>JAKSZT010053792.1:7044939-7189946 GCA_026826555.1 Tolypeutes matacus
ACAGAAAAATGTGAGGGGAAGGGAGTCAGATATTTGGGAGTCCCCTATATTTTTGATGGAACTTTTCTGTCATCAAAAACTTCTTTAAAAAAAAAAAAAGGTGCAGCATGAAGGAAGTTTTAGAGTAATGGAATAATGGACCTATTCCATATTTAGACAAAACATGACTCCATGCAGTTTTCAAAACCAACAAAATTGTACACCACAAAGTAAATTTTACATATATAAATTAAACAACAAGGGAGTAACCCAAAATGGAATGCAAACTATAACATTTATACCCTCACTGTAGTGTAAATGAATAATATAACCACACTGAAGGGGAGTGAAGAAAAAAACTAACCTAGGTTAGTTTGGAAAACAGTATTTTGACTAGATACTATAAGGCTAAAGACAAAAAGAACTGTATACAAGTTAGTAAATTTGCACTCTTACAGGGTTAGAAATTCTGAAACTTTGTGTACTAGAATTATACAAATAGGTAAATATATTACAGATAATGAGAGTGAAGTTTCTCACTGTCAGAAGAAATTACAAAGAAGGTTGCAATGAAGCCTTGGTATTAGAGTGAAATCAGAAGTATTAGTACGAACTCATGTTTTTTAATGAAGTTATCAGTATGAACTGAGGGTTTTTAAAATAAATATACAGATACAGAAATATAGCCGCGTATGTTTGCATGGGTTAGTATAGATACATATATTCCAAACTGTCTATAGAGAGGGCCTACTCTAATAGCGATAAGCACAACTTGTGCCCAGATCTTGGTTTCTAAATAACCATTCTCCAATATAAGGAACCAGGGCTCCATGACGAAGTGGTTGATTTCAGGGCGGCAAGGAAAAATACAAGATGATCCTGGAACATCTTGTGGTGCTAGAAAGCAAGAAAGTCTTCAAAAACAGGGGGGCAAAGAAAACAAAGGAAAAAAAAGAAAAACAAAAACAGGGGGCATGTTGAAAAAGCAAAGAAGCCAACCTGAAAGAGTTCCCAATGGCCAAAGGTAGAGCAATTTGAGCAACAAAACTAAATAACAACAGCACTGGATTATAACCAGAAGAATACAATCAATGTCTATGAGTCCATACTGATATAAGGAATTAAACAAATGGGGAGTAGGAGCAGATTTTCTCTACAGAATTCCAATTTTAAATAGAGAAGGAATGAGGTAAATAGAAAAGTCACCAATAGAATACCACAGGAATCACTGCTGTAGACAAGATCCACTGGTGGATTCTAAAATGAGGAGCCAAAGTTTGAGAAGAGCGTATTTGCGTAGTCTCAAACTATCTCCTCCTTTAATTTATTAATTAAAGGGGAAAAATAGTAATTTTATACTGGAGAAGCCCAGCAGACTCCACTTAACAAGGGTTAACCCCACCAGTAATAAAACATATTGACCCTGGTACCAAGAAGGACATCTTACTTTTGTAATTCAATTGACATGAAAAAATTAGGACAAACTCAAATTGGCAAGCACTCTTTAGAAGCGTCAAGTTATCAAAGACAAGGAAAGAACAAGGAATTGTCACAAATAGGAGGGGGCTAAGGACACATGAAAACTAAAAGCAATATGGAATCCTGGACTGGATGGTGGAAAAGGAAAAGGATGTTAATGTAAACACTGGGGAAACGCAAATAAAGTCTATTTAGTTAATAGTATTGTACCAATGTTAATTTCTTAGCTTTAATGACTGTACTATGGTTACGCAAGATGTAACAATACAGGAAACTGGGTGATGGGTATATGGGAATGCTACTATTTTTGCAACTTTTCTGTAAGTCCATTTTAAAAATTGCCTACATGCTGATTACAATTATACAAGAACAATCAATGTAAATGAAAAAAGACTGAAAAGAAATAAATTTACATGATAATAGCTGTATATAAAGAACTGTAGGGTTTTAAAAAAAATATTTTTCCAAATCCTTCATAAAGTGGTTTTTATTCTTATAATGGTACAAAATAACTTAAAGTAAAAGAAATCATGACTTACTTTTTAAATAGAAGTCCGTATGGTTTCTTCAGAGCATACTGTAAAACATAATTTATTGTTTTCAAAACAAATACACATTCTGAAAAGCAGAGATTAAAAAACAGCCAAGTGTTATAGCAGTCATTATACAAGATTACCATGGTCCCTGGATCTTGTGCTGATGTCCTCTCTTTAGCTGCCTTGTGATCACTTACCATTTTTACCAAATCATTTGCAAAGTAAGCTTAATATTCTAACTTAGACTGGACTTTCCTAACTAAAGGTTTCTACACCCTTTCAACAGTCTATCGAACTTAAATGATTCTTTTCATTTCTTTAAACTCTACCTATTCCAGTCTCTCAAGGCAAAATTTGAAAGCCAGGAAGATAAAAGAACAGAAGAAAACAGCAAAAATAAAACCTATCAGGAAAGGTTGACAGAATTAAAATAACGTTGTCTGGAAATTAGAGAACTGAGAAACAGTCACCATGAAGATTATCAGAATACTAGTCAGAGTTTAAATACAGTCCTTTAAAAAGTTCCTTATATTCAACTTTCTTTTCATTTTTTCCCCCTACTTTTTCTACCTATCCACTAATAAGCACTTATTACCCATCTGGCCAGAACTGCTCACCCTAGTGACTAACAAAGCTCTAAGGCACGGCCTTGCACTAAAGAATGAGGGAAACAAACTTTTTTAAATGTGAAATGATCATTGGTCAATTCTCAGGTGGTGATCGAGTGAAATTCACCAGTAGCTCTCCTTTTAAGTACTAAAACATTTGCTAATTCTTGATTGAATGTTTTCCTGCCTAACAGTCAGCTAACTACTGTAATAATCTCTAGTACTGTGCTACTCTTAGAGCTTACTTAAATATTCAGTATTATTTTCCCTTACTTTAATTGGTCTAGACTCTAATCCTTTCCTAGTTAATATTTCTGTTTTTTTCTGTTTGCTCATTATCTGAATTTAGCATTTTTCCAAGTGACTAATATTACTGGCACCTGCCTACTAGAGATGGAAATGAGGCATACACTATGTCTATTTTATACACAGTAATCAGGCCAGGTATCTGAGGTAATATTTGAACAGAATTTTGAAATGAAGAACAAATATTTCAAGAAAAGGAAAAATAAAGTTTAAAGGCCTTATGACTGGAAGGAGCAGTGGCAGCCAGAGTAGCCTCAGCAGTGTACAAGGCGGAATGGGACAAGATCAGGTCAGATGGCGGGGGTTAGGTCATCAGGGTTGTGAAGGCCTTGAAAAGGAGTTTGGACTTTATACTAAGTGAAATGGAAAGCCACTAGAGGGCTTTGAGCAGGGGAGTAACATGAACCGATATGGACTTTAAAAAGATCACCTGGAGAAAAAGCTAGTGGGTAATGACCAGATGCTGTATTTTTAGTCAACAGAATTTATTTGCTGGTATTTTAGACGTGGAGAAAGGGAGAAACCAAAGATATAATAAACCAGATTTTAAAAATATTTTGTAAACTCACTTTCTAAAAATTAAGATATTTTGATACAGTGAAATGCTTAGATCTAAAGGGTACAATTTAGTCAGTTTTGACAAATGTATTCCCCAAGTTACCTACACCACTACTGGCAGAATACTGCCATCACCCAGAAAGCTTCCTCATACTCCTTTCCCAGTCAATACTGTCCCCACCCCAAGCAACCACTGTTCTGATTTCTGTCACCACGTTACTCTGCATATTCTACCATTTCATATAAAGAAAATGTTCTTTTTTGTTTATTCTTTGGAGGGGGAGGGGGTCTGGCTTCTTTCACTTATTCCTATATAAACTTACTTTAGAACCCTTGTATCCCTCTTAAAGACATTCATTCCTTTCTTCCTATTTTTAGTGCCATCAGTCCAAACTGTCTTGACCTCATACCATAGTAATGTTATTAATCTCCCCTTCCTACAAACCGTTCTGAACCCTACCTCTAAATTAATTTTCCTAAGTCAGGGCTTTAATCTGGGATTGACTATATTCTACTCTCTATAACATTAAGCACAGACTTTTTTTCTTCTTAAGCACAGACTCTTCACCCAGCCCTTCAAAGTTCAACAAGAAACAGCCTGCCTTACCTGAAGAGCCCACACTCACTTCTGTCTCAGAACCTTGGGCCACTCAATGACTTCCAGCCTGGAATGCTCTTCTCCTAGCCTAGCCCTCTGCATAATGGACAAATGTGAGTTTCAAATTCTTCAGGAAGCCTCCCCATCTGTAAGATCCAGCCACACTGATCTCTCCCTCCTTCAACTTCTAATCTTGCCCTCGTGTGACACTAAATTAAATAGTGTCTTGCATTGTTATTTAGCATGTGTGCGTGTGTTTTATTTCATCAATGAAGTTCATGGCTTCTGGAAAGATAGGGGCTATAATCTGTCAACAGAATGACACTTGGACAAACATATCAAAAAAGTATGGGGGAAAAAATATAGCTTATATTAGGCATTCAAATATCTGAACTGATTATCATGCTTTATAAACTATAGGGAGTTTAATAACGTTTAATTTAGTTGATTTAACATAAAAAAATCTATTTGCTTATTAATCTGTAACAAATGTTCCACAACAATGTAAGGTGTTGATGGAGGGGTGATATATGGGAATTCTGCACATTATGCATGATTGTTTTGTAAGCTCACAACTTCTCTAATAAAAATAAGTAAATAAGGGGCAAAAAAAAAAATCTATGTGCTGACTATACCTGTTAAATATACGTCTCAGAGTCTTACATCTTTGGGCTGTTCATACGCTGGTTGAACCCTGAATCCCAGCAGAGTTGTGGCAAAAACCTGCTCTCCAGTTCTTCTTACTTGCCCAGGACAACTAACAAAATGATGATGATGGACAAGCCCAATCCCCCAAAACAGGGAGAATCTACAACTGCAAGCAAAACAGTTCTTTTCACCTGCTCCGTATCTAAGCCCCTCTCAATCTGAAGCAGAGTGGCATTATCCTTAAGATTGAGTAATGAACAAACAAAAGGGTGGGGCATAACCATGGACCAATGTAGATTTATTGTTATTGTGCTATTATCATGTAGTAACAGAAGAACTTATAACATTGATATAAAGATAGTGGTTACCA
This sequence comes from Tolypeutes matacus, assembly GCA_026826555.1. Taxonomy (NCBI): domain Eukaryota; kingdom Metazoa; phylum Chordata; class Mammalia; order Cingulata; family Chlamyphoridae; genus Tolypeutes; species Tolypeutes matacus. Next base: position 7,050,022 of record JAKSZT010053792.1, read on the forward strand.
GAGGTTCAGAGGGGAGGGAGAGGCATAAATAGGTGGAACATAGGGCATTTGTAGGGCACTGGAATTGTTCTGCATGATAATGCAGTGACAGATATATGATATTACACATTTGTCAAAGCCTATAAATGTGTACAGTACAAAATGTAAACCATAAACTATACCTTAAATTAGTAGCAATGCTTCAATTTGGTTCATCAACTGTAACATATGTACCTCACTAATGTAAGATGTGAATAACAGGGGAAAACATCTATGTGGGTGGGTGAAGTAATATGGGAATCCCCTATACTTTTTTTTTTTTTTTTTTAAAGATTTTATTTATTTATTCATTTATCCCCCCCTTGCTGCTTGTGCTCGCTGGGTCAGCTAACCACGCCGTGCGGGCGGACTTGCCTTCACCAGGAGGCCCTGGGAACGGAACTCGGGGCCTCCCATATGGTTAACGGGAGCCCTACTGATTGAGCCACAGCCGCTTCCCTCCCCTATACTTTTGATGTAACTTTTCTGTGATTTAAAACTTCTCTAAAAATAAAGTTTATAATGGTTTTTTTTTTAAATCTATGTACTGTGCTGAAGGTCTAAATATTCAACTACTTACTAGATATCTACACAAACTACTCCTCTTATTCATTGATTAAACATTTACTGAGCACCTACAATGTGCTAGACAGAGGGCTAGATACAAGGCTTTAGAGGTAGAAAAATCATGGTTTTATAGAGTTTTTAATCTTTATTAATTAACTTATATGTCCTAAACTGAACATATGCACCTCTTCCTCCAAACCTGCTCTACCTGCTCTAATTGGCATTATTACCATGAGGCACTCAAGTCTGAAATTTAGAAAGTCATACTTCTCACTCATGCCCAAATTCTTCTATCCTCAACATCTCATCTCCATGTTCATCTTTCATTTTCACTGCCATCACTGGACTCTAGATATTTTTCACCTGGATGGCAGCAATAGCCTAATTAGTTTCCTACACTGAGTCTTACCCCTCTCTAATCCAGCCAATTAAAAGGATTGGTCATTTCTTCCACTTAAAATCTTTTAATGGTTCCACAGAGCTTTCAGAATAAAGTTCAAACTCCACGTTACAATCTGATCCCTGCCACTTCGAGCATTACAAAGTCCACTTCCTTCAGCCATTCCCAATTACCTGCAGTTCCCCAAGTGCATCATGTTCCTTTACAGTCCCTTTTGCACAAGCCTTTTTTTCCTTAGCCTTGGAAGCCTTTGTCTTCACTCTCCCTCCTTGCTCCAACTTCTCCTTCAAAATGAAGCCTAAGTGTCATGTCTAGTAAGTCTACCCTGACACCCCAATGTGATTTAAATGTGTCCCATCCTATTCCATGTGCATCCAACAAAGCACTTAATTCCATTGAATTTAAGTTTTATACTTCTCTGTCTCCCACACTAAACTCACTGAAGGGAAGGAGTGTGTCTTATCTGTTAATCCCCAGCACCTAGCACAATAACTGGGGTTGTTGAATGAATACACAGTAATATGCAGTTATTTTGCTTTACAAATTAGGTATATTCCTAAAGTGTGAGTAAATCAAATTCTAGTAATTCAAACCAGTTAAAATTTACTAAGAGAATTAGTTGTTTTAAGGAAACCCAATAGTCAGTGCTTTGGTAAAGCAAATAACCACCAACTTCAACTTTTTTCTAAGGCTTATAGTTCTTAAGGCCAGGTAAACCTATGTATGTATTTCTCCAGCAGCTTAAACTAGTATGCCGAAAAAGTCCTAAAACGATTTCAATACCATTAAAAAAAATAAATATATATACGTACCACATCTCTAAGTACTTGTGTCACCGTTGCATTTGCATTTCCCCCTTTAATCAGCATGGCATTTTTAATATTTTCACTGAGTTTTGGTTCTCTCTTCTCAAGAAATCTCTTGGCCCTTTTCGTTTTGGGTTTTCTGTTCAGAAAAATCACAATCCAAAACAGCTTAAAACATTTTCTTTATCTTTCAAAACTATGACTTGACTGATATGCAGATTACTAAAAACCAACTGAGACATTACATTAACATAGTTATCAGTTAGGATTCCAACGTTAAACAAAATCTCAATTTTTAGTGAAATATTAGTAAAAGATATTCAGTTATTACTGTTAAATGTTAATTTTATTAATTTTGGATAAAAAAGTAAAGCTTTCATTTGAAATTTCCCAGAGTTCTCTTATTACTCCTTTTATCTAAACCTTATTTTAAAACCAAAAAAAAATAAAGAACTATTGTTGAGCTATTTTTACTCCACTATTTTTCCTTCCATCTTACAGCAGTCAAACTGTACCAAGTACAAAGAATTACACATAAAACTGCTGATATGATAAACCTATGAGCAGTTTCTAAAAATAGCCTATTAAAACACAAAAGGAAGGACTGTTTATCTCTCTTCCAGGTTCAAGATCACAATTTCCGCCAAGTATATACCGTCTTAACCCATCATTACTGCTGAGAAAGTCAAACATTATTGCTGCAGAAGGAGAATTATGATGACTGACACTTTTATAGAGTCACTGTATTAAGGCTTAATTTTCATCACATCCCTATGAGATAGGGACTATTATCATCTTCACTTCATAGATGAGGCAACTGAGGACAGAGAGGTAACTTCTCCAAGGTCACACAGCTAATAAGTAGGCCAATCTTCAAAATGCCAGATTTGAAAACTCATCTAGATCAATCACCTTGTAAACTATGATGGGGAAACAAATTCATTACTCTAATTTTAAGATGTGACGGCAGGAGGAACATGTTTTTATACATTTCTGTTCAGGAAAAAGGCTGTCACTTCTGCTTCCTCTACAGCGAGCATCTTGCTTTTCTGCATCCACTGAAAGAATTCCTCCTCTTAAATCAAGGGTTCTTAACCTTTCTTGTTCCACGGACTCCTTTGCTAGTCAGGTGAAAACCATGGACCCCTTACTAAGTCTACATTATACTGTGTATTATTTAATAAACATATCACACCGGCACCAACATGTCCCCACAGTAAAGCAAACTCACAGACCCCTTGTTAAGAACCCTTGTCTTAAGTAAATATAACCTTCCTGTCCTATGGACATTTCAGGAAGGAAAAGAAAAACAGAACACACACACTTTAGTTTCCCACTCAGATTTTAAGTTTTCCCCAAGGGATTGAGAGGTGACTGCTAAGAGGTGTGGAGTTTTTCTTTTTGGAGTAATGAAATTGTTCAAAAGTTTTTTGTGGTGTTGAATGTAAAACATTTTAATTATACTAAAAGTCATTGATTATACACTTTGGATAGAGTGTACCATATGTGAATATATCTCAGTAAAACTGCTTAAAAAATAAATGTGTGAGAATAGCCAGAAATAACAGCTATGTATGACAGGGGAAGCATAGAGAGACTGAAAGGTGAAGAATGTTCTTGTTTGTTTGCTTTATTGTTATTGAAATAATGAAAGTGCTCTAATGATTGAAGTGATGAATGCACAACCATGTGATTATACCGAATACCACTGATTGTACACTTTGGATGTACTGTATGCTTTATTAATATGTATCAATAAAATTGATTTGTTTTAAAAGAAAATTTCCCACAAGTAAAATGTGAAGTGCATACAAAGCTTCTTCTCATTTACTGGTTGATAAAGTTGTACGTTATTACAATCAAATCAAGAAATACTAGGGGGTCGGATGTGGCTCAACTGGTTGGGCGTCTCCCATATGGAGGGACCTGGGTTCGATCCCTGGGACCTCCTGGTAAAAAAAAAAAAAAAAAAAAAGAATACAAATAAATAAAGTTGTAATATTTGGGAAGCAGCTGTGGCTCAATCAGTAGGGCTCCCGTTTACCATATGGGAGGCCCCGGGTTCGGTTCCCAGGGCCTCCTGGTGAAGGCAAGCCCGCCCCCACCGCGTGGTTAGCTGACCCAGCGAGCACAAGCAGCAAGGGGGGGGATAAATGAATAAATAAATAAAATCTTAAAAAAAGAAATACTTAGTGTGTCTATATAGCAACAAAAGTGCTATATTCAGGGAAGCGGCTGTGGCTCAATCAGTAGGGCTCCCATTTACCATATGGGAGGCCCTGGGTCCGGTTCCCGGGGCCTCCTGGTGAAGGCAAGCCCACCTACGTGGCGTGGTTAGCTGACCCAGCGAGCACAAGCAGCAAGGGGGGGATAAATGAATAAATAAATAAAATCTTAAAAAAAAAAAAAAAAGTGCTATAATTCTGTATTCCATGAGTTTGTTACTTCTCTTTAACAAGCAAAGAGTGTAAACAGCACTTTAGAAGTTTTAACTGTTTATCCCCCAATTAGACTGTAAACTGGTCTTAATCATCTTTCAGTCCCAACACCTACAGGAATAGAAAAATCTCTGAATTAATAACTAAATCTCTGAATTAATAACTAAAAGGGGAAACTGTCGTTTTCATTATGTTAACCCAGATAAATCGCAAGAAGAAAACCATACCAAATAACAGCAGGAATGTTTAGGAGCACAGTAAATAATTTTTGAACGAATCTAAACCAGACATCTCTCAAGTAAAACTCAGAGAAGTCCACGAAGTTGGGAGGAAAAGCTAACGATTGTGTTCTACGTGCTGTGGCAAAGGCTTTACATTCATTCTCTCCTCCAATCCTCACAGCTCTATGAAGTACGCCTGTTATGATCGCTATTTTACAGAGGAAACCTATACTCGGGAAGATTAAATAGTCTAAAGTCACAAAGCTTTGACTGAACGCGCCCGGAATGTAACCCAGAACTATCAGATTCCGAGGCCACCTTCTTCACACTTCTTCGGAAGCCAGACGTTTTTCATTTGCTGGGATAAAAGCGAGCAACGTTTCCGTCCCACTTCCGTGCCGCTGCTCCCACTTGTGCGCTTCCATGCTGTTTCCCGGCCGCGGGCACTGGCGGACACGGGGCTGGTGGCTCGATGGGCTCCCACCCGGGCGCAAATGGCAAAGAGCATGAGGAAGTAGAGTGGTAACCAGAAGAGGGAGGCAAAGGCAATATCACTCCTTCCCGTCACACAAGTCCCTCTCCCCAGCGTTCCCGCGGACCGTACTCCAGCAAACTTACACCACTCGATCCAAAGCATCCATCTCTCCCCAACCCGAGCCGGGCGAACGCACGTGCACGACGCGGCTACGCGAGAAAAGCCTGGGCAGGGAACAGGCGGAACCGGAAACTGTGCGTGTCGCCGCTTCCTTCACCCGCCGCGCTGCGGGCTCCTGGATGCGCTAGCAGCCATTTTGAGTTGGTTCCTGATTGTTTTGTTGCTTTAGTTACGGGTTCTTGACTTGTTTCTTTCCTGGGAATTCCAGGTGCGAAATAATACTAAGAAATAACGGCTTCTTGCTGCGTGTCTGCCCGGTGTCAGGTATTCAGGGATCAGGTTATATTCAGGGAATCCCTGAGGATGCTAATGCAAGGCTAACACAGTCACTAAAAATACTTAGTAATGTGAAATGCACACCATTAATTAAACTGAAAGATGAGTGAGGGCAGAATTTGTGACTGCCACGATGGCACATGAAAGTGATCAGAAAATAATACTCTGGTGGTGAATTTTTCCCCAATTCTTTAATGGGATATAATTCACATACCATAAAATGCACTCTTAAAATGTACAATTTAGTGGTTTTTAGTACCTTATTGAGTTGTACAAAAACCTTTCCCCACTATGTAATTCCAGAACATATTCATCACCTTAAAAAGAATCCAGTTAGCAGTAACAGTCACTCCCAATTTCCCCCCATGTGCCAGCCTGTGGCAACCACAGATCTACGTTCTGTTTCTATGGATTTGCCTATTCTAATACAAATGAATTCATAAAATATGTGGCCGTCTGAGTTTGCTTTCTCTCACTTAGCATAATATTTTCAAGGTTCGTGCCTGTTGCAGCAAGTTCAGACTTTCATCTTTTTTTAGGGCTGAATAATATTCCATTCTATGGTTGTGCCACATTTTGTTTATCCAGTCATCAGTTGATGGACATTTGGGGTGTTCCACTTTTTGGCTATTACTAACAGTGCTGCTTTGAACATTTGTGTACAGTTTTTTGTGTGGAAATACGTTTTCAATTCTCCAGAATGGATAAAAGTAAATAAATAAATAAATCTTAAAAAAAAAAAGAAAGAAAGAAAGAAAGAAAGAAAGGCTGCTTGCATGGCCTCTTTCTCCATCGTAAAGTACCCAAACCTCTGCTTCCATATTCACGTCACCTTTTTCTAACTCTGACACTCCTGACTCTCTTAAAAGGATCTTTGTAATAATACTGGGCCCAACTTGATAATCCAAGATAATCTTCCCATTGCAAGATTCTTAATTTAATCACATATGCAAAATCTCTTTGGCCTCTTAGAGTAACATATTCACAGATTCTGAGGATTAGAACAGAGACACCTTTGAGGAAGCTACTGTTCAGTCTGTCATAGGTTCCAATTTTTCCATATCTTCACCAACACTTTTTATTATCCATCTTTTTATTATAACCATCCTAGTAGATATAAAATGGTATCTCATTATGGTTTTCATTTACATTTCCCTGATGGTGAATGATGTTGAGCATCTTTTTGTGTGCTGGGAGAATTGTATCTCCTTTGGAGAGATGTCTATTCAAATCCTTCACACATTTTAAAATTTGGTTGTCTTTTATTGTTATGGTTCTTTATATATTCCAGATATAAGTCCCTTAACTCATATATACTTTGCAAATATTTTCTCTCATTTTGGGTGCAGTCTTTTCATTTCCTTGATAGTATACTTTGAAGCACAAAAGTTTTCAATTTTGATGAAGTCCACTTTACCCATTGTTTCTTTTGTTGTATGTGCTTGAGGTGTCATATCTAAGAAACCATTCCCTAAACCAAGGTCATAACGATTAATGCTTATATTTCCTTCAAAGAGTGTTTTAGTTTTAGCACTTACATTTAGGTCTGATACATTTTTATTTCATTCTTTTGCATATGGCTATCTAGTTACCCTAGTGCCATTTGTTGAAAAGACAATTCTTCCCCTCATTGATTTGTCTTGGCACTCTTGTCAAATATCAATGGACCGTAAACATGAATGTTTATTTTTGAACTCGCAGTTCTATAACATCTATCTATATGTCTATCCTTATTCCAGTACCTCACTGTCTTGATTATTGTAGCTTTGTAGTAAGTTTTTAAATCAGGAAGTATGATTCCTCCAACTTCGTTCTTATTTTTCAAAATTGTTTTGGCTATTCTGGGTCTCTTGAGTTTCCATATGAATTTTAGGATAAACATCTCAATATCTGCAACAAAGGCAGCAGGGATTTTGATAGGGATCTAATCTGTAGATTGCTTTGGGTAGTAGTGCTATCTTAACAATAGTTAAGTCTTTTGATTTGAACATGGAATGTCTTTCCATTTATTTAGACCTTTAATTTCTTTCAGTAATGTTTTGTAGGGTCAGTGCACAAATCTTGCACTCTTTTGTGCAATTTGGAAATAAATTTTCTAAGTATTTTATTCTTTTTTGGTGCTATTGTAAATGTAATTGTTTTCTTAATTTCATTTTCAATTTTCTCATTGCTCCTATATAGAAATACAATTAATATTTGTGTATTGATCTTGTACCTTGCAACATTACTGAACTTATTTTTTAGCTTTTATGGTATTGTGTTTGTCTATATTCCTTGGGGTTTTCTATATACAAGATCATGCCCTCTGCAAATCAAGATAGTTCTAATTTTTTCCTTTCCAATTCGGATTCCTTTTTTTTTTTTTTTTCTCTCCCTTGCCTAATTGCCCTAGCTAGAACCTTCAAAAACAATGTTAAAGAGAAAAAAATAAGAGCAGGCCTCCTTCTGTTGTTCCTGATCTTAAATAGAAAGCTTTCAGTCTTTCACCACTGAGTGTGATGTTAGTTGTGGGTTTTTCATAATGCCCTTTGTCAAGCTGTCTCTTTTATTCCTAGTTTGTTGAATGTTTTTATTATGAACAGTTATTGGATTTTGTTAAATGCTTTTCTTCATCTGTTTAGATGATTGTGTAGTTTTTGTTCTTTATTATATTAATATGGTATTTTACATATTTTACATTGATTGATTTTCATATACTCAACCAACCTACCATTCCTGGGATCAGCCCTTCTTGGTCATGATATATGATCCTTTTTATGTTTCTGGTTCCAGTTTACTCATATTTTGCTGTGAATTTTTGCATCTGTATTCATAAGTAATATTGGTCCATAGTTTTATATTCTCGTGAAGTCTTTGTCTGGCTTTGCCCTCAAAGAATGAATTGGGGGAAGCGGATGTGGCTCAGGCGACTGAGCTCCCGCCTACCACATGGGAGGTTCATGGTTTGGTTCCCGGTGCCTCCTAAAGAAGACAGTGAGCTGGTGTGACAGGCAGGCATGGCAAGCTGACACAACAAGATGAGGCAACAAGAGACACAAGAAGAAAAAACATGGGAAGCGGCTGTGGCTCAATCAGTAGGGCTCCCGTTTACCATATGGGAGGCCCCAGGTTCGGTTCCCGGGGCCTCCTGGTGGGGGCGGGCCCGCCCGCACGGCATGGTTGGCAAAAAAAAAAAAAAAAGAAGAAAAAACATAATGAGAGATGCAATAAAGCAGGGAACGAAGGTGGCTCAAGTGATTAGGCACCTCCCTCCCACATCCGAAGTCCTAGGTTCAGTTCCCGGTGCCTTCTAAAGACACAATACACAGCAAGTACAAACAATGGAGGGGGGCGTAAGAAATAAGTAAATAAAATAAATCTTTTTTTGAAAAATGAATTGGAAAGTGTTCCCTCCTCTTCTGCTTTTTGTAAGAGTTTGTGAAGGGCTGCCATTAATTCTTTAAACATTTGGCAGATTTCCCAGTGAAACTATTTGGCCCTGGTATTTTATATGTGAGATTTTTTTTATTATTAAATTTTAATCTCTTTATTTGTTATAAGTTGTAGTGGGTTGGTGGTGCCCCCCCCAAAAAAAATATGTTCACATCCAAATGCTTAGAACCTGTGAACATTACCTTATTTGGAAAAGGGGTTTCTGCCGATGTAATTAGTTAAGGATCTTGTGATGAGGTCATTCTGGATTACTTAGGTGAGCCTTAAATCTAATGACAAATGTCCTTACAGGAGACAGAAGAGAAGAAGACACAGACACACAGGATAAAATTGAGACTCAGAGATGGGGGAGCAGAGGCAGGCCCAGAGAGTGGAGCTGCAGACCCAGAGGGAAGAGCATTGAACCATAGAGGATTATTTTTAGACCTTGAAACCTAATTGAATTTGCCTTGCTGGGTTTCAGACTTGCTTGGGATCTCTGACCCTTTTATTCCTTACATTTTCTACCTTCTCAAATTGGAATGTCTTTAACTGTTCTCTTATGCCTGTCCCGCCATTGTATCTTGGGAGCAGATAACATTTTTTTCTAATTTCACAAGTCTATACATGGAGAGAAATCATATACCTATACTTGATTTAGATGATTTAGATTATGAATTTAGGAACTTTTGAGCTGAAGATATTTAGATCAGATGTTAGAGTTGATGCTGTAATGGATTGAGTCTTTTGGGGATATTGGAATGGGGTGAATATATTTTGAATGTATGATAGGCATGTCTTTTGGAGGCCAGAGGAAATTCTGTGGTGGGTTGTAGTGGCTCTCATAAAGGTATGTTCACACCAAAATCCCTGGAATCTGTGAATGTTGCCTCATTTGGGAAAAGGGTCTTTGCAGATTTAATTAAATTAAGGATTTTAAGATTAAATCATCCTGGATTACCTGGGTGGGCCCAAAATCCAACGGCAAATTTCCTTAAAAGATACAGAAGAGAAGACACAGAGACGTAGAGGAGGAAATTATGTGACCACAAAGGCAAGGGCTGGAATGATACAGGAACAAAGTCACAAGTCAAGGATTGCTGATAGCCAGCAGAAACAAGAAGAGTCAAGGAATAGATTATCCCCTAGGGACTCCAGACAGAATGCCTCCCTTATGATACTTTGAGTTCAGATTTCTGGCCTCCAGAACTGTAAAAGAATAAATTTTTGTTGTTTTAAGACAACAAGTATGGGAAGCAGGTGTAGATTAGTGGTTTATCATCTGCTTCCCATGTAGAATGAGATCCCAGGTTCAATCCCCAGTACCTCCTTAAAAAAAAAAAGACACCAAGTTTATGGTAATTTGTTAGGGCAGTCCAAGAAACTAATACATGGGTTAACTGAAATTTTCTATTAATTTCCACTCAATCATTTAGACAAATTATCAATTATTTCCTTCTGCTTTCTTTAGGTTTAGTTTTATCTTCTTTCTCCAGTATATTAAGGTGGAAGGTTAGGTTATTGATTTGATATCTTCTTTTTTTAATGTATTTACAACTTTAAATTTCCCTCTGAGCACCACTTTAGCTATATCCTATAAGTTTTAGTATACTGGGTTTTTGTTTTCATTCATATCAAAGGATTTTCTACTTTCCTTTATGATTTCTTTTGTGACCTTTTGGTTATTTAGGAGTCTGTTATTTAAATTCCACATATATTTTTTTTAATTTCTCAAATGTCCATCTCTTATTGATTTCCATTTTGATTTCATTTTGGTCAGTGACATACTTTATATGATTTCACCCTTTTAAAATGTATTGAGACTTATTTTGTGGCCTAACCTAAGTCTATCCTGGAGAATATTACATGTATCCTTAATAAGAATGTGTATTCTGCTGTTGATGGATAGAGTCTGTAGAATCTGCTAGGTCTAATAGGTTTACAGTTTTTTCAAGTCTTCTATTTCCTTGTTTATCTTTTGCCTAGTTCTATCCATTATTGAAAGCCAAGGGATAAAATGGAAGAAGTAATGCCTTCATAGTAGTAATACTGAACATTAATGGATTGAACTCCCCAATTAAAAGACAGAGTGATAGAAGGGATAAAAACCATCAGCCATCGCTTCTCGGCCTTTTGGCTAAGATCAAGTGTGGTATCTGTTCTTATCAGTTTAATATCTGATACGTCCTCTATCCGAGGACAATATATTAAGTGCATTTTTGGAGCTGGGAGATGGAATAGGGGCTTGCTCCGTCCACTCCACGCATCGACCTGGTATTGCAGTACTTCCAGGAACGGTGCACCGCCCCCCCACCCGGAAAAAAAAAAAAACATCAGCCATCTATTTGTGGTCTACAAGAGATTCACCTTAGACTCAAGGACACAATCGGGCTGAAAGTGAAAAGTTGGAAAAGAATATTCCATGCTAGTAGCAATCAAAAAGAGCAGGTGTAGCGATACTAATATAGGATAAAATAGATTTTAAATGCAAAACTGTTATAAAATATAAAGAAGGTTACTATATATTAATAAAAGGGACAATTCAACAAAAAGAAATATCAATAATAAATATCTATGCACCGAACATAGATGCCCCAAAATACATGAGGCACTCACTGGCAAAATTCAACGGAGGGAAGTGGATATGGCTCAAGGAGTTGGGCACTTGCCTACCCCATGGAGGTCCCGGGTTTGGTTCCTGGTGCCTCCTAAAAAGAAGACAAGCAGACACAGAGAGCAGACAGCAGCACAAACAATGAAGGGGAGAAGGAATAAGTAAATAAATAAATAAATCTTTAAAAAAAAACTGAAAGGAGAAATAGATGTCTCTACAATAATAGTTGGAGACTTCAACACTCCACTTTCAATATTAGATAGAACATCTGGACAGAATATAAATAAAGAAAATTACAGCTTGAATAATATCGTAAATAAACCTAATAGGCATTTATAGAGCATTAGCCCCCAAAACATCAGGATATATATTCTTCTCACGCACTAGTGGATCTTTCTCCAGGATAGACCATATGATGAAACATGTCAGATGTCAGTAAATTTAAAAACATTGAAATTATGCAAAAACACTTTCTCTGATCATAGTGGAATAAAGTTGGAAATCAAAAATGTATGAAAAAAGGAAAAATGCACAAATAATGGAAATTAAATAATACACTCTTAAATAATCAGTGGGTCAAAGAAGAAATTGCAAGAGAAATCAGTAAATACCTCAAGACAATTGAAAACAAGAACACAACATATCAAAACTTGTGGGATATAACAAAAGCAATGCTGAGAGGGAAATTTATAGCCCTTGATGCTTATATTTAAAAAGAAGAAAGAACTAAAATCAAAGACCTAACTACACACCTGGAGGAACTAGAAAAATAACAGCAAACCAATCCCAAAGCAAGAAGAAGGAAATAAATAAAGATTAGAGGAGAAATAAATGAAATGGAGATTTAGGGGAAGATGGTGAACTAGAAAGACACGGGATTCTCTTCTCCTCCAGAAAAGTAGCTAGAGGTCAGGCTGAAATAGCCTGGAAAAAGATCTTCTTCTTCTTTTTTTTTTTTTTTTTTTAAAGATTTTATTTATTTATTCATTTATCGCCCCCTTGCTGCTTGTGCTCGCTGGGTCAGCTAACCGCGCCGTGTGGGCGGGCTTGCCTTCACCAGGAGGCCCCGGGAACCGAACCCGGGGCCTCCCATATGGTAAACAGGAGCCCTACTGATTGAGCCACAGCCACTTCCCAGGAAAAAGATCTTCTAGGGTTTAGGACACCAGGCAAGGCTGGACACTGGCTAGGGGAGAGAGGGACAAAGGACGGGCATCGCAAAGACAGAACTGTGAGTTGAAACCAGCAGCTACTGCTGCTTGCACCCTCCCCCACACCAAAGACACTTTGGAATTCTCAGTCCTGTGGCCCTGCAGCTACAGACAAAGGGGGCTCCAGGGATCCACCACCCCAGGAAAGGAGAGAGAGAGGGACACAGGCTAAGGCTGACCCAGCTTCTGATCCACAAATTTGGTCTGCTGTGTCCCACCAGCCCTTTCAGGCTAGGTGGGACCACACCGTGCTTTGACCAAGGAACCGGCACAAGACTGGAGAAATCTAACCCTCACAATCTCTCTCTCTTCTAGCCAGGACTGATTGTTGAGGATGAACCTCCCCAGAAAAGTGGAGAGAAAGGGATACAGCCTAAAGCCAACTCAGCTTTTGACTCACAAATTTGGTCTGAAAAGGCATTCAACACTGCAAAAGATAAGAATAGAAGGAAAATTCCTCAATCTGATAAAAGGCATATATGAAAAACCCACAGCCAACATTGTACTCAATGGGGAAAGGTTGAAAGCTTTCCCTCTAAGATCAGGGACAAGACAAGGATGCCCACTGTCACCATTGTTATTCAATATTGTACTAGAAATTCTAGCTAGGACAATTAGACAAGGAAAAAAAAAAAAAAAGTTAAAGGCATCCAAATAGGAAAAGAGGAAGTAAAACTCTCACTGTTTGTGGATGACATGCTCTTGTACTTAGAAAATTCTGAAGTATCCACAACAAAGTTGCTTGAGCTAAGCAATGAGTTCAGCAAAGTGGCAGGATACAATAAACATGCAAAAATTCAGTAATGTTTTTTTTTTTTTTTTTATTTTACCGGGAGGTCCCAGGGATCGAACCCAGGTGCCTCCATATGGGAGACGGACGCCCAACCAGTTGAGCCACATCCGCCCCTCAGTAATGTTTTTGTACACTGGTATTGAACAATCTGAGGAGGAAATCAGAGAAAAAATTTCATTTACAATAGCAACAAAAAGACTCAAATACCTATGAATTAATTTAACCATAGAAGTACAGGACCTTGTACCAAAGAAGTACAGAAAACTACAAAACAATGCTAAAAGAAATAAAAAAGACCTAAACAAATCGAAAGATATTCCGTGTTCATGAATTAGAAGAATAAATATCATGAAGATGTCAATTTTACCCAAACTGATTTATAGATTCAATGCAAAACCAAACAATTCCAAAAGCCTACTTTACAGAGTTAGAAAAGGCAATTACCAAATTCATTGGGAAGGGTAATTGCACCCGAATAGGCAAAAGCATTCTAAAAAATAAGAGTGACGTGGGAAGAATTTCACTGCCTGACCTTGAAACATATTTACAAAGCTACAGTGGTCAAAACAGCATGGTACTGGCATAGAGACAGACACATCAATCAGTGGAATAGAACTGAGAATCCAGAAATAAATCCTCACCTATACAGTCAACTGGTTTTTGATAAACCTACCAAGTACATGTTAATGGTACAAAATAGTCTCTTCAATAAATGATGTTGGGAGAACTGGATATCTATAACTAAAAGAATGAAAGAGGACACCTATCTCACTCCATATACAAGAATCAACACAAAATGGATCAAAGACCTAAATATAAAAGCCAGCACCATAAAACTACTAGAAGAAAATGTAGGGAAATATCTTCAAGACCTTGTAGTAGGTGGTGGTTTCTTGGACCTTATACCCAAAGCATGTGCAACAAAAGGAAAAAATAGATTAATGGGATATCCTCAAAATTAAACACTTTTGCACCTCACAAGACTTTGTCAGAAGGGTGAAAAGGCAGCCGATTCAACGGGAGAAAATATTTGGAAATCACATGTCCAATAAGGGCTTAATATCCATGATATATAAAGAAATGTTACAACTCAGCAATAAAAAGACAAACAACCCAATTAAAAAATGGGCAAAAGACTTGAATAGGGGCCAGATGTGGCTCAACTGGTTGGGCGTCCGTCTCCCATATGGAGGGACCCGGGTTCGATCCCCGGGACCTCCCGGTAAAAAAAAAAAGACTTGAATAGACATTTGTCCAAAGAAATACAAATGGCAAAAGAAAACATGAAAAAAATGCTCAACATCACTGATTAGGGAAATGCAAATCAAAACTACAATGAGATATCATTTCACACCTATCAGAATGGCCACTATTAAAAAGACAGAGAACTGCAAGTGTTGGAGAGGATGTGGAGAGATAGGAACACTTCTTCACTGTTGGTGGGAATGCAGAATGGTACAACCACTATGGAGGACTGTTTGGCAGTTCCTAAAGAAGCTTAATATAGACTTGCTACATGACCCTGCAATACCACTACTGGGTATATACCCAAAAGAACTGAGAACAGTGACCCGAACAGACATCTGCACACTGATGTTCACAGCAGTATTATTCACCACTGCCAAAAGCTGGAAACAACCCAGGTGTCCATCAACAGATGAATGGATAAACAAACTGTGGTCTATTCACACGATGGAATATTATGCAGCTGTAAGAAGAAATGAAGTCATAAAGCATATGATAACATGGATGAACCTGGAGGACATTATGTTGAGCGAAGCAAGCCAGACACAAAAGGACAAATACCATATGAATGCGTTACTATGAACCAAATATATTGTGTGACATATTGTTTGATTAAAAAAATATATTATATGTATCCATTACATTTAATTGAGAAATATGTGTATTTATTCATCTGTGTTTATTGTTGTTTTTAATTGTTAATATTTTCAATGATTAAATGTACAAAATAAAGTAAAAAAAAAAATTCTTGTTTGCCTCAACTGCCTTAGACAACTGCAAAGTTAAACAATTGCTGCAGATAGTTTTTGACAAACATTCCTGGGAAAAGGCTGTTTGCAATGGGCAAACACTGAAGTCAAATAACCTCTGCAAATGGAGATTTCCAGCAAAGTGCCAGACAGGTCAAATAATGACAATTCTCTGAGAATTTTGCTTTGGGAAGCTCCAAGCCTATTCTGCTTCCTCCTGTGGCTGCTAGGCTTCTGTTTTTCACTGTGTTTGCAGGACTGTTGGTTTTCAAGGCTACTGCAGAGCTAGAGAGAAGAGGCAGAAAATATGGCAAGTTTAAAATGCTATAAATCTCACTGTTCTCACTGAGGTTCAGTCTTTTTTCTTTATTAAACACTCCCAGGATTCTTGCAAGCCTCTGGTTAATTTACAAAGTTCTGAAAAAGTTGATTTTGAGAAATTTTGCCAGTGTTCTCATTGTTTTTATGGAGAGGATTTTGGGAGGTCCTTACTTTGCCTTTCCTGTTGACATCAGCCTTCTGATCATGACTTTTTCCATAATAAATTTCACCTAGCTCTAGGCCTCACGTTTGTGTCTTTTAAAGCTTTGGATAGCCAACACAGTATACTATCACATTCTTCCAATTTCATCTAACCTTTAATTATTTTCACTATATCAACTCTGCTCTTGCCTCCAGAACCAAGGATGGTTTAATTCACTTTTTACAAAAGATAGTCTAATTATCAAAGGATCTTGATGTTTAATTCATCCTCTTTTTTGACAATTTTAAATAGTTTTATTTAAGACTTTCCATTTTCCACTTACAATACAGTGCTAATAAAGTGCAATGTTATGTCCTTTCCCTGTATACATATTCTATAGTAAAGTATTGAGAATGCCCAGGAATTTTTAATAGCAGCCAAAATTTAAACAGCCACAGAATGTACTACAAATTTGGGTCCTTCAAATTTTTACTGTGGAACAATGTTAAGGTATGTATGCTGGTTGATTTAATCAACCTCTTCAATGGTGGATCCAGAAGAAGCATCATCAGATGGAGGAGCTCCTCCACCAGGGAAGCCTCCAGGCATTCCCCCTGGCATGCCTCCTGCACTCTGTTATAGCTTGTTAATGATGGGATTGCAGCCCTTCTCCAACTCTTTCTGCTGATGTTCAAATTCCTCCTCCTCTGCAGTCTGATTCTTATTGAGCCAGTTGATGATCTCATTACATTTGTCAAGAATTTTCTGTTTGTCCTCATCATTAATCTTGCCTTGAAGTTTCTCATCTTTAACTGTTGCTTTCATGTTAAATGCATAGAATTCAGCGAATTCTAAGAGGATAACTTGTCCCTCAGGTTTGTACTTCTCAGCTTTCTGGACCATGTGCTCAATGTCTTCTTTGCTTAAATGGCCCTGTCATTAGTGATGATAATCTTGTTCTTTTTTCCTGTATTCTTACCCACACCAGTGATGTTGAGGATGCCAT
Organism: Tolypeutes matacus; assembly: GCA_026826555.1. Taxonomy (NCBI): domain Eukaryota; kingdom Metazoa; phylum Chordata; class Mammalia; order Cingulata; family Chlamyphoridae; genus Tolypeutes; species Tolypeutes matacus. The sequence continues at coordinate 7,066,895 of JAKSZT010053792.1, forward strand.
TGGCATCAATATCAAAGATGACTTCAATCTACTTTTAAGTAGAGAATATTAACAATGTACCTTAGTAGAAAAACAACTCTTGACAAAATTTGGAAATAGTCATTCGCACCAAAAGTTGTATTTATTAATAAATTGTGTTACAAGTGCCATGTAACTGCCTCGGGCTAAAGTTCAAGAATCAAAGCCAAATAACGGATATTGTCGGATTCACCTTGAAGGAATTTTAGCCACAAATTTAAATACTTAAATGGCAAAGACTATGCCTATTAAGTACTACATAAGTAAATGGGTTATGTCAATTATAACCCCTAGTAACTGGGTTTATTTTGTTGAGTTCAAATTACCACACAAATTGACAAGCTTATCTTTTCCAGTTAGTAACACTAACTTTTCCTTTTCAACTTCTTTTTCCCCTCAGCCAAATTGCAAAATGGAATTTAGCTTCATTCTCTATTCAATAGGCAAAATGCTTTTAAGATTATTTTTGTTATTTCTGCTAGTAACTACAGAACACAAAATGATTAGCATTTGTTAAATCCAGTCATTAAAACCCACCAATTAAATTTTGAGGGAGGGCACTCCAAGGGAATGGAGGAATGCTGATCAACAAAAGGAAGGAGAGTAGGGTTTTTTGTATAGTTTGGGTTTTTACTGAAGGATTCTGCAGAGCATCTAGGAAAGTGGCCATCAGTTCTGAACTGTTGCTGTTTCTAAGGCAGGATTAGGAAAAGGGGATCAACTAGGGTTTGGATGCTGTCATAAAGTAAGAGAAGCTTAGCAATTGAGTATCCCCAGGAATAAATGAGTATAGAAAAACTAGTTGAGTGGCATAATTGGTTAAAAATATATATATAGTAGTAGTAACAATCACTCAAAGAGAGGGTCCTTATGGCATTTTACAGCTGCTGCATAATCTTAGGAGAAACAGTGTTTTCTATTAACTTCACATCTGGTTTTATCTGTCTGTACTCCCAGCCCGATTAATCATAAGACTACTTTTTTTTCTTTTCAGGCCAAGATGATTTTCACTCTTTCAGTCCCAGGCAAGTTTTTACTCTTTCACATTTATTCAGTTAATATTTATTGACGATGCACAACTATGTGATTATACCAAATACCATTGATTGTACACTTTGAATGGATTTATGCTTTATTAATATGTATCAATAAAACTGATTTGTTAAAAAAAATACTATCTAAAATGCAAAAGACATTATGCTAGATGTCATGAAGAACTCAAATATTACTAAGATATGGTTTCTGCCTCTCAAGAAATTTATAAATAGAAGAGATAATGTATGTTTAAAGACAGCTAAAAAAATTAGTGTCAAATGAGATCTTAAGTTTTAATCACTGTCATTTTCCCGAGTCATTAAAATATAAAAAATGCCAGGTCACCTTTCTGGTTAATAGCTACTTTCCTAATTCATCTCCAGAGCAGCCTAGGAAAGGAATCCTGAAACTACTGATGTTACTTTATTGGCCATGCTAGGCTTATTCAGTTACTCTTCCTAACCACACCAGGATCACTATCTCTCCTACAATTTTAAAGTTTTTCATTGATTCATATATATTTACTCAACTTGGCCTTCTTCCTATTCCTCCACTAACTTTTGGCTTATCTCATTTTTTTAATCACAATGCTACTTGAAAGAGATCCTGTTCTTGGAAATTCAACAAATATTTAGTAAGCACTTACTTTGTACTATGAAAATACAAATACTGCCCCACCCTTGAGGAGTCAGATCTGGGTCAGTTTCAATTGATTGACTTCTCCTAATTATGGGTTGAATTTTCCTATTTTTCTTTCCATGCCTGATAGACTTTTATTGATGCCAGGCATTGTGAATTTTATCTTGTTGAGTGCTGGCTATTTTTAAAATACTCAAGTGTTTTCTGGGACATACTTCTTACTTGGAAGCAGTTTGATCCTTTCAGGTCTTGCTTTTAAGCTTTGTTAGGTGAGGCAAGAGCTACATTTAAGTTAATTTTGTCCCACTATTGAGGCAAAATCAGTGAGCTGTACATCAGTAGTAAGCTGTAAACTGTGGGCTCCAGGGATTGTTCAGGTGGATTTTTTTTTTTTTTACATTTTTAAAAACCAATTTATTGAAGTATATCATTCATACATGAACATACATAAACTATAAATTTTCAGTAAACACCATTAACTTACAAAACAAACATGCATAACATCATACAAGGGCTCCCACACATCACCTTCCTCCTAACACCCTGCAATGTTGTGAAACTTTTGTTAACAAATCATGCAAGAGCATCGTCAAGGTACTACTACTAACTATAGTCTGTATCTTCCTCTGCTATACATTTTTTAAAGGATTTATTTATTTACTTAATCCATTTTAAACCCCCCCCCCCCATTTTTGCTGTTTCTGTGTCCATTCGCTGGGCGATTCTATGTTCATTTCCTGCCCTCTCTTCTCATCCTTCTCCTCCTGTTTTCACTGGGATTTAATCCTTGGAACCTCTGAGGTGGGAGACAGTTGTCCTACTGCCTGTGCTACCTTAGTTCCTGGTTTTTCAGTGCATCTCGTCTTGGCTCTCCCTTGTATAAATCTGTTATGTCATCATCTTGCTGTGTGGCTCGTGAGGCCTGACGATGCAGCCACTCATGGGCCTGGGGGCTTGCCTGCTCATGGAGGCTGATGACATACCCACATACAGGGCCTAGTAGCCCACACAACATTTATATTTTTCTTTTTTTTAATTTTTACAGAGAGGCCCCGGGGATCAAACCCAGGTCCCTCCATATGGAAGACGGATGTCCAACCACCCGAGCCACATCTGTCACCCTTCTATATCTCTTAAGGTTGACCAAAGGTTATTCAGGTGGATTTTTTATTCCTGCTTCTGGTAGTTTTCTGACACACATGGGCTTATCAGTACTCCAGAGGGTCCCTCTGCAGATATCTGGTCCTTTATCTCTGTGTACCTCTCCCCTTAATGATTCTCTGTTCTGAAAATTCTAGCCCCATGGTCTTCCTGGACTCCCAGCTCCATCTCAACTCAAGGAAACTACTAGGCCTCACCTGGTTTCCCCCCTCCTGTGCTGTGGCCTGGAAACTCTAAGCAGTGGGCTGGAGGCAATCATAAGGCTTACCACATTTGTTTCCCAGGACAATTTAAGCATCAAAATGAATGACAGTGTGATAGACAGAACCTGTGAATGTTATGTTATATGGTGAAGGGGTTTTGCAGATGTGATTAAGGATCTTAAAATGGGATGATTATTCTGGATTTTTTGGGTGGTCCCAACATAATCACAAGAGTCCTTATAAGAGGGAGTCAAGAGTGTCAGAGCAGGAGATTAAGTACAGAAGTTGGGGGTAGGGCTTGGAAGATGTTACACTACTGGCTTTGAGATGGAAGAAGGGATCACAAGCCAAAGAATGCAGGCAGTCTCTAGAAGTTAAAAAGGCAACAAAAACAGATTCTCCCTTGGAGTCTCCAGAAGGATTGCAGCCCTACCAACATTTGATTTTAGTCCAAAGAGACTAATTTTGGAATTCTGACCTCCAGAACTCTGAAATAATAAATTTATGTTGTTTTGGGGTTTTTTGTGCTTTTTTAAAAATTATAACTTTGTTCATACCTGATTTGTTTTACATGAATACTCCCTCCCCCCACCCCACCCCTGGCTTACTGTCTGTGTCCATTCACTGGGTGATCTTTGTCTGTTTCTTGCCTTCTCATTTTTCTCCTCCAGGCTTCACTGGGATTCGATCCTAGGGACCTTCGATGTGGGACAGAGGCACCCTGTCACTTGCACTACCTCAGTTCCTGGTTTCTAGTTTCAATAGTGCATCTCACCTTAACTCTCCCTTGTCTCTCTATTGTTGCGTCACCATCTTGCTGCATGGTTCGCCGTGCGGGCCTGGCTTGCCTGGCTCACCTTATTTTACCAGGAGGTCCCGGGGATCGAACCCGGGTCCTCCCATGTGGTAGGCAGATGCCCAATCAAGACACATCCGCTTCCTAAATTTATGTTGTTTTAAGCCACTAAGTTTGTGGCAATTTAGTACAACACCAACAGGAAACTACTACTGTTAATAAATGGAACCATGGAGTATGAGAAAGAAAAGATTGTTAAGACATTATGGTAAAAAAATCTTATTTTGTGTCTGTAAAAATTAGGACCTCTGCTATCTTGACATTTTCATTAATGATACACAAGCATGGGTATAATAAAGCCAGATAAACTTGCAAAATACCAGTGCCTAGAAACTGTAAGTCATCATTAACAAAGGTCTATAATCACTCTGTATTGTATGAATAATGTAAAATGTACTGCTAAACAATTTTATAAACAGCATTTTCTTATTATTTCAGAAAGAAATAACAGTGGAAGTCATAGGAGACAGTAAATCCACTTATAAAATCCTTGACATTTCTGAAAGATAAGACTTTGCATGCCTGACACATTATAAGAAGCTTGATCAGGTTCGCCTAAGCTGTTGAAACAAAGGGAAATGGAAATAGTAGATTCTAAAAAACATGAGTAGAGAAGTACACAATATTGTCAATTGCTTCACTAGCTGGCAATATCTATTAATAATTTTTTTTTTTTTTTAAAGATTTTATTTATTCATTCATTTATCCCCCCCTTGCTGCTTGTGCTCGCTGGGTCAGCTAACCACGCCGTGTGGGTGGGCCTGCCTTCACCAGGAGGCCCCGGGAACCGAACCCGGGGCCTCCCATATGGTAAACGGGAGCCCTACTGATTGAGCCACAGCCGCTTCCCTCTATTAATAAATTTGTTATGACCAGCTATGTAGTACGTAATGAATGAATGGGTGGGTTTTCAGACATTTCTCTAAGGACCATAAGAAATAATTCTTCATGACGCACCTTAACACTGTGACCCTTCTGAATAGAATACCATTATTTGTAAGCAAAAGCAACCCATTGCTTTCAATGTCAAAAATAGTATTTAAGTGTGACAACTACACAGAGTCCATGGTTCTAAGATTATCTGGTAAATAAACCTAATAAATTAATATACGAAGTTCTATTTTCACAAGCTTTTAGAGTTGAAAAATAAGACTTTTACTAAATTCCAAACATTTGTTCTTATTAACAGGTGAGGAGCTAAAACACTACATGCTCTCTTCAGAATTTGAGATTATTTTCCTCTCCAATTTAAGGTAGAACTATTTTATAGTCTAGATCAGTTTCTTTTGCAAAATTACACATCTCAAGAGTTTTCCAGGGAAACGGATGGGGCTCAAGAGGTTCGGCGTCCATCTTACCATATGGAGGGACCGGGGTTTGATCCCGGGGACCTCCTGGTAAAAAAAAAAAAAAAAGAAAGTTTTCCACTCTACTTCTTTATATTTTTATTTTTCATGTTTTCTAAAATGCATTATTGGGGGATGGATGTGGCTCAAATGGTTGGGCATCAGTCTCCCATATGGAGGGACCTGGGTTCGATTCCCAGGACCTCCCGGTAAAAAAATAAATAAATAAATAAATTAAAAAATAAATAAATAAATAAATAAAAATTTAAAAATGCATTATTTATCAATGAGGATTAAGTTTGACTATAACAAGTGTGATTTTTAAAGACAGAACAGGACACACAGCATGGCAGCATAAGGCTTGTTTTCAGAGGAAGATATCTTTTCTCTGGCCTCCCAAGTGTAACCTCAGGTTAAGGAAACAAGATGATCTGGGCAGGTGCAGAAGCTACTCTGGCTTAGAAACTTCATGTTTTGTAAACACCATTATCTCTTGAAACAGCTCATGTGCATAGCTTCTAGGAATCTTTGCAATAAGGCAGTCTGCACTTCGGGGAACCCAAAACCTATTCTTTCCAAAAAACATTTATAGTAGTTGTCACAGTCTTCCCAGTCCAGATACAGTTTACCAGTAAGGTGTCATTTTTAATCATACACAATATTGCATGGCATCACAGCTGGCATTCCATAATTATTTTGTCTAGTAGACTGCTTTCAAAGAAATAGTGATAAGGTCATTTTACCAGTAAGAAAGAGGAGTTTTGTTAACTCTTTATTCACAGCAGTCTAGGGCTGCTGATATATCATAATACCAGGACCCAATCTTTCTTTTCACTCTGCTATTCACAGCTTGTTTCCAAGGTTATTTACGGTCCAAGAAACCTACTCCTGCTCTAGCCATCACAACCACATTCCATGTTTGCAGCAGGAAGAAATGAGCCTATCCACTTCCCTTTACACCTGGGAAGTTTAAGGAAACTTCCCAGAACATCACTCAACACTTCTAATTCCATTCACTGGCCAGAACTTCATCATATGGCCACATATATCTGCAAGAAAGCTGAAACCATTAATGAATTCTGGGATTCTGTTACAAATAAAGGGAGAAAGACAATGGGTTAGGAAATTAGCAGTCTCACCTACAAATTCATATGGTGGGGAAAATGAGCTTTTTATTAAACAAAAGCTAAGACTGAAAAAGTATAAAAATTGGGGAAGACATATATGCTCATGATTTGGAGATTCTCTCAATCAAGGTATGGTGATTTGGAGCTATGTTTCCCAGAAAAAGTTAATGCATTTCTGTGAGTGTAAGCCCATTCTAAGTAGGACCTTTTGATGAGGTTACTTCAGTTAAGGTGTGGCTCAACTCAATCAGGATGAGTATTAATCCTATTACTGGAGTCCTTTATAAGTAGAATTCAGACAGACAAAGCCACAGAGGGAGCAGCCAGAAGCTGAAAGTCAGCAGAACCAGTAAGAGAAGGAAGAGGCCAGGGAAGATCACCATGTGCATTGCTATGTGACAGAAGAGCAAAGGACCAAGGATGGCTGGTGGCCAACCCCAGAACACTAGTCTTTTTTTTTTTTTTTTTTTTTTTTAATTTTTATTTTACCCGGAGGTCCCGGGGATCGAAACCTCCATATGGGAGACGGACGCCCAACCAGTTGAGCCACATCCGCCCCCAGAACACTAGTCTTTGATGAGGACTTGATTTGATTGTTTCCTAGCCTCAAAACCGTAAGCCAATAAATTCCCATTGTTTAAGCCAACCCATTACATGGTATCTGCTTTAGCAACAAGGAAACTAAAACACAAGGTAAGTTATTTTCCCAATTAAATAAAGTTACATAATGTATTCTTAACAAAAATTCCTCATCCTAAACATAAGCTCCCTAATATATTAAAACAAACAGTTATATAACCATCAATTGTGAGATATAATTAAAGTGTATTTTAAATGATTAGGTTAAACTGTATAAAATTACTGTGTTTTTTGTAGTCAAAAAACAATGAAATATTGGCAATTTCATAAAAGCCCAACCTAAAACAAAGTATCAAAGTTTGTGAATAATTTATTTACAAAATATAAATGGCAGCACATCTAAGTTTATCACCATAATAAAATGACTTTTACACACACTTGAATTCCAACCATCTTTCCCAATTGGGAAAGGAGTGGAATTACAGCTGGAGTACCAAGAATTGTACCTTTATTCTTAAGCACTTCAAAATTCTTTTTCTGCGTCTAGAAACAATACTTACTATGATAGAAAAATGGCCCCCCAAAGATGCCCATGCCCTAATCCCTAATGTTACACCTGTATATGTTAAGTTATATGGCAAAATGAACTTTATAGATGGAATCAAGGCTACAGACCTTAAAATGGGGAGATTACCCTGGATTATCTGTATGGGCTCAATGTAATCAAATGGGCCCTTAAAAGTAGAAGTACAAGGTAAAGAGTCAGTCAGAGAGATAGGATGATGGAAGAAGCAAGAGATTCAAAGCAGCAGAGGGACTTGACCTGCTGTTGCTGGGTCTGAAGATGGAGGAAAGGGGTCATAAGCCAAGGAATGTGGCAGCTGCTAGAAGGTGGGCACAGCCTTCAGCTGACAGATAGCAAGGAAATGGGGACCTCAGTCCTACTGAATTCTGCCAACGAATGAGCGAGGAAATGGACTTCCCCCTGGAACCTCCAAAGAGTACAGTCCTGCAAATGCCTTGATGCTCAGGTGACACCCATGTCAGATTTCTGACCTATAATATGTAAGACAATAAATTTGTATTGTTTTAAGTCACTACATTTGTGGTAATTTGTGACAGCTTCAATAGAAAATGAATACATTTACCTTAGTAATCTCCAATTTATTTTTTATTTTTATTTATTTATTTATTTTAAAAGATTTATTATTATTATTTTTTATTTATCCACCCCCCCTGTCCCCGCTGCTTCTGCTCGCTGTGTCCATTTGCTTTGCGTTTTTTCTGTGTCTGCTTATCTCCCTTTATTGCATCATCTTGCTGCGCCAGCTCATCACGCCGCGCGGGCTGGTTTGCCTTCACCAGGAGGCCCTGAGAATCGAACCCGGGGCCTCCACATGGTAAACGGGGGCCCAACCAATTGAGCCACAGCTGCTTCCCAGGAATCGCCAATTTAAAAGACTCATCAGAAGAGACTAGTCTCTATGGTTGTTTAAACTTTTTGTTTTTAATTCAATTCACGTCTGGTTCCGAATGAATCTGCTATATTAAATTTTGTGAAAACTGGAAAGGTATATTGCCAACAAAAATGATATGATATATAAATAATTTAAAGAAACAGAGCAGGGGTGCCAGTATAGCTCAGTTGGTTGAGTGTTGCTTCCCATGTACAAGGTCTCGGGTTCAATCTCCAGTGCCTTCTAAAAACAAACAAACAAACAAAAGAAACAGAGCAAATTACTTACATGAAAACTCTAAAATATTCATGACTAGTTATTATGAGAAACATTTCATCTAGGAGTGGCTTCTAAGGCAGCATCTTGAGTTTCCATCAAAACAAAATCTTCTGTCTCAGAAGAAGGGATATCAATAAGGGGACCTGAATCCTCTATTTCCAAGTGCAGTGGTTTTCCCTGTTCATAATTCAGGTTTGAATTGTCTTTCATTTGAATCTCTTGCTCTTCCAACTCCAAAGGTTTATGTGGGGCTGTAGCTACAACTTCTTCATCTCCATTTTCATGTATAAAGCTACAAATCATGTTGGGTCTATAGGAGAAATCATTATCTTTGATTTGCAGCCACTCCACACCACCTAACGGGGGCGGGGGGGGGGGGGAGATATACCAAGAAAGAAACAGGAAAAAGGAATTTTAGTTACTTAATGATATCTTTCTTTAATATTAATTTTTATCCTGTACAATATATGTCAAAGTAAAACCCCAATTTAAGCCAAGGAACACAATGCTTGTAACTACTGATAAAATAATCATGTCATTTCCACCTTCCATGGAGACACTGGCATGCCTATAAAGTACACTTTATCAAAATCACTAAAAGTAATCAATTTTGGTTACTATTCCAAATCCTTTTCCCAGAATTCAATTCTCATCTCATTCTGAGAAATAATTTGAGCTCTCAAAGCTAACTCATGCCTAAGAGTAAAGAAAACTTGGCATTTGCCTACAATTTTTTTTCTTACCTACTCAATTTTCATAATACAATGGAGTAGTATTGTATTACTTACTCTATCATCTTCCAAGTCAGGATTTTGTTGGGACTTCTAATTATAAAATAAACCACCTCTCAACAAACAAACAGAACTTGAAAAAATGTTTGTTCCTTTCCATACTCATAGTCAAAGCCCTAACTTCTCAATGAACCTTTCTAATCAAGAATTGCTCCAATAATGCTACTCATTTTTTTCTTTTATCCTTATTACCCTTTCAGTCAGACATTTGCAGAAGATCCTTATTAAAGTCTACAGCAAGCCCAAGCACAGTACTTGACATCTAACAGATGTCACCACAGAATGTGGTGTTGAGTCACATTCATTCATATCTGTTTCAATGTGATTTACTTTAGAGTGCAAGTTCCTAGAAGGCAAAGATCACATCTCCTGTCTTTATTTTGTTCTGCCTCCAGTATATTGCCATGTTTGGTAGCCAGCCTCCAAGATGGTCCCCAATGATTCTCACCTCATGAAATTCATGACCCTGTTTGGTCCCCTCCCACAATTTCCCCCTCCTACAATTTCCAAGGCTAATTGATAAGACATTATGACTTTCACCTTGCTTTCTTGGACTGCCTGCTCTAGGGGAAGCCAGCTACAATGTTGTAAGGACACTTGTGACCATTTGAGATTATTTTATGAAGCCCAAAAAGAGAAAGATTAAGTTTTGAAACTAATCTATTCCTGTGGGTGTGATATCTTTGATTGCATTAGGGTCCTTTGATTAGATTACTTGGTAAGATCACTTTAGGGCTTTTGACTGGACATCAGTGAGGCATGACTCAGATTGAGTCTATGTCCCCTTGCTAGATCTGATATAAATGGAAACACAGAGACAGACACAAGGAAAAGGAAGCCACCATATTTGATTCTGCCATGCTGAGACTGAGAAAGGAGGCCCATTAAAAGAAAAGCCCTATGGAAATGGATGTGGCTCAAAAGACTGGGCTCCCGTCCACCATATAGGAGGTCAAGGGTTCCATTCCTGGGGCCTCCTGGTGAAAGGCGAGCTGGCCCGGGCAGTGAGCTGCCCCGAGTGGAGAAATGGCCCACATGGAGTGCTGCCCCGCATGTAGTGCTGGCCCGCGCAGGAGTGCTGGCCTGCGTAGGAGAGCTGGCTCAGCAAGATGACGCAACAAAGAAAGACCGAGGGATAACAAACAAACAAACAAAAAAGAAGAAAAAAGAGACAGAGGAGAGACACAGCAGACCAGGGAGGTGAGGTGGCACAAGAGATTGAGTGTCTCTCTCCCACTCTTGAAGGTCCCAGGATCAGTTCCCGGTGCCGCTTAAAGAGAAGACAAGCAGACACAGAAGAACACACAGAGAACAGACAGTGAGCGAAAAACGAGGGGCGGGGGAGAAATAAATAAAATAAATCTAAAAAAAAGAAAAAAAAAAAAAGAAAAGCCCTAAGCCAGGTTTGCCTACAGCTGCAGAAAGGCAGGGACCTTGGCAGAGACTGGCAGCCATTAGCAGCCTCATCATAAGACAGTTAACTGATGAGAAAGTACCTCTTATGGTGCCCTGATTTGGACTTCTCATAGCCTTGGAACTGTAAGCTTTTACCCTCAAATTAATCTCTTTTATAAAATCCAACTCATTTCTGGTACTTTGCATTGGCAGTCCTTTGGCAAACTAAAACAACACTCAAGCAGATCTGTGGAGAGGTCCACAAGACAAGGAACTGAAGCCTCCTGCCAACAGCCAGAACAAACCTGCCAGTCATGTGAGTGAGCCATCTTATTTGATTAACAAATCCTCCAAATCTTTCCAAAGACCTATCAGATTACTAAAGACTACCAGGAAAGGAAATTCCCTATTCCCTATCATAAGAATGTCTAATTGATAGCTACACCTAAGTGCCTTTCAAGTTCATTTAGAATTTCAAGTACCTCCTCTTCCTATTATTTTTAATGGGATACCTAAAAAAGTGGGTTGCTTTGGGATATATATATATATAAGAGCACAGGTTTGTTATGCAGCTGTTCAGGTGGTGAAACTAATTTCTATATAATCAATGTACCTTCAAAATCTTTATTCCTTGCCTAAAATGTAATAAATCTGTCAAGTCATGAACGCTCATGACTCACTATCTTTATGAGAATCATTATTTACTAGAGTTTCAAATATGTTCATCAAGCATTGAGCTTTCAAACCATCAAATGGTTATCTGTTCAGCCCCACAAACATGTGCCTGCTACAGGCACAAGAAACGCCTAAAAGTCTCGAGTCTGTGACGAATAGCCAGTGTCGAAGACTAAATGGATGCTAATTAAAACTAGACTTAGGACTAGCAATTGTGGTCCTACAGTCTCGTCCCCATCCCCCCACATGAAGCTAGTTTCTTCCAATTAGGAGTTGCTTGGGGAATGTGATGGTTAAGTTCACATGTCAGCTTGACTAGGTTATGGTGTCCACTTATTTGGTCAAGCAAGCACTGGTCTGTTACTGTGAGGATACTTCACGGATTTAAATCATTAGTATGTTTATTGCATCTATGGCTGATTGTAAGTATAGTCAACTAAGGAGAATGCTTTTAGCAAAAAAGAGAAGTCTCATCCAATCAGTCGGCCTTAAAGGAAGAATTGATGATTTCAGTAGTCAGAAGGAAGAATTTCCATCTCTACTTCAGCCAGCTAGCTTCTCCTCCCCAACTTGCGATCTGCACTATGGAATTCAGACTTGCCTAGCCCCACAGTCGCATGAGCCAATTCCTATAATGAATCTCCTAATATTTACATTTTTTATATATTCACACACATTTATTTTATATATTTCCTGTCGGTTTTGTTTTCCTGGAGAACCCTGACTAATATAGAGAAGGTTGCTACAGCTGCCAAAATTTCCTAGGGGATCACCTATGATCACATCTTGGGCATTCAGGACTCCTATCTTCATAGCATCTCCATTTATAAGGAAGTTTTCCCTAAAAAGGACTAAATTCCCTAGGGAATGGAAATCACAGCAGGTTTCTTGGCAAACTCTTTGCAGGAGTTTCCAATGTAAAGTAGATAAAGATTTCTTACATGTCCCCAGTGCTGGTTGCTATATTGAAGTTCAACTGAATTTTAAATACTTGGTACTTTTTATGGAGCACCCTCAATTTTAATATATTAAACATATTACATATAGTTATTGCTACAAAGTACAAGGAATGTCCTGGCAGCCAAGTGTTACTGTCAAACCCAATACTGAATCACCAATTTTCAGAGAATTTAGTGAACTAACCAATGTTTTCTTCTCCTTCCTTCTTTTCTGTCAGAAGAGTTCTTGTCATGCTGAGCTTCTTCATTGTATGGTATTTATATTTTAGCACTGTTTTATTATCGCCTTCTGCATCCACTAGAACATAAAATGAATTCAATTATCATACTGCTTGATGCCATCAAATAAAAATAATCTTGTTAAGCCTGGTTAACTCCAGTTTAGCAAGTTAGACTTAACTATTTCCTCTCAAGATAGTGTAGTAAGCCCAAGGTTTAACTCATCCCTTCCACTCCAAGTACAGAAAAATGACAGATAAAATACCTAACAGTAGAAGGTACAACTAAACTAAAAAATATCAAATATCTCCAGGAGGACAGAAATACAAAGTTGTAAGTGAGATTAAAGTCATGGGCCTGCCAGGGTCCAGCCCTGAAAGAAGATTGGGGCCAGGAATTTGGACCTACAAGATTATAAGGTCTAAAATTCTGCCACTAAAAACGAAGGTTCATCCAGGCTAACTGCTTCAAGCTCAGGTGGGGACATCCCACTCATAAAAGGCTGAGAAAAAACTGCTGCCAACTTGTTGCCTGGTTTACAGCTTTCTAGAAAACCACAGGTCTAGGCAGGAGGGAGGATGAGGCTCTGAGACATGGATGTGAAGCACCATAAACTTCCCTATACTGCTACTGTGAGTATAAACTGATATAATACTTTAGAGGTCAACATGGTGCTATCTTTAGGTAGAACCATTTGAAATTGTCAATATTTAACCAAAAATGGCTCACTCATCAATCTAGCATTCCATTTCTATGTTTATACCTTAGAGGGATTTTATATATACATATAAATACACATGCAAGGAGACACAAGAATATTCATGGTAGAATGATGGTGAGGGTAGTGCAACATTCTAAATGTGATTAATTCCACTGAATAGTATACTTGGGATATGTTTCCACAATTTAAAAAAAAAAAAAAAAAAGCGACTAAAAAGACAAAAACAATTAAATAAAATACAAGATCCTGGACTGGATCTAATAACAGAGGGGAAAATAGCCAAAAGGACATTATTGGGACATATGAAAAAAAAGCAGGAATATAAAGCTATATATTAATGTTACATTTCTTGACTTTCAAAACTGTACTTAAAATAGATAAGTAATATAAGTGAATATTCTTATACTTAGGAAATGGACACAAAAATATTAAATGTTCAAGGAGCATGATGTATACAACCTACTCTCAAATGTTTAGATGGATAGATAGGTAGGTAGAATGATATGGTAAATGTGACAAAATGTTAAAAATTGGTAGATCTGGGTATCTGGGTGGGGGGTATTATGGAGTTCTCTGTATGGATTTTGTATTATTTTTGTAACTGTTCTGTAAGTTTGAAATTATTTCCAAATAAAAGTTAACCTCTCAGGGAGTGGGTGTAGCCTGGTGGTTGAGCACCTGCTTTCCATGTACAAGGTCCCAGGTTAAATCCCCAGGACCTCCTTAAAAAAAAAAAAAAAAAAAAAAAAAATTAACCTCGTTATCCTCTCCCTCCGTCACCATAAAAAAAAAAAAAAAAAAGAATATTTGTGGCAGTGTATTTGTGTTGCGGTAATAAGGATAATTAAGTATGTAGACTCTGGAGCCAGACTACCTGGGTTTAAATACTGGCTCTGCCACTTATTTCATGTATAACCTTGGGAATGTTATTTAACTTCTCCGTGCTTCAGTTTCTTCCACTGTAAAATGAAGATATTAATGGTATCTATCTCTTAAGGATTAAATGAATACATAGAGAATTTAGAACAGTGCCTGGCATATAGAATGCACTCATATAAATATTAGTAGTTATTAATAATTATTAGTGAAATGTAAACAATCAAGGTGTCCATTAATTGTGGTATTAGTCATCAAATGGAATACTAAGCAGCAGGGAAAATAAACTACAGCTATATATAACAACATGTATAAACTTTAAAAGATATCTGAAAAAAAAAACTGAGTGAAAAAAAGATACAGAATATGTATAATATGCTATAATTTATATTAAGTTTGAAAATAGACAAAACAATGCTATTTATTGTTTTGGGGTACATACATATATAATATAAAATCACGCACAGGAAAAAGAAACACCAAATGCACATCTGTGATTACCTCTGAGACACAGAGAGGGGAGTAAGTTTGGAGAGGGGTATACAGGAGGCTTCAAATGTATCTGCAATGAGTCAAGTTGGCAAAATGGTAGGATTTCATACAGCTAGACAATGGTAAATGGTATATTTGATATTCATTGTAAATAAGTATGTCTGAAATATTTCATAGCAAAAAAAGTTGGGTTAGAATAGCAATCACTTACCATGTTCTACATTTTCTTCAAAGATAACACAGGTCCCAAGCGTGTCTGCAGAAAAATTTGAAGGTAATTTGTTGAGAAATTAACAGAGCTCTCTTCTCTAAAAGGCGTGTTTTTTTATTTAAAAAAAGCAATTTCATCTTCTGACATCATCCTACCTTCATACTCCCCAGCAAACACATAGCTGTCCATTTGTAGAATGGGCCTCTCAGTGTCAATTCCCTACATCAGAATATAGGATCATAAAATCATCATTAGAAAAAGACTTCATCATGTACCCTCGGTGCTAAGAAGACTGATTTACAAGACTAGGGACCCTCAAAAGCTTTTTGTTCCAACTAGTACAAGATAAGCTAAAACTACTCTACCTTAACAAGTACAACTTGAAGACTACTTAGTTCATACCCAAGTAGCCAGGTCTATTTCAACCACTACTCTCTTTTTTTTTTTTTTTTTTACCGGGAGGTCCCGGGTATCGAACCCGGGTCCCTCCATATGGGAGACGGACGCCCAACCATTTGAGCCACATCCGTCCCCCAATACTCTATTCAAATTTAAGCTTAGCACTGTGCAAGTTTTGTTAAAAGTAGCTCAAAGATTTTGAAGTAAAATGATAAAACAGATGGTAACTCATGATGCCACAGCTCAAGTAAACAGCAGAGTGTAAGGCTTTTGAAGTCTTTTAATAGTTATCTTCCCTTACTTCTCTTCCAGTTTAACCTCTGTGTGTATATTTGACTTACCTCTTTTCACTGTTTCTCTGTGTCCCACCGCACTTTCTAAACAAATATATTCTTTCAAAATATATCATATTGTTACATACCAAAATATATCAAAAGATTACCTCCTCCAAATCTTTCATTTCCCTCCAGCCACACATTCAAAATTCAAGCACTAAAAGGCATTTTTTCCTATGTGCTCCCATATTCCCCCGGTACTTCTACGATGATCCTTAAGAGTTCACTGCTTTCAAACGAAGAATAAATATATCAGTCTTTGGAGATGGGTATTTCGTTATTCATTCCTGTTTTATTTAATGTAAGAAAATCTACAATTCCCCAATTCTAGAAGACTCACCAAAATCTTGCATTTATTTTCACATTTTGAGAGAAAGTCTGAGTCGATAATTCCTGACAATTCCATCAGAACCAATTGCTCCTGGTTAAAAAAAGATGGGTTAACACGCTAGCATGCGGTTAGAGGCTTTTAACAGGGAAGCCAAAAATCCCCATTGCAGATATAGTATCTTTATGAAAACTAGATCCCATTTGCGACGAGAGGAAGCAATCGACGCCACCTAAGGTAACTTCCCCTTCTAATGTGTGGCAAAGGGGCTGAGACCATTCGCTCCCCGGCTCCGCGCGCCCAGGGTCAAGAAGCCCGGGAGGCACCCACGGGGCCTCCGTCCCACCGGCTGCATCCAGTAGTTCCCTTCCCAGCACACAGACGGCAAAGTCGCCACCTCGACCGCGGTGCGGGCTTTCGGCGTAACACTTACTTCTTCCTCCTCCTCTCCATCATCCAGACTTTGCTCCTCGGCCGCCGCCATGACGCTCCCCGCAGCACCTCCCAAGGTCTAGCCACGCCCACCCACAGCCGCCATCTTGAGTACGGGCAGCAGCTCCCAGGGGGCTTGCTCTCCTCGTCTCGCCCGCAAACCTCTTCTCCGGAACGTGAGATGGCGACCTACGGCAGGAGGATGGGCGCCGGTGCGTGCGGATAACTGCGACACTCTGCGCCGGCGCCTCCGCCTCCGGCCCCGCCCCTTGGAGACTCGGCGGTGGCCCCTGCTAGTTCCTTTCCTGAGAGGAGGAGGGGGTTCTGGCTTCCGCCGAGGGAGGGAGGTGCGTCACAGGCGTGGGAGGTTCTGTGTCCCGGGGCTCTTCAGGCTTCCAGCCAGGGTGGGAGAAAAGGATCGGCGAAGGAGAGGGGATCAAGAAGGTACAAGCAAGGAAACCACTATGTAGGAGGAAAATGGAGAGGCCTTGTGTTTACTTAGCGTATATTTCTTGGAAAAAAATTCTTAATGTTGTGTAAGCATCCTCAATTCAACGTCCTCTGACATAAACTAAAGAGCACATTTCAGTTTAACCGGTGAACTGTGTAAAAACCCCAAAATACAATTGGGTTTCAGGTTCCAGGAGCCCAGGCTCTAGGAAGAGTGTATAAATGGACCAAACCGATCATATGGCCATCAAGGCTAAGTGCTGTAAGAGAAACAAATTGCTATAAGAATATAAAGAGACCCAGGGAGGAAGAGTTTTGAACAGAAGTTTTTGAAAAAGCCTCATGGATTTTCAGATTTTTAAAAAAATGGTCTGAATGAAAGAGGACCCGTATTTTACCCCCTATACAAGAATCAACTCAAAATGGATCAAAGATCTAAATATAAAAGCCAGGACCATAAAACTACTAGAAGAAAATGTAGGGAAACATCTTCAAGACCTTGTAGTAGGTGGTGGTTTCTTGGACCTTACACCCAAAGCACGTGCAACAAAAGAAAAAATAGATAAATGGGACCTCCTCAAAATTAAACACTTTTGCACCTCACAGGACTTTGTCAAAAGGGTGAAAAGACAGCCAACTCAATGGGAAAAAATATTTGGAAATCACATATCTGATAAAGCATTTAATGTCCAGGATATATAAAGAGATGTTACAACTCAACAATGAAAAGACAAATGACCCAATTAAAAAATGGGCAAAAGACTTGAATAGACATTTCTCCAAAGAAGAACTACAAATGGCAAAAGAACACATGAAAAAATGCTCAACATCACTCATGTTTAGGGAAATGCAAATCAAAACTGCGAGATATCATTTCATACCTATCAGAATGGCCAGTATTAAAAAGACAGAGAACTACAAGTGTTGGAGAGGATGTGAAGAGATAGGAACACCTCTTTTTTTTTTTTTTTTTTTTACCGGGAGGTCCCGGGGGATCGAACCCAGGTCCCTCCATATGGGAGACGGACGCCCAACCATTTGAGCCACATCCATCCCCCGAAACACTTCTTCACTGTTGGTGGGAGTGCAGAATGGTACAGTCACAATGGAAGACTGTTTGGCAGTTCCTAAAGAAGCTTAATATAGACTTGCCACGTGACCCTGCAATACCACTACTGGGTATATACCCAAAAGAACTGAGAACAGTGACCCGAACAGACACTTGCACACTGATGTTCATAGCAGCATTATTCACCACTGCCAAAAGTTGGAAACAACCCAGGTGTCCATCAACAGAAGAATGGATAAACAAACTGTGGTCTATTCACAAGATGGAATATTATGCAGCTGTAAGAAGAAATGAAGTCATATAGCATATGACAACATGGATGAACCTGGAGGACATTATGTTGAGCGAAGCAAGCCAGACACAAAAGGACAAATACTGTATGAATGCGTTACTATGAACCAAATGTATTGTGTAGCATATTGTTTGATTTAAAAAAATGTTATATGTATCCATTACATTTAATGAGAAATGTATATATTGATTCATCTGTGTTTACTTTTTACTTTTTAATTGTTTATATTTTCAATTATTAAATGTATAAAATAAAGTCAAAACAAAACAAAATGAAAAAATGGTCTTTGTCCTTGAGACAGGATGATATAGTGGTTAAGAGCATGAGCTTTGGAGTCTGAGACCTGTCTGGGTCTGCTGTTATTAGCAGCAAGGCCTTAGACATATTGGTTATGGTGAGGAGTAGATGAGATAATACATATATAAAATGGATTTGACTCAGAACTTAGCACGTAGTAAACATTTAATGAGCATTTAATCTGTTAGTAGTTAATAAACAGAATTTTGGATTATGCTTTTTAAAGACAGTATATATGCTCTTCCAGACTTCACACATACACTCTTTTTTCCTTACAAAAATGTGTTCAAATTGTACATCTTGTTTTTAATTTGCTTTTTTCACTTTATACATCATGGTTATTTTTCCATACTTTCCATGATAAATATAGATCTACATCATAATTTTTGCAACTACATAATATTTTATTGTATGGATATGCCATAAATTAATCCCCTATTTTAACATTTAGGTTATTTACAATTTGTGCATATTATAAACAACCTTCCAGTAAACATCCTTGGACATCTTTTACCAGTTGCCCAATTAAATAAATATGCTTTATTTATTTATTTACTTATTTATTTACTAGAAAGAGCATTGGACTTGTTGGAACTTGGCTCTGAAATTTAATAATTTAATAATCTGCAACAAGTTGCTACTTTTCTGACCTTCAGTTTTCTGATTTGTTAAGTGAGGGAAAAATATTTATACTTACTGTATATTTTTTATTTGAAGATAAAAAGATGTATCTAAAAATGCTTTGTAAATTTAAAATGACAAATTGTCAGATTTTATTGGGGTGGGGAGAGAGTGAAGAGGGGAAGGGCAATCTAACCAGAAGGAACAGCAAAAGCAAAAGCTTGAAGAATGAAAATATATGTGTTTTGCAAGGTCAGTGTAATAACTCAAAATGTCTCTTTCACATAAACAAGCCTCATACTTCTAGCCAAGGTTGTTAGTATTTTAGTTTTATGAAATTATTATTTGTATTTATTTAAACGATTTGCAAAAGAATATAGAATGAAAAGTAAGCCGTCCTTACCCATACCTCTTTCTTTTTTTTTAAGATTAGTTTATTTACTTTTTACCATTTTAAACACACACCCCCCACTCATTTTTGCTGTTTTTGTGTCCATTTGTTGGACAATTCTCTGTGTCTGTTTCCTGCCCTCTTCTCTCATCTTCCTCCTCCTGTCTTCACCGGGATTTGATCCTGGGAACCTCCAATGTGGGAGAGAGGTGCTCTGCCACCTGCGCCACCTCAGTTCCCGGATTTTTGGTGCGTCTCATCTTGGCTCTCTCCTGCGTCTCTCTCCTGTTATGGCATCATCTTGCTGCATGGTTTGGTGGGACCTCAGGGCTCACCCACTCGTGGGGCCAGACGGTGCGCCTGTGAACCCTCTATTAATTTTTTTATTTTACTGGGAGGTCCCGGGATCGAACCCAGGTCCCTCCATATGGGAAATGGACACCCAACCATTTGAGCCACACCTGCCCCCCCCCATATCTCTTTCTATAGGCAACTATTTTAGCCAGTTTCTTGGTATCTTTCCAAATATATTCTTTCTGTCTACAACATGTATATAAAAATCTGTAAAATTGTTTTAGTATCATAATACATCATGCAAGGCTAGAAAAACATTCCCTTGGAAGGAAAGAAGACATTACAGTATTTGCTTCATAGCCTAAAGTTTGAAAATAAGCTTAAATGTAGAAACATTTCTCAGACAGAAAACGAGAATATATTGGGTAGCATAATCCATCAGCATCAGCCTCAAAAGAAGAAGAAAAAGAAGATTTTGATGATTGGGAGGAATTTTCGTTATGAAGTAACTAGAATGCACTCAATATCCACTACACTGAATGACTTATAATTCTGAAAAGGAGAATAAGGCCCAGATGCTGACTTAGAATAAATTATCTTTACTGAAGAATAGAAGCAATAGGAGGGGAATGTGGGAAGATGGCAGAGTAGGAAGCATCAGGAATCAGTTCCTCCACCAAAACAACTATTGAACTGGCAGAAACTGAGTGAATCAACTATTTTGAAAGTCAGAAGTCTAATGGAACACTGTGTAGCATTCAGGAAAGAGCTGGAGGAAAAGGCCAGTATATTGCAGTAAATACCAATGAATTTCACCCTCTGCGCAGCAGATACCATCCCTCATGTCCCCTGGCTGCAGTAGTGACTGCAACCTGGGCTTCTGGTTAGCTTACTGGTGCCAGCGTGGATTATAAAGACTTAGACCTCCAAAGTCTAGGGGTTTGTGGTTTGATCACTGATTATTGCTTTTGATCAGCTACTTTAGGTCACTGGGAGATTGTCTCTGAGAGTGGCCATTGTTCTAACCCCCAAAGGCAAAAGTGGCAAAGGTGTCATAAAGAAACTGTACCTTTTTTTCTCTCTCTCTCTTTTCTCTTTCCATTCCCCAATTGGGAGCAAAAATAGTTTAGAGAAGTCACAAATTGATGGCTCCAGCCCTCATTGTCATCATCAACAACAAATACCTTAGAGGAGTAGGAGAACTAGGTTTTCAGAGTTAGAACAGCACAATACTCAGAATGTCTAGTTCTCACCAAAAATAACAAAACTCATAAAGAAACATGAAAGTATGGTCCTTTCACACAGGGTGAAAAAAGAATTTGCCAGCAACCATCCTTGAGGTAGCTAATGCCTTGGAACTATTAGTCAAAGACTTTTTTTTTTTTTTTTTTACCAGGAGGTCCCAGGGATCGAACTCGGGTCCCTCCATATGGGAGACGGACGCCCAACCAGTTGAGCCACATCCGACCCCATAGTCAAAGACTTTAAACCAACTGTCTTAAATATGTTCAATAAACTAAAAAAAATTAAATATGTTCAATGAACAAGAGGAAATTGGGAAAATGTTTTCTGAACAAAATAGAGACATGAATATTATAAAAAGAAACCAAGCAGAAATTTTGGAGCTGCAAAATACAATAATTTAAATGAAAAACTCATTAGATCTGGGGAACAGATATGGCTCAAGCAATTGAGCACCTGCTTCCCACTTGGGAGGTCATGAGTTCAGTTCCCTGTGCCTCCTAAAAACAGAAACAAACAACAGCAAGCAAACAAATGAAAAAAGCAACTCAGGGGAGTCAATATGGCTCAGTGGTTGAGCTCCAGCTTCCCACCTACAAGGTCTGGGGTTCAATCCCCAGCCCCAGTACCTCAAAAAAAAAAAAAAAAAAAAAAACTCAGATGGATTCAACCGCATGTTTGAACAGGTAGAAGAAAGGATCAGTGAACTTGAAGACAAAAAATTGAAATTTTTCCAGTGAAAGGAGCAGAAACAATAATGAAGTAAAAAGAACAGAACCTATGGGACTTGTAGGACACCATCAAATGTGCCAACATGCATTCTGGAGTCCTAGAAGGAAAAGAAAAGGAGAGAAAGGGACAGAAAACATATCTGAAAAAATAATAGCCAAAAACTTGCCATATCTGATGAATGATATGAATAGTCACACATCCAGGAGGCTCAACAAACTCCAAGCAGAATACTCTAATACATGGGTTCTTAACCAGAGGTCCACAGAAAGATTTCAGGGGGTCCATGAGCTTGAATTGAAAAAAAAAAAACAAAAAACCTTATTTTCTTTATTTTCTCTGACCTCTAACTGAAAGATAGCATTTCCTTCACTTATGAATGTATGCAATAAATAAATTACAGTAGTATTCATTTCACCTGACTGGCAAAGGGGACCCTGGAACAAAAAAGGTTAAGAACTCCTGCTCTAAGAAATCTACACCAAGACACATTAAAGCAAAATTGTCAAACCTAAAAGACAGAGGATTTTGAAATCAGCAAGAAAGAAGCAACTTGTCACATACAAAGGATACCCAATAAGATTAACAGCAGATTTCCCATCAGAAACCATGGAGGCCAGAAGACAGTAAACATGACATATTTAAAGTCCTTTTTAAAAATGTCAGCCAAGAATTCTATATCTGGCAAAATTATCTTTCAAAATGAAGGAGAAATTAAGACATTCAGATAAGCAAAAAGCTGAAAGAGTTAATTATCAGAAGACCTGTCTTACAAGAAATGCTAAATGGAGTCCCTTAGGATGAAAGAAAAGGATACTAGAAAGTAACTCGAAGCCATAAGAAGAAATAAAGAACATTGATAGAGGTAATTACATAGCTAAATGTAAACTTTTGTATTATTATACTTTTGGTTTGTAACTGTTTTGCCCCTCCCTCATATTACTTAACAGGCAAATTTGTAAAATAACATTTTAAATCTATGTTAATGGAATACACTGTATAAAGATGTAATCTGAGACAATAACAATATAAAGGGGAAGAGAAGGAGATTTATAGGAGTAGGGAGTTAAATACTATTGAAACTAGGTTGGTACTAGTCATACTAGGTTGTTAGTAAAGATGTTAATTGTAATTGCAAATGAAACCAATAAGAAAATAACTAAAAATTATAGAGAGGGGAGCAGATGTAGCTCAGTGGTTGAATGCCTGCTTCCACGAGGTCCTGAGTTCAATCCCTGGTACCCCTAAAAAATTTTATAGAGAAAATGAAAGAAGGGAATCAAAATGGTATACTACAAAAAGCAACTAAATACAAAAAAAAAAAAAAAAGAGGCAGAAATGGCATAATCACAATAGATCTTTAAATTTACACCAAAAGCACAAGGTACAAAAGAAAAAAATACATGAAATGGGCCTCATCAAAATAAAAAATATTGTGTATCAAAGCACATTTTCAAGTAAGTGAAAAGACAACATAAAGAATGGAAGAAAATATTTGAACATGATATATCTGATTAGGGTTTAATATTGAGAATATATTTTTTAAAATACTCTTACAAATCAACAACAAAAACACAAACAGGAGCGGATGTGGCTCAAGCATTTGGGCAACTTCTTCCCACACAGGAGGTCCCAGGTTCATTTCCTAGTGCTTCCTAAAAAGAAGACGAGGAGACACAGAGAGCACACAATGAACAGACACAGAGAGCAGACAATGAGCGCAAACATTTTTTTTTTTTTTTGAGGTGCCAGGGCCAGGACCTCATATGTGGGAAGCCAGTGCTCAACCACTGAGCCACATTGACTTCCCTGAGTTGGTTGTTTCATTTGTTTGCTTTTGTTTTTAGGAGGCACCAGGGACCAAACCTGGGACCTCCCATGTGGGAAACAGATGCTCAATTGCTTGAGCCACATCTGCTCCCCATAAATAAATCTTAAAAACAAAACAAAAAAACCCACAACCCAACTAAATAATGGGGCAAGGACTTGGATAGACATTTCTCCAAATAAGATATTCAAATGATCAGTATGTGTATGAAAAGATGCTCAACATCATTAGCCATTAAAGAGATGCAAATTAAAGCTACATTAAGATACCACTTCACACCCACTAGGATGACTATTATTTTAAAAACTAAAAATAAAAAGTGTTAGCTAGAATGTAGAGAAATAAAAACCTTCATACATTGTTAGTGGGAATGTAAAATTGTGCAGCCACAGCAGAAAACAGTTTGGCATTTCCTCAGAAAGTTGAACATAGAATTACCATATGACCCAGAAATTCCACTCCCAGGTGTATCCAAAAGAACTGAAAGCAGGGACTTGGACAGATATTTGTACACCAATGTTCATAGCAGCATTATTCATAAATAACCAAAAGGTGGAAGCCACCCAAGTGTCCACTGATAGAAGAATGAATAAGCAAAATGTGATATATACATACAATGAAATGTTATTCAGTTATAAACAGAAACAAAGACCTGATACATGAGACAACATAGATGAACCTTGAAGACATTATGTTAAGTGAAAGAAGCCAGACATTAAGGGCCACGTATTGTATAATTACTCTTAATGGAAATAATTAGAATAAGCAAATTATTCTAAGTAGCCAAATAGTGGTTACCAGGAGTGGGGGTAGTGGAGGAATGGGGAGTTATTGCTAAATGAGTATGAGTTTTGGTCTGGGATAATGAAAATAGTCTGGAAATAGATAGCGGTGAAAGTTACACAGTACTATCAATGTACTTACTGTCAAAAAATTGTCCACTTAAAATGGTTAAAATAATTTTTATGTTATTCATATTTTACCACAAATAAAGACATAAATTAATTATTTTTTTAAAAATAGAAGTAATAAACAATATATGGTCTATCTATACAATGTAGTAACATTTGGCAATAAAAAGGAATGAAACACAGATACATGCTACAACATGGATAAACTCAAAAACATTATGCTAAATGAAAGAAGGCAGACACAAAAGGCCACATATTATATGATTCCATTTATATAACACGGCCAGAATAGTAGGCAAGCCTATAGAAACAGATGGTGGATTAATGGTTGTCAGCATCTGGTGGTAGGGGAGAATGAGGAGTGACTGTTACTGGATGCAGGATTTATTAAATTTTTTTTTTAATACTTTCAAACCATACAAAATTATCACAGAAGTAATATAAATTCCATGCACAGAACTCCAACATATGCCTACATGCCCTGCCCCTGGCAACCTGTACTCTAATATCTGTCTCCATGAGCTTGCATATGAGAGTATACCACTTGCATAGGGGTATCTCTATGAGCCTATGAGCTTGCATATCTTTATATTTTCTTTATAGTTCCCATGGGGCTTAGATTTAACATCCTAAATTGATAATAATCTCATTTGCTTTGATACCAAATTAACTTCAATAGTATACACAAACTATTTTCCAACACACCTCTATCCCCCCACATTTATGTAGTTCTCATCACAAATTACATGTTTTACACTGAGTCCCAAACCACTGATTTATCATTACTTTTTTTTTTTTAAGATTTATTTTATTATTCCCCTCCCCCCATTGTTTGCATTCACTGTCTGCTCTCTGTGTCCATTCGCTATGTGCTCTCTGAGTCTGTTCGTCTTCTCTTTAGGAGACACCAGGAACCGAACCTGGGACCTCCCATGTGGGAGAAAAGCACTCAATCATTTGAGCCACCTCTGCTCCCTGCTTTATAGAGTCTCTCATTGTGTTTCCTCTTTGTGTCTCCTTGTTGCATCATCTTGTTGTATCAGCTCACCACGTCAGCCCGTTACACCAGCTTGCTGTCTTCTCTGGGAGGCACAGGGAACTGAATCCAAGACCTCCCATGTGGTAGGTGGGAGTGCAAATGCTTGAGCCACATCTGCTTCCTTATCATTACTTTTTATGCATTGGCCTTTTAGATCCTGTAGGAAGTAAAAAATGTAGTTACAAACCAAAAATACAATAGTACTGGCATTTATATTTACCTATTTCATTACCCTCACTGGAGATCTTTTTTTCTTCATGCAGCTTTGATCTATTGTTTATTGTCCTTTCTTTTCAACCCGCAGAACTCTCTTTAGCATCTTTTGTAGGGTTGGTCTGTTGGTGGCCAAGTCCCTCGGCTTTTGTTTATCAAAACCTGTTTATCTTAATCTCTCCCTTATTTTTCTTTGTCTCTCCTCCCTTTCCCTCCCCTCCCTTACCCTTCCTTCCCTTCCTCTCTCCTTTTTTTTTTTTTTAGGTCTGGGGGCTGGAGATTGAACCTGGGACCTCATGTGGAAGGCTGGTGCTCAACCACTGAACCACATTGGCTCCCCTGAGTTGGTATTTTAATTTGTTTGTTTGTTTGTTTTCTTGTTTCTAGGAGGCACTGGGGACTGAACCTGGAACCTCACATGTGGGAGGGGGCACTCAATTGCTTGAGCCACATCTGCTCCCTGCTCATTGTTTTTTTGTTTTTTTTTTTACTGAGAGGTACCGGGGATCGAACCCCGGTCTCTCCATATGGTAGATGGACGCTGAACCTCTTGAGCCACATCCGTTTCCCTCATTGTTTTTTTTTTTTTACCTTGTTGTCAGCTCGTTGTTTTTGTTCTATGTCTGCTTGTTGTTTTTGCTCTATGTCTACTCATTGTCTGCTTGCTGTTTGTTTGTCTTCTTTAGAAGGCACTGGGAACCAAACCCGGGACCTCCCATGTGGGAGATGGGCACTCAACTGCTTGAGACACATCTGCTCCCTCCCTCCCTTTTAAAGATTTTTAAATTCATTTATTCCCCCCCACCCCGTTGTTTTTGCAAGATGCTGGGACCTTCCAGAGTGAGAGAGAGGTGCTCAATCTCTTGTGCCATCTCAGCTCCCTGGTCTGCTGCATCTCCCATTGTCTCTCCTCCATGTCTCTTCCTGTTGCGTCATCTTGCCACACCAGCTCTCTTCTCGAGCCAGCACTCTGCACAGGCCAGCACTCCTGCGTGGGCCAGCACTCTTGCATGGGTCAGCTGTCTGTGCAGGCCAGCTTGCCTTCACAGGAGACCCCAGGAATTGAATCCTAGACCTCCCATATGGTAGATGGGAGCCCAATCACTTGAGCCACATCCACTTCACTCCCTCATTTTTTATTTTTTTATTTTTTGTTTTTTTTTTTTCGTTTTTCCCCTCATTTTTGAATGACAGTTTTTCTGGATATAGAATTCTAGGTTGACAATTTTTTTTTACTTTCAACACCTCAAATATGTCACCCCAATGCCTTGTTGCCTCCATGGTTTCTGATGAGAAATCAACTCTTAATCTTATTGAGGCTCCTTTGTTTGTAACACATTGCTTCTCTCTTGCAACTTTCCAAATGTCTTTGGCATTCAACATTTTGATTAAAACATTGCACAGGATGGATCTATTTGAGTTTATCCTGTTTGGAGTTTGATGAGCATCTTGGTTGGGAAGTTTCTGGCCATTATTTCTTTGAATATTCTCTCTTTCTTCTCTTT
This sequence comes from Tolypeutes matacus, assembly GCA_026826555.1. Classification (NCBI taxonomy): domain Eukaryota; kingdom Metazoa; phylum Chordata; class Mammalia; order Cingulata; family Chlamyphoridae; genus Tolypeutes; species Tolypeutes matacus. The sequence continues at coordinate 7,094,309 of JAKSZT010053792.1, forward strand.
CTGGGACTGTCATATATTGGTATGCTTGATGGTGCTCCACTGGTTCCTTAGACTCTGTTCACTTTTTGTCATTGTTTCTTCTTTCTGCTCCTCAGACTTGATGATTCAATGGTCTTATCTTCAAGCTCACTGATTCTTTCTTCTGCCAGCTCCAGTCTGCTGATGAATCCTGCTAGGGCATTTTTTAAATCTCTGTTTGTTCTTTTTTATAATTTCCATCTCTTGATAATCTCTTTGTGTTGATCTATCATTTTCTTTATTTCCTTTAGTTCTTTGTCCATGTTTACATCTAACTCTTTGAGTATATTTAGTACTGTATTTTTAAAATCTTGTCTTGTATGTTACAGGTCTGGTCCTCCTCATTGATAGTTTCTAATGCATTAATGTTCTTCTTTGCCTAAGTCATCACTTCCTGTTTCTTTGTATGTTTTGTAATCTTTTGTTGAAACCTGTACATTTTGTTATTTTAATGTGTTATTGCTGGAATTTAGACTCTGAGGCTTTTGTTCCCTAAGCTTGTATCTAGCTAATGTTGACAGAACTTTCCTTAAATGCCAGGAGCTAACAAAAGAAAAGCAGCAGCAGAAGAAAAATAAAACACCTTCCCCAGTGTTTGCAGATTGACTTGTGTGATTGCTCTCCTTTGGGGCTTATCCATGCAGCGAGTTTAAAGAATAGCTCCAGACCAAAGTGTAGGAGCCTCTCTGATTCTTTCACATTCATCTTGTCTTGGGCATGCATTTTTGGCCTTAGCAATTCCCTCATTCATACTTTTTGTTTGTTTGTTTTGTTTTTTAAGTACCAGCTGCTGGAGATTGAAAAAAATCTTTTTAGGTCAGATCAGGATCATGGACGAGGGCAACTGCATAAAAGAAGTATAATTAGGCTCTGGATCCAAAAAAGATGGCTTACCAATCCCTGTTTGAGGCAGGGAGGAAAGTTGGGCCAAGTGTTATTAAGAACCTGCTATATTTCCAGGAAGATGGGACTCTCTTCTCCTCCAGAAAAATAGCTAGAGGATAGGCTGAAACAACCTGGAAAAAGATCTAGGGTTTAGGACACCAGGCAATGGCTGGACACCACCCAGAGGAGAAAGGGACAAAGGAGGGGAATCGCAACTACAGAACTGTGAGTTGAAACCAGCGGCTGCTGCTGCAGGCATTCTCCCCCACACTAAAGACACTTTAGAATTCCCAGGCCTCTGGGCCTGCCACTAAAGACAAAGGGGGCTCCAGGGATCCAGGACCCCCAGGAAAGAGGAGAGAGAGGGACAAAGCCTAAGGCTGACTCAGCCTTTGACTCACAAATTTGGTCTGCTGTGTCCCAGGAGCCCTTCCAGGCCGGGTGGGGACCCGCCATTGTTTGCCTTGGGAGCTGGCAAAGAGCAAAGAGAAACGACCCTCCCAATCTCCTCCTTTACTAACAGGGACTGATTGTTGAGGACTCAGAGGGGAGTGGAAATATTTCCAACCTGGAAAAAGGGAGGGGGCTGCCAGGGAAGGTTGGAGAACTGTCACTGTGAAAGTTTGAATTACAAAGTTCTTAAGCTCCAGGCAGGAAGCTCTGTCACATTGACCTGGTCAGTGTTGCAACAAACACATTCCAACCATGCAGTGAACTGAGAGCTGTCAGAGTACCATCTGATGGCAGACCAAGGAAGCGCACATGAGAAAATTAAAAATAAGTAAGAGGGGCTTTTTCTGGCCTTTATAGCTTCCCTCCCCAAGACCCTAGGAAGCCGGTCTGCAGCCAATTACTGTGTCCAGAGCCCAGTTTTGAGCAACTAGAAGGGACAATCCTAACAATGCAGGTCGAACCAAGGATCAAAAAGCAGTGGTAACACATAGCCTCTCGCCACTAAATCCTTACAAGAGAGAAAGAAATTGAACATCTGAGTAAATTAAATCTCAATTAGATGCCTAGACATTGCAAAAAATTACGAGCCATACTAAGAAAATGGAAGACATGGCCCAAGAAAAGGAATATATCAAAGCCCCAGAAGAGACATAGGATATGAGAGAACTAATTAGCAAGATGTGCACAAATTTCCAAAATCAAATTAATGAGTTAAAAGACGATATGACTAAAGAGATAAATGACATCAAGAAGACATTGAGCACTATGGACTAAAGTGGACTTGATGGTATTCTCTTGCTCACATATGGTGATTCTTGCAATGCAAGAAATTATAACAATGAGGTGGAAAAAAAAAAAAAAGTGGAGCCCTCTCTAACGTCTTAATCAAAAATAAATTCTGCATAGATTAAACACTCAAATTTAAAATAAAGTAAAATTAAATTTAAAAACAAAAAACAAAACAAAACAAAAAAAAAACAAAAAACAAAAAAAAGGTAAAACTGTAACATATGGCCTCATTTGGTTTTTAAGATTGTTATTCCTTTTATTGCTACTGAATTTGCATTTTTAATGCATTTATTAATTGTTTGGATTCCCAGATCTGTAAATTGACTATACTTTTCCTTTCTCCTTTTCTTTTTCTATTGGGTAATCTTTTCCTTGCTGATTTGCATGAGTTACCATATATTTTAGATATGAATGTTTTGCAAAATTTAGATTTTAGAAATATCTTCTGAACAGTCTCCCTATTGTCAATTTTGTCTCTGAGATCCCTGGATAAATACATATTTTTAATTATGAAAAAAAAAAAAAAAAAAAGAAGACATTGAGCAGATGCAAAGAAGAATTTGAAATCCTGAACAGAAAAGTAACAGAGCTCATGGTAATGAAAGACAAAATAGGTGAGATCAAAAACACATTAGAGGATTACAACAGCAGACTCAAAATGGTAGAAGAAAGAATAAGTGATACTGAAGACAGTACAGCTAAAATTGAAGAAAGAAAAGAACAGAAATAGAAAAGAATGGAAAAAATTGAGTAGGGGCTCAGAGAGTTGAATGACAACATGAAACACAACAACATACATGTCATGGGAGTTCCAGAAGGAGAAGAGAAGGGAAAAGGGGCAGAAAGAGTATTTGAGGAAATAATAGCTGAAAATTTCCCAACTTTCACAAAAGAAATGAACTTCCATGTCCAAGAAGCACACCATACCCCAATCAGAATAAATCCAAATAGATCTACTCCAAAACACATACTATGCAGAATGTCAAATGTCAAAGATAAAGAGAAAATTCTCAGAGCAAGAGAAGCAAACCATCATGCACAAGAGACGTCCAGGAAGACTTAGTGCAGATTTCTCTTCAGAAACCGTGGAAGTGAAAAGCCAGTGGTATGATACAATTAGGAAACTGAAAGAGAAAAACTGCCAGCTGAGAATTCTTTATCCAGCAAAATTGTCCTCGAATATTAAGGTAAGTATTAAATATTCACAAACAAATAGAAATTAAGAGAGTTTGCAGAAAAGAATCCACTTTTGCAGGAAATATTAAAGGAAGCCTTAGACCTGAAATAAAAAGATAGGAGAGAGAAGCCTGGAGGAGAGTATAGAAGAAAGAATAAAGGTTAACAAAAAGAGTAAGAAGACAGACAAAAATATGATATGACATAAGAAAACCAAAGAATGAAAGGGTGGAAGTAAATAATGCATTTACAGTAATATCATTGAATGTGAATGGATTAAACTCCCCAGTCAAAAGATACAGGCTGACAGAATGGATTAAAAAACATGAGCCATCCATATGCTGCTTACAAGAAACTCACCTTAGACCTAGGGATACAAACCTGCTGAAAGTGAAAGACTAGAAAAAGACACTCCATGCAAATGGTAACCAAAAAAGAGCAGGGGTAGCTTTACTAATATCAGACAAAACAAACTTTAAATGCAAAAAAGTTATGAGATACAGAAGACCATTATATATTAATAAAAGGGACAATCCACCAGGAAGATATAATAGTCCTACATATCTATGCACCTAACCAGAGTGCCCCAAAATATAAGAGACAAACTCTGGCAAAATTGAAGGGAGAAATAGACATCTCTACAATAATCATTGGAGACTTCAACACCCCACTCACATCACTGAACAGAACGACTAGACAGAAGATCAACAAGGAAACAGAGAACTTGAACAATATGACAAAGAATTAGACCTAACAGACATATACAGGATGCTGTACCCAATCTCAGTGGGCTATACATTCTTCTCATGTGCCCATGGATCTTTCTCCAGGATAGACCACATGTTAGGGCACAATGCAGCTCTCTATAAATATGAAACGACTGGAATTATACAAAGCACCTTCTCAGATCATAGTGGAATGAAACTGGAAATCAATAATAGACAGGTGCTCATCTTCTCTTTAGGAGGCACCAGGAACCAAACCTGGGACCTCCTATGTGGGAGAGAAGCGCTCAGTCATTTGAGCCACCTCTGCTCTCTGCTTTGTTGTGTCTCTCATTGTGTTTCCTCTTTGTGTCTCCTTGTTGCATCATCTTGTTGCTTCAGCTTGCAGTGCCAGCCCATCACACCAGCTCACTGTCTTGCTCATCTTCTCCAGAAGGAACAAGGAACAAACCCGGGACCTTCCGTGTGGTAGGCGGGAGCTCAATCACACTTGAGCCATATCCACTTCCCAGCTCCAAGTAGCTTTTGTATATTTTTAAGATTACTCAATCTACCTGGAATGTAACTACCATGTAAACCAGGAGAACCTTGTACTTTGGTGGAAGGCTTTACCAAGAATATTTCACTATTTTGAAAAATCATGTTTCTGGTTTGAGTCTCCAATACACCCGGATACACATGTGATTCTGCATTTTTGGTTGTTGCATTCACAGTGATTCTACCTATAGGTGTAAGCCTCTCAGTACCTCATTATATCATGTGTGAGGGTTTCATTCTGAGATATATAACACTCAATTGCAAATGTATTTTATTTATCCTTTATTTATACTTAGATCATTATATTGATTTAAAACATGGTGTATGGTGTATGGGAAGCGGCTGTGGCTCAATCAGTAGGGCTCCCGTTTACCATATGGGAACGGGTTCGGTTCCCGGGGCCTCCTGGTGAAGGCAAGCCCGCCCACACGGCGCGGTTAGCTGACCCAGTGAGCACAAGCAGCAAGGGGGGGATAAATGAATAAATAAATAAAATCTTTAAAAAAAAAACAAAAAAAACACAACATGGTGTAGCAGTTTGGCATTGTTTATGAATTCCAGAAATAGTTATTGGATTATGTTTGTAAACTGGTCTGTCAGAGGTATCACTTTTACTTGATTAAATTATGATTAGGACTTTGGGCCACTTCCATAGGGCGTTGAGTCCCCATCCCTTGGTGGGTGGGGACTCACAGAGAAAAGACATGGCAAAGGACAGAGTTGGGAGTTTTGAGCAGAAGCCTGGAAAGTGAATACACAGGAGAACAGAGAGGACTGGAGACGGTGCCTCAGACATAGCAGAAGCCCTGGGGTGAGAGACAGAGCCATTTGCCTGTTAGTCTACAGCTGGCCTTGTGGAGAGAATACAGCAGCTGAGCCTGGAGAGAAGCGGAGCCCTGGGAAGAGAGGAACCCAAGAAGCCTGAACTCTTGGCAGATGTAGGCAGCCATCTTGCCCCAACACATGGCAATAGACTTTGGTGAAGGAACTAACTTATGCTTATGGCCTGGTAACTGTAAGCTTCTACCCTAAATAAATACCCTTAATAAAAGCCAATAATAATAATAATAATAATAATAATAATAATAGACAGGAAAAAAGTAAATTCACAAATGTGTGGAGGCTGAACAACACACTCTTAAATAATCAGTGGGTCAAAGAAGAAATTGTAAGTGAAATCAGTAAATATATTGAGACAAATGTAAAAGAGAACACAAAATTTATGGGATACAGTGAAGGCAGTCTTGAGAGGGAAATTTATAGCCCTAAACACCTATATTAAAAAAGAGGAAAGAGTTAAACTCAAAGATTTAACTGAAACACTAGAGAAACTAGAAAAAGAACAGTAAATCAACCCCAAAGCAAGCAGAAAGAAAGAAATAGTAAAGATTAGAGCAGAAATAAATGAAATTGAGAACAACAACAAAAAAAAAACAATAGAGAAAATCAACAAAACCAAAAGTTGGTTCTTTGAGAAGATGAATAAGATTGAGAAACCCCTAGCTAGATTAACAAAGGGAAAAAGGAAGAAGATGCAAATAAATACAATCAGAAATGAAAGGGAGGAAGTTACAACCAACCCCACAGAAATAAAAAGGATCATAAGAGAGTATTATGTTTTAAAATATATATATATATATAAAATAACATTTATGTAAGCAAATGCACATATATGCATATATATTTATATATCATTTTACAAATATTGGTTTGTATTGTGAAAATTTTGATTTTTACCCACAATAAAAAAAAATAGAGAGAGAGAGAGAATATTATGAGAAACTGTATTCCAACAAACTGGACAACCTAGATGAAATGGACAAACACCTAGAAATACACAAACACCTACAATGATGCTACAAGAAATACAATAACTTAACAATCCAATCACATTTAAAGAGATTTAATCCATCATCAAAAATCTCCTCGCAAAGAAAAGTCCAGGACCAGATAGCTTCACAAGTGAATTCTACCAAGCATTTCAATAAGAATTAACACCAATCCTTTTTAAACTCTTCCAAAAAATTGTAAAGGAGAGAAAATCACCCAACAAATTTTATAAAGCCAACATCACCCTATTACCAAAGCCAGATAAAGGCACTACAAGAAAAGAAAATTACAGACCAATCTCTCTAACGAACACAGATGCAAAAATTTTCAACAAAATATTTGCAAATAAAATCCAACAGCATTTCAAAAGACTTATACATCACAACCAAGTGGAATTTATTCCTGGTTTGCAAGGCCGGTTCAACAGAAGAAAATCAATCAACATAATACACCACATTAACAAATTGAAGGAAAAAAACAACATGATCATCTCAATCGTTGCAGAAAAAGCATTTGACAAAATCCAGCATCCTATTTTGATAAGAACACTTCCAAAGATAGGAATAGAAGGAAAACTCAATCTGATAAAATGCATATATGAAAAATCCACAGCCAACATCTTACTCAATGGGGAAAGGTTGAAAGCCTTCCCTCTAAGATCCGGAACAAGACAAGGATGCCCACTGTTATTCAATATTGTACTAGAAGTTCTAGCTAGGGCAATTAGACAAGAAAAAGAAATTATAGGCATCCAAATAGGAAAAGAGGAAATAAAATGCTTATTGCGTTTTAAATGATCCTGTATTTAGAAAAATTTGAAGTATCCACAACAAAACTACTTGAGCTAATGAGTTCAGCAAAGTGGCAGGATACAAAGCAAGATGCAAAAATCGGTAATGTTTTTGTACACTAGTACTGAACAATTTGAGAAGGAAATAAGGGGAGAAATTCCATTTACAATAGCAACAAAAAGACTCAAAGACCTACAAATTATGTTAACCAAAGAAATGCAGAAAACTATAAAACAATGCTAAAAGAAAATTTAAAAGACCTAAACAAATGGAAAGATATTCCATGTTCATGGATTGGAAGAATAAATATCATGAAGATGTCAGTCTTTCCCAAACTGATTTATAAATTCAATGCAATACCAATCAAAATTCCAACAGCCTACTTTATAAAATTAGAAAAGGTAACTACCAAATTCAGTTTGGAAGGGAAAGTGCACCGGAATAGCCAAAAGCATTCTAAAAAAGAAGAGTGACATGGGAGGAATTTCACTGCCTGACCTTGAAACATATTACAAAGCTACAGTGGTCAAAATAGCATGGTACTGGCATAATGATAGACACATAGATCCATGGAATAGAATTGAGACTCCAGAGATAATCCCTAACCTATATGGTCAATTGGTTTTTGACAAACCTACCAAGTCCATGTTAACGGGACAAATCAGTCTCTTCAACAAATGGTGCTGGGTGAACTGTATACCTATAACCTAAAGAATGAAAGAGGACCCCTATCTCACCCCCTATACAAGAATCAACTCAAAATGGATCAAAGATCTAAATATAAAATCCAGGACAATAAAACTACTAGGAGAAAATGTAGAGAAACATCTTCAAGACCGTGTGGTTGGTGGTTTCTTGGACCTTACACCCAAAGCATGTGCAACAAAAGAAAAAATAGATTAATGGGACCTCTTCAGAATTAAACACTTTTGCACCTCCCAAGACTTTGTCAAAAGGTTGAGAAGGTAGCCGACTCATTGGGAGAAACTATTTGGAAATCACATGTCCGATAAGGGATTAATATCCAGGATATACAAAGAGATGTTACAACTCAACAATAAAGAGACAAACGACCCAATTTTAAAATGGACAAAAGACTTGAATAGACATTTCTCCAAAGAAGAAATGCAAATGGCAAAAAACAAAAAAACAAAAAAAAAAAACATGAAAAAATGCTCAACATCACCAATGATTAGGGAAACGCAAATCAAAACTACAATGAGATATCATTTCACACCTATCAGAATGGCCAGTATTAAAAAGGCAGAGAACTACAATTGTTGGAGAGGATGTGGAGAGATAGAAACACTTCTTCACTATTGGTGGGAATGCAGAATGGGACAGCCACTGTGGAGGACTGTTTGGCAGTTCCTAAAGAAGCTTAATATAGACTTGCCACATGACCCTGCAATAACACTACTGGGTATATACCCAGAAGAATTGAGAGCAGTGACTTGAACAGACATATGCACACCCGTTCTTAGCAGCATTATTCACGACTGCCAAAAGTTGGAAACAACCCAGGTGTCCATCAACCGATGAATGGATAAACAAACTTTGGTGCATTCACACAATGGAATATTATGCAGCTGTAAGAAGAAATGAAGCTGTAAAGCAAATGACAATATAAATGGACCTGGAGGACATTATGTTGAGTGAAGCATGCCAGACACAAAAGGAATAACACTGTATGATTGCATTACTATGAATCAAATATACTGTATAACATATAATATGATTTTAAAAAAAATTATATGTAAAAAGAGAAGAACCTACTATACATGAAACCACATTAGCCTCACCACAATACCAAGAGATGATTATTAGAAAGTGTGGTGCTCGAATGATTTAACAACTGATACAACACCAGCACTTGGCCTTGTGGGAACAGGGTCCTAAGAAAGCTGGATCATAGAAAGGTCTGGGGCAAGCAAGGGGCTTGGGAAAATTGCTTTTTATTAACTGATATGGAAGAACTTCAATGACTTAACAACCAATATGGTCTCACCAATATATACCAGTTAAATATTAGCCCTAATTAATCTAACTTCCATTTTACAGATTAGGAAACTGAGACTTAGAAAATTAGGAAACTTAGTTGTCTGACTTATTCCACTATACTCTGTTACTTTTTCTGGAAAAGAGGGGGAACAATGACAGATCTGGTAGGGATGCTAACCCCAACCTGCATCAGGCTAGGGTCAGAGGAATATGATCAATCATCCAACCTTAATAGAGTTGAGGAAAAGACAAGGAACTACACACCTACTAAACACTGGCTAGCCACATCATATTGTGGTGAGATTTCAGTGAGATTACATCTGTAACCCATGTTCTGTGAACTTTTCCATTGCTATGATCTCCATTTTTTTGCTTTGTTGGCTGTATTTCCTATTGTAGCTTGTATGAATTGCAGGTACAAACTTGGAAAAGTCACACTTCTTTATTTTCTTTAAATTGAATTAAACTTGACTCCTAACCCCTGTCACCCTGTGCTGGCTGGAAAATGCAATCTCTATCAATTTCCTCCCCTTTACTCCCAGATAATGCATTGTATTTGGAGAGGTCCATCCAGTCTTCAGTACACATTCACTTCTGCTGAGATTCCCATGGTTGAAGCTACATAGATCCTTAAAATTCAAGGACTCTGTTTCAGTAGAACATGGGAATCCAGCTTTCGTTGGGAACCCTGGTGTTTAGAGATCTGGACTTTCTAAGAAGACGATGCTTAGGTCTTTGGTACCTTTCCAGGGTGCTGCTAGGGGAGTTAAGGACTCACCAATTTACACTCCTTCCTAGCCTAAGGAAATCTCCCTTCTCTTCTCCCAGTTCTTAATAAAGACATTCCTCTCCTTTTCCCTCCCAAACATCCAGCATAATCTCTTTGGTGAGTTCAGCTTCTAACAGCAGACAGAAAAAGTCATGGTCTTCAAGTAGCTCCAGCTTTCCATTCTCTAAACATCCCAGAAAAAGGAAAATTAGCTAGTTGCTTGAATGGATAAAGGGGGAAAATTCAGGGTATTAGAATATCTATTAGTTATCCTGTCATATAAATAAAATTCTTTGAATATTTCAAACTTTCTCTCATTGGTTTTAAAAGTCAAAGCAATTTTTTCACAACTATATTAATATAGCCTGGGAGCTTGAAGGCTCAAGTATCCATTAAAAAGAGATTTGGCAGCAGGAGTTCTTTCTATGTTCTGGATCATGTGTGGTTACCAGGGGAGTGAAAGAAAGGCAGTGTAGGGATAGTAGTAAAGGATAAATACCTGGGTAGTATTGAAACCCTATAAATGGAGAAAACTCATTTCAAAGTCTTTTAACTAATGAAGTTCTACTGCTAGGAAGTTATGGGTAATAAAATGAGGGAAACTTTATGTCAGATTTTTTTTTTTTTTAAGATTTTATTTATTTATTCATTTATCCCCCCCTTGCTGCTTGTGCTCGCTGGGTCAGCTAACCACGCCGTGCGGGTGGGCTTGCCTTCACCAGGAGGCCCCGGGAACCGAACCTGGGACCTCCCATATGGTAAACGGGAGCCCTACTGATTGAGCCACAGCCGCTTCCCTATGTCAGATTAAAAAGACAGAAATTACATGATTTTCTCTTGGCACAGTTGGAACTAGTAAAGAAAAATCTGTATGTGTTTTTTGGTGGGAAGGGCCAATCTATTTTTTTTTAAACAATTTTAAACAATTTTTATTGTGGTAACATATACACAACATAATATTTTCCATTATAACCACTTTCAAGTACACAATTCACAATGTTGTACAACCATCATAACCATCCATTACTAAAACTTTTCCACCACCCCAAACAAAAACTCTGTACCTTTTAAGAAATAATTCTGGGAAGCAGGTGTGGCTCAAGCAATTGGGCTCCCATTTACCATATGGAGGGTCCCGGGTTCAATTCCTGGGGCCTCCTGATGAAAAGCAAGCTGGCCTGCACGCTGTGGAGAGCTGGCTGGCCCATGCGGTGCGGAGAGCTGGTGCAACAAGATAACACAACAATGAGAGACACAGAGGAAAGACAGTGAGACACACAACAAAGCAGGGAGCTGAGGTGCCTCGGGCGACTGAGTGCCTCTCTCCCATGTCAGAAGGTCCTGGAGTCGGTTCCCAGTGCCTCCCAAGGAGAAGACAAGAAGACAAGCAGACGAAGAAGAATGTGCGGTGAATGGACACAGAGCAGACAGCTAGTGCAAGCAGCAGGGGAGGGATAAAAAAAAAAAGAATAAAATCTTTAAAAAAACTACATTAAAAAAAAAAAAGATTTAATTCTCCATCCATTACCCCCAACCTGTCCTTGGTATAATATAATCTTTCTGATCCTATGAAGTTTCACTTCTAGCTATTTCATATAAGTGAGATCATATAATATCTGTGCTGAATTATTTTACTCAACATAATGTCTTCAAGGTTCATCCATGTTGTAGCTTGTATCTGAACTGCATTCCTTTGCATGGTTGAATAATATTCCATTGTATGTATATATCACATTTTGTTTATCCATTTATCCATTGATGGACACTTGGGTTGCTTCCACCTTTGGCTATTGTGAAATATGCTGCAATGAAGTTTTGTGTACAGATATCTAAATCCCTGCTTTCAATTCTTTTGTGTATACACCTAGAATTGGAATTGCCAGGTCATATGGTAATTCTATACTTAATTTTCTGAAGAAATGCCAAACTATTTTCCACAACATTTGCAGCATTTTACATTCCTTCTAACAAGGCATGAGGGTCCCTATTTCTCTGCATCCTCCTCAATACTTGTTCTTTTCTGTTCTTTAATCATAGCCATTTTAGTGAATGTGAAGTGGTATCTCATTGTGGTTTTAATTTGCATTTCCCTAATGGCTAATAACATTAAGCATCTTTTCATGTGCTTATTGGCCATTTGTATATTTTCTTTGGAGAAATGACTACCCAAGTCCTTGGCCCATTTACTAATTGGGTTGCTTGTCTTTTGGTGTTAAGTTGTAGGAGTTCTTTATATATTCTGGATATTAAACAGCTATCAGATATATGGTTTCCAAATATTCTCTCCCATTCTGTATGTTACCTTTTCACTTTCTTGATAATGTCTTTTTTGCACAAATGTTTTAAATTTGATAAGGTCCAATTTATCTATTTTTTTCTTTTGTTGCCTATGCCTTTGGTGTAAAGTCTAAGAATCCATTGCTTAACACAAGTTCTTGAAGATATTTCCCTGTTTTTTTCTAGGAGTTTTATACTTTTAGTTCTTGTATTTAGGTTTTTGATCCACTCTGAGGTAATTTTTTTTTTTTTTTTACCGGGAGGTACCAGGGATCGAACCCCGGTGTCTCCATATGGTAGACGGACGCCGAACCTCTTGAGCCACATCCGTTTCCCTCTGAGGTAATTTTTGTATATGGTGTGTGGTGGAGGTCCACTTTTATTCTTTTGCATGTGGATTTCCAGTTTTTCTAGCACCATTTGTTAAAGATACTATTAGGCTAACACATTTTTTTTTTTAATTATTTATTTATTTTTTTTACCGGGAGGTCCCGGGGATTGAACCCAGGTCCCTCCATATGGCAGACGGACGCCTAACCATTTGAGCCACATCCGCCCCCTAAAAGATACTATTTTTTCCCCAATTGAGTAAACTTGGCACCCTTGTCAAAAACCAATTGGTAAAAAAAAAAAAAAAAAAAACAATTGGTGGAAGCAGATGTGGCTCAAGCAATTGGGCACCCACCTCTCATATGGGAGGTCCTGGGTTCGGTTCCCAGTGCCTCCTAAAGAAGATGAGAAGACGCCACAACCAGCAAGATGCCACAACTGCAGACACTGCAACAATCAGACACCATGACGAGCAGATGCCGCAACGAGCAGACAACACAATGAGCAGACTCCACAACAAGCAGACTCCACAATGAGCAGACATTGCAACCAGCAGACACGCAACCAGCAGATGCCACAGCCGGCAGACATCTTAACTGGTAGATGCTGCAACCACCGCAACCAGTAGACGCCGCAAGCAGCAGACACCACAACCAGCAGGGAGCGGAAGTGGCTCAAGTTGTTGGACACTAGCCTCCCACATAGGAAGTCCCAGGTTAAGTTCCGTTGCCTCCTAAAGAAGACAAGCAGACAATGAGCAGACAGATGAGGGAGCCCTCTTGGGGATGGGGGGGGGGGGGAGGAAGAAAAATATATATTAAAAAACCACAAATTAACCATAGATGTGATGGCTTATTTCTGAACTCCTGGTTCTGTTCCATTGATCTATATATTTGTCCTTGTGCCAGTACCATACTCTTTTAATTTCTATAGCTTTGGAATAAGTTTGAAATCAGGACGTTTGAGTCTTCCAACTTTGTTTTTCTTTTTCAAGATGTTTTTGGCTAATCAGTTTCCCAGATCCTTCCATATGAATTTGATGATTAACGTTTCTATTTGTGTAAAGAAGGCTGTTGGAATTTTGATTGGGATTGCAGCAAATTTGTAAATTGCTTTGGGTAGAATTGACATCTTAATGATATTTAGTCTTCCAAACCATGAATGTGGTGATTTCATTTAGCAATGTTTTGTAGATTTCCATGAACAAATCCTTTACATCCTTAATTAAATTTATTCCTGCCATCTTTATTCTTTTAGTTGTTTTTGTAAATGGAATTGCCTTCTTGATTTTCTTTTTGGATTGTTCGTTGCTGGTGAATAGAAACACCACTTATTTTTCTGTGTTGATCTTGTTCCCTGCCACTTTGCTGAATTCAATTATTAGATCTTGTATTTATTTTGTAGATTCTTTGAGATTTTCTCTGTATAGAACCAGGGCATCTGTGAATAAAGTTTTACTTCTTCTTTTCCAATTTGGATGCCTTTTATTTCTTTTTCTTGCCTGATTGTTCTGGCTAGAACTTCTAGTACAATGTTAAACAGCAGTGCTAAAGTGGACATCCTTGTTTTCTGAAAAATTTTCAGACTTTCACCATTGAGTATGATGTTAGCTGTGGATTTTTAATATGCCCTTTTTCATGTTCAGGAAGTTTCTCACTATTGATTTTCTTATGTTTAACTCTGCTGTGCAGGGAAGCAGATGTGGCTCAAGCAAATGGGCTCCTGCCTACCCCATGGAAGGTCTCTGGTTTGGTTCCTGGTGCCTCCTAAAGAAGACTGCGAGTTGGCATGATGGGCAGGTGTGGCAAGCTGATGCAACAAGATGACTGCAATGAGAGACACAAGAAGAAAAACATAATGAGAGAGAAGTGGATGTGGCTCAAGTGATTGGGCTCCCATCTACCATGTGGGAGGTCCTGGGTTCAATTCCTGGGGCCTCTTAGTGAAGGCAAAATCCCACACCAAGAGCTGGCAGCCCATGCCAAGAGCTGACGGAATAAGATGACACAATAACAACAACAACAACAAAAAGAGACACAGAGGAAAAAGACAATGAGAGACACAACAAACCAGGAAGCTGAGGTGGCTCAAGCAATTGAGTGTTTCTCTACCACATCAGAAGGTCCCAGGATTGGTTCCCGGTGCCTCCTGAACCTGAAGAGAAGACAAGCAGACACAGAAGAACATGCAGCGAGTGGACACAGAGAGCAGACAGCGAGTGCAAGCAGCAAGGGAGGGAGGGATAAATAAAAATAAAATAAATCTTAAAAAAAAACATAATGGGAGACACAACAAAGCAGGGACCGGAGGTGGCTCAAGCGATTAGGCGCTTACCTCCCACATCAGAGGTCCCGGGTTCGGTTCCCAGTGCCTCCTAAAGAAACAAGAAAGATGAACAGACACAGCAAGTGCAAACAATAAGGGGGTGGGGAGAAATAAATAAATAAACCTTTTTTAAAAAACTACCCTTTGCATTCCTACGATAAATCACACTTGGTCGTGGTATATAATCCTTTTAGTGTGCTGTTGCGTTTGGTTTGCTAGTATTTTAATGAGGATTTTTCATCTATATTCATTAGGGATATTGATCTGCAATTTTATTTTCTTGTGATATCTTTATCTGGCTTTGATATTAGGGTGATACTGGCCTTACAGAATGAGTTAGGAAGTATTCCTCCTCTTCAGTTTTTGGAAGCATTTGAACAGGATTGGTGTATTCTTGGAGTGTTTGGTAAAATTCACCAGTGAAGCCATCTACTCCTGGTCTTTTCTTAGTTGGGAGGTTTTGATTACTAATTCAATCTTTTTACTTATTATTTGTCTGTTGAGGTCTTCCATTTCTTCCTGAGTCAGTGTAGGCAGTTTGTTTGCCAACAAAATAGACAAACATCTCATCTTGGTTGTCTATTTTGTTGGCATTCAATTGTCCATAGTATCCTTGTTATAATCCTTTCTAATTCAGTCATGTCGGTAGTAATGTCCCCCCACTCCTTTTTTTCCCCTGATTTTAGTATTTGTATCATATCTCTTTTTTCCTTTGTCAGTTTAGTTAAAGGTTTGTCGAATTCATTGATCTTTTCAAAGACCCAACCGTTGGCTTCATTTATTCTCTCTGTTTTTCTATTCTCTATTTTATTTAACTCTCCTCTAATCTTGACTACTTCCTTCTGCTCACTTTGGGTTTAATTGGATTGTCTGTTTCTTTTTAAATGTAAGCATTTATAGCTATAAATTTCCTCTCAGCATTGCCTTTTCTGCATCCCATAAGTTTTGGTATGTTTTGTTTTCATGTTCATTCATCTCAAGATATTTCCTAATTTTCCTTTTGATTTCTTCTTTTATCTGATAATTTTTAAACAGTGTATTGTTTAGTTTCCACATATTTTTTAATTTTCCAGTTATTTGTAGCTGATTTCTGGCTTCATTGCATTGTGGTCAGAAAAGACACATTATATGATTTCAACATTTTAAAATTCATTGAGACTTGTTTTATGACCTAACATATGGTCCACTCTGGAGAATGATCTGCATACATTCAAGAAGAATGTGTAATCTGCTGTGGTTGGGTGAAATGTTCTATATATATCTATTGGTTCTAATTGGTTTATAGTGTTGTTCAGGTGTTTTATTTCCTTTTTGATCTTCTGTCTAGAAGTTCTATCCCTTATTTAAAGTGGTATATTGAAGTCTCCTACTGTTAATGGATCACTGTCTATTTATCCCTTCAAATCTGTGGATATTTGCTTCATAAATTTGTGGGCTCTGCTGTTAGGTGTAAATATATAAATATATATATATATATATTTTTTAAGATTTATTTTTATTTATTTGTCCCCCCTTGCTGCTTGTGCTCGCTGTGTCTATTTGCTTTGTGTTTTTCTGTGTCTGCTTGTCTCTCTTTTGTTGAGACATCTTGCTGCACCAGCTCACCGCATTGTGCATGCCATCAACACACCACACTGTGTGGGCCGGCTCGCCTTCACCAGGAGGCCCTGGGAATCGAACCCGGGGCCTCCCATATGGTAAACGGGAGCCCTACCACTTGAGCCACAGCCGCTTCCCTATATTTTTAATTTTTATATTTTCTTGTTGAATTGACTCTTTTAACAATAAATTGTTTCCTTCTCTGTCCCTCATAACAGTTTTTGACTTAAAATCTATTTTAGGGAAGCGGCTGTGGCTCAATCAGTGGGGCTCCCGTTTATCATATGGGAGGCCTCGGGTTTGGTTCCCGGGGCCTCCTGGTGAAGGCAGGCTCGCCCGCACAGCGTGGTTAGCTGACCCGGTGAGCACGAGCAGCAAGGGGGGGGGATAAATGAATAAATAAATAAAATCTTAAAAAAAAAAAAAAAAATCTATTTTGTCTGCTATTAGTATAGCACCCCAACTCTTTTCATTAGTTTTTGCATGGAATATTTTTTTCTGGCCTTTCATCTTCAATCGTTAGTGTTTTGAATTTAAGGTGAATTTCTTGTAAACAGCATATGGTTGGGTAATGCTTTTTTATACATTCTGCCATTCTTTGCCTTTTGACTGAAAAGTTTAACCCATTTACATTTAAACTAACTACTGATAATGCAGGACCTTTTTCTGCCATTTGCTATTTGGTTTTCATACATCTTATATCTTTTTTGTCCTTCATTTCTTCCATTACTGCCTACTTTTCTATTAGTTTACCTTTTGTAGTGAACCATTTAGAGCCCCTTATTTCTGTCTATGAATATTTTTCAGATATTTTCTTTGTCATTACCTTGAAACTTAAAAGGAGCCAATCGATTTTAATTGTAGTTTAAGAGGAATTGTATGGGAAAATTCAGAAATACAATTCTGAGAAATATAAACACCTACCACTAGGAGGAGACAAATTAATTAAAAATCGTTTAATTTGCTCTTATTCCTTCAGAATACACTTTCTAATTTAAGAAAAGTCTGCATGAAAAATGTGTTTAATAGCAGAATTCTAGGAAAATGTAACCTTGAGAAAGTATTAACATTTTGTCTTAAAAATGAACATTTTGCACTTACCTAATAGCTTGTATTCCATTGAAGGAAAATAATACCTATTACCCATATTTTACTGTTGCTGTTTTGTTTTGTTTTGTTTTTTTTGCAAGGCCAGGTTAGATTTAATATGATCAATTATAAGAAATAGTTTAGCAACAAACATTTATGAATGTAAATAATAATTCTAATATAATAGAAATTAATTATAACATAATTCTAATTTTTATATTACAGCTTTAACTATTGGACATAATAATCTCTAAGAATGAAATAAATTATTGGTTTAGTTATGTGGTTATGTGGTTTCCATTTGGGCCATAATTCTTTCTGGATAATCAAATTCCTATTTGGGAATTTTCACATATTATCGGAATGAAATACAGCAGATAACAATGTGAACTCATAATTTTATAAGGCAGAAAAACTATTTTTCTACAGTAGTCATGCTAAATCATTATTGATCCAGATGGATTATTTTAATTAAAAAGTAGGCATAAGAAAGGGTTAAAAAAAATGAAGTATCCTAAAAAAAAAATATCTTCTCCAGTCTTCAATTAAAAGCAAGTATTTATTTTGTATGAAGAAACTTACAGAATACTGATAACAGGAACAATTTGCTAGTTGCACTGAGTAATTATTGTTCTATACTATACTATAATATTGTTATTTTACATTTATCTTGCCTACTCCAGCTCTTTTTTGGTTACTATTTGCATGGAATACCTTTTTCCAACCTTTCACTTTTTTTTTTTTTTTCAACCTTTCACTTTTAACCTGGTTGTATCCTTATGTCTGAGGTGAGTCTCTTGTAGACAACATATAGATGGCTCATATTTTTTAATCCATTCTATCAGTCTATGACTTCTGATTAGGGATTCAATCCATTAACATTCAGTGTTATTACTGTAAAGGCATTACTTACTTCATCCATTTTGTCCTTTGGTTCTCTATTGTCATACCATTCTATTGTCTGACTTCTTGTCCTTTAGTTTACCCTTCCTAATAATCTTCATTTCTTAATTCTTCTCCAAATCTCTCACCCTTGTTTTTTCCTTTCAGGCTGCAGCACCACCTTTAGTATCTCTTGTAAATCTGGTCTTTTGGTAACATATTCTATCAGTTTTTGTTTGTTTGTGAAGACTTTGAACTCACCATCATTTTTGAAGGACAGTTTAGCCAGATACAGAATTCTTGGCTTGCAGTTTTTCTCTTTCAGTACCTTAAATACATCATACCACTTTCTTCTCTCCTCCATGGTTTCTGATGAGAGGTCTGCACTTAATCTTATTGAGTTTCCCCTTGTATGTGATACTTTGCTTTTCTCTTGCTGCTTTCAGAATCCTCTCTTTATCTCTGATATTTGTCATTCTTAATAGTAGGTGTCTCAGGGTAGGTCTATTCTGATTTATGCTGTCTGGGGTGTGTTGTCCTTCTTGGATATTGATATTTATGTCCTTCATAAGGGTTGGGAAGTTTTCGGTCATTATTTCCTCAGATATCCTTTCTGCCTCTTTTCCATTCTGTTCTCCTTCTGGGACACCAATAATGCAAATGTTTGTGCATTTAGCGTTGTCATTCAGTCCCCGAGACTCTGTTCCATTTTTTCCACTTTCTTCTCTTTCTGTCCTCCTGTCTTTTCCAGTTCAGATGTTCTGCCTTCAAAGTCACTAATTCTGTCTTCAGGCAATTCAAATCTGCTCTTACGTGTCTCTAATGTTTTTTGTTTTTTTTTTGTTTTTAACAATTTATTGAAGTATACCATTCATACATGAACATACATAAACTATAAGTGTTCAGTAAACATCGTGAACTTACAAAACAAACATGCATAATATCATACAGGGCTCCCACACATCACCTGCTCACAAACAACCTGCATTGTTGTGAAACATTTGTTAACATATCATGAAAGAGTATCGTCAAAGTATTACTACTAACTATAGTCCCAAAGTATTACTAACTATAGTCCGTATCTTCCTCCTCTATACATTTTTTAAAAGGATTTATTTATTTATTTATTTATTTTTATCCATTTTTACCCCCTCCCCGTTTTTGCTGTTTCTGTGACCATTCGCTGGGCGATTCTGTGTCTGTTTCCTGCCCTCTCTTCTCGTCCTTCTCCTCCTGTCTTCACTGGGAGTCCATCCTTGGAACCTTCGATGTGGGAGAGAGGCGTCCTACCATCTGCGCCACCTTAGTTCCTGGTTTTTTGGTGCATCTCGTCTTGGCTCTCACTTGTGTCCCTCTCTTGTTATGTCATCATCTTGCTGTGTTGCTCGCAGGGCCTGATGGCGCACCTGCACACGGGGCCTGGTGGCCCATGCGCCTTCTGTACTTTCCTTTCTTTCTTTCTTTTTTTTTTTACTGGGAGGTCCCAGGGATGAAACCCAGGTCCCTCCATATGGGAGACAGACGCCCAACCACTTGAGCCACATCGGCCCCTCTGTTATATCTCTTAAGGTTGACCAAAATTACCTAGAGTTACAGTCATTTCCCACGTAGGATGGTCATATAATAAATCAGGCTTAGTTTATCACCAGCATTCCAAAAACCAGACCTAGGGAGAAAAACTAGGTCTGGAGACACATGCATGGTTTCTAATATAGCGAATGTTTAGCCTACCCTGATTATCACAAAATCAGGACAGCGAGAATATTTGCATATCTAATGTATTTTTAATCTCCTCCATCGTGTCTTTCATTCCCATAAGGTCTGTTACTTTTCTTTGCAGGCTTTCAAATTGTTCTGTATGCTCTCCCACTGTCTTCTTAATATGCTTTACTTCTTTAGTCATATTTTCTATAAATTCTTTGAAGTGATTTAGGAGAGTTGTGTGATTATCACTGATTGTCTTAAATCCTGTATCTCTTCAAGATATTTGGTTTGTTCTTTTGGCTGGGCCATCTCTTCCTGTTTCCTAGTATAGCTTGTAATTTTTTGCTGATGTCTAGGCATTTGAAATTGTTGGTGAATTTACTCTGCTGGCCAATTTCTCTCTCTTGCCTACTGTTTTTTTCCCCCACACTTTTATTTCCTATTTTGTTAAGCTTATTCTCAGTCTTTAAAATTGCCCAGCTTAAGTTTCAAAATCATGCCTGGGACTCACTATGTGGGGCGCAGATTTTCCCCCAGGGTGGATACAGAGAGCATTAACAGTTTTTGTCCATGCAATTTCCAGACTAGCCAGCAGATGGTGCTAGTCATCTTTCCACGGAGATGTTCAAGTCTGGGCTTTCCTGTGTTCCTGTGTTGAATCTCCAGAACCAAGATTCAAAGCCGGCTCTGCTGGCCGAATTCACTGAAGAAAAGCAACCTGTCCTCCCCTCCCTTTTCCCTTGAAACAGCTGACAGGAAGCAAGTTGTCTGTTCCCCTGAGTTGGCTGCAGCGAGCCAGGGGTTTTACCTCAGCTTAATATCTTGGGGGTGGGGGAGGGGAACCCTTCCCGGCTGCCATGGGGGCTTGGTAATTCACGTTTGTCATTTCAGCTTCTTTGTCTCTCTGTCCCTCCCTCCTGGGAGTGTGTAGCACTGTCCTGGTCTGCTGACCCCTAAAGCAGGTCCCTTGGACAGCTTTTGGCTCTTTCTCCGTTGTTTTTGTGAGAGCACTCAGCTCTGCCTATTAGTTCTTTGCCATCTTCCAACTCTGTTTTAGACTGGAAACTAAATGCTAGACCAGTGGCTATCAAACTTTAGCTGTATCAGAATTACCTGGAAGGCTTGTTAAACTGTAGATTGCTTATCCCCCACACCCAGGGTTTCTGATTCCCTAGGTCTGGACTAGACCCCCACATGTGCAGTCTAACAAATTCCTAGGTGCTGCTGCTGCTGCTGGCTTGAGGAACACACTTTGAGAACCACTGTGCTAGATGACTATGACTCTAGAACCAAACACCATGTGCAGCAACCATTTCAATTAAATAATGAGATCATACCGCCCAAAGTATTCAGACTTGCTAGAAAGTAACAGTGTTAGAAATAAGCCTGGGATGATCATTTTGTGGAGGGTCTTGAATTTAAAAGAAATCAGTTTATACTTAATTTGATAGCAGCAGGTCTCCATTACGGGCTATTGGTCCTGTGTCTTAGGAAGACTGACAGGGTAGTGGTGAGATAGACTGGCAATATAGAGAGATTAGGGTAAGACAGACCAAGTAGGAGTAGAGTGGAGTCCTTCTCAAACCAGGGCAAGGTACTCAAATATGAAGACATTGATAAATATAGTAAATGTTCCCTTTGCATCAATCTGGCTTACTGAAAATTAACTAAAAACATTACCTTTATGTTAAAGCAAAAATAGATGGAGAACAACAAAAAGACAAACAATTCAGTTTAAAAATGGCAAAGGACTTAAACAGACATTTCTCCAAAGAAGATACACTAATGGCCAGTAAGCACATAAAAAAGATGCTTAACATCATTAGCTATTAGGGAAATGAGATACCATCTGTATTAGTCAGCCAAAAGGGTGCTAATGTGAAATACCAAAAATGGGTTGGTCTTTATAAAGGGTATTTATTTGGGGTAGCAGTCCACAGTTACCAAGCCATAAAGCGTTAAGTTTCTTCTCTCACCAAAGTCCATTGCCACGTGTTAGAGCAAGACAGCTGCCGACGTTTGCCAGATTCAGGCTTCTTGGGTTCCTGTCTTCCCGGGGCTGCATTTCTCTCCAGGCTTAGCTCCTGTTTCCTCCACAAGGTCAGCTGTAGACGATCAGGCAAACGGCTCGCTTCTTTTCTCCTGGGGCCTTCTCTCCAACATCAAAACTGCTTCTCAAAAATAAAACTGCTGGGAAGCGGCTGTGGCTCAATCAGTGGGGCTCCCGTTTACCATATGGGGGGTCCCGGGCCTGGTTCCCGGGGCCTCCTGGTGAGGGCAGGCCCGCCCACGCGGCGTGGTTGGCCGACCCAGCGAGCACGGGCAGCGGGAGGGGGATAAATGAATAAATAAATAAAATCTTAAATAAATAAATAAATAAATAAATAAATAAATAAATAAATAAATAAATAAATAAATAAATAAAACTGCTGCAGCTCTGTTCTTTGTGATGCCTTTTATATTTTCTTCCCCTCCCACCAAGGGGTGGGGCTCAATGCCCTACTGACGTGGCCCAGTCAACGCACTAATCATAACTTAATCATGCCCAGATTAACAGATCAGTTTACAAGCATGATCCAATTATATTTTTGGAATTCATAATTACATCAAATTACCGAACGGCTACACCATCTCATACCTACTAGAACAGCTATTATTTAAAAAAATAAAAAGTGCTGGTTAGCATGCGGAAAAATAGCAATTCTGATACAATGTTGGTGGAAAAGTAAAATGGTGCAGCCACTGTGGAAGTTTGCTGATTCCTCAAAAAGTTAAACAAAAAACTACCATATGACTTAGCAATCTCACTTTTAGTGATATATCCCAAAAAACTGAAAGCAGAGACTTGAACAGATACTTTTTACACCAATGTTCACAGAAGTATTATTCACAATATCCAAAATTTGGAAGTAACTCAAATGTCCATCAGCAACTGAATGGATAAGCAAAATGTGGTATTACATTCAATGGAATATTATTCAGTCTTAAAAAGAAATGTCATTCTGATACATGTCATCAATAAGCTTTGAAAACATCATGTTGAGTGAAATAAGTCAGCACAAACTGGCAGATATTATATGATTCCACTTATATGAAATAGATTATACAAACACAAAGAGACAGAAAGTAGAGTACAGGTTATCAGGGGTGGGGTGGAGGGAGAATAGAAAGTTAATGCATAATGAGTGTAGGGTTTCTATTTGGGGTGATGGGAAAGTTGGATGGTATCACAATATTGTGAATGTGACTGATCCCAGTGGATGGTAGGCTTGGCAGTGGTAGAGGTGGAAAACTTACGTTGTATATATGTTTCCAAAATTTTTTAAAAAAGGAACAACTAAAGAGACAATGATAATTAAATGCAACACATGATCCTGAACTGGATCTAATAGTGGAGGAGAAAAGCACTAAAAAGATATTATTGGGATATATAAAAAAGTTGGACTGTAGACTGTAAGCTTGATAGCAATGTTAAATTTCTTGAACTTGATAACTGTACTTAACATGGTCATGTAAGTGAATATCCTTGTTCTTAGGAAAAGTACATTGAAAGTATTAAGTGTTCAAAGAGCATGATGTATGCAACCTATTCTCAAATGTTTAGAAAACAAGTGATGATGATAGATAGATAGATAGATAGATAGATAGATAGATAGATAGATAGATAGATAGATAGATAGATGATGAAAGAAAGAAAGGGAGGGAGGGATGGGAGGGAGGGAAGGAAGGAGGAAGGAAGGAAGAAAAAGAAAGAAAGAAAGAGAGAAAGAAAGAGAAAGAAAGAAAGAGAGAGAAAGAAAGAAAGAAAGAAAAGGAAGGAAGGAGGGAGAGAAAAGAAATAAAGAAAGAAAAGGAGGGAGGGAGGGAGGAAGGGGCAAGCAAATGTGGCAAAATGCGAAAGATGGTGGATTTGGTTATCTAGGGGGTTATATTGGAGTTCTTTGTATGGGTTTTGTATTATTTTTGCAACTGTCTTATAAGTTTGAAATTATTTCAAAATAAAAAGTTTAAGGAAAAAAATCAATGGAGGAGACTGTAAAATGTGCATAATTTGTTAAGGAATACAGAAGTCTATCAAGAAATTTCTCCAAAGTGGGTAGAAGATTTAAAAGTTGCTTAGGGCTACACATCCTAAGGGTCCCCTCCTCACCCTTTAGTTTTTTCTCTGCTTTTAAAAGCACTTCTGTGGAAAAGTTTGAGAAACACTGGTCTAGGTCAAAAGTAAATGACAGCTTGGAACATTATAATGACATTTGTAGCAGAAGCTACAGATTCAGCAGGCCCTGTTATATGTGGTAGAATCTATAGGACTTTGTTCCTAATAAGATGTAGTAAGATGAGATGAAGAGAGAAAGGAAAAGTGACAAAGAGTATGGTAGTTTGGAGCTATGTACCCCAGAAAAACATGTTCTTAATCTTAATCCATTCATGTGTGTGTGTGAATGCATTGTAAATAGGCCCTTTTTTGTGTGTGTGTGTGTGAAAAATGTTAAATTTATAAAATTAAAAATATTTCTAAGGACACAAAAGTAGAACAAAAGTGTTCTGGAAAGACTGTAAATTTCCTCCTCAATTATAAAACACTTTGGGGAAATTAGATTTGTTATTTTTCAGTCAGATACCTCAAATATCCAAGAATTTGTGTTGAATATAGTAACCACCATTAGAATAATTAAAGGAATTGTAATATAAATTTAGAAAGAACTAAATCAGGATAGTTTACGATAAAGAGATGAGGTAGCAGGATAAATAGGCCCTTTTGGTGAGGTTATTCTGTTAAGGTGTACCCTAACTGAATGAGGATTGGCCTTAATCCTATTACTAAAGGCCTTATAGAGAAAGCTATAGAGGAGAAAGCCACTGGTAGCAGTCAGTAGCTAAAAGCCAACAGAGGAAGAGAAGCCAGGAGAGGCCACCATATGCATTGCCATGTGACTGAAGGGTCAAGGACAAAGGATCTCCAGAAGCCAGCCCTGTAATGTCACAGACTTTGAGAAGAAAGCATCATCTTGCTGAAGCCTCAATTTTGGACTTCTCCTAGCCTCAAAACTGTAAGATAAATTCCCATTGTTTAAACCAAGCCATTGTTTGGTATTTGTTTTAGCAGCCAAGAGACTAAAACAGATGTTGAGAAGAATCCAAGTTACTATGCTTAAGAGCCTGGATGACTGGTAAAATGGAGGTATTTTTAAACAGAAATAAGAATAACATGAGTGGATGTGGCTCAACTGGTTGAGCACCTGCTTCCCACCTGGGAGGTCCCAGGTTCAGTCCCCAGTGCCGCCTAAAAACAAATAAACAAACAACAAGCAAACAAATGAAAAAACCAACACAGGGGAGCCAATGCAGCTCAGTGGTTAAGTGCTGGCTTCCTATATACAAGGTCCTGGGCTCCTTACCCCACCTCAGTACCAAAAAAAAAAAAAAAAAAGAATAACATGAGGATGAACTAACATGAGGGCATAAATGCTGAGCTTAGCTTTGAGACTGAGTTTGAGCTTCTGGGAGTATAATTAGGTGGCACTAGCTGCTGGCAGTTGAAAATGTGGTCATGGAACTTAAGAGAGTTTAGAGGTTCCAATTCCAGAGTCACCTTTATTAAAAAGATAAAGCATTTTTCCTAAAATCTGGTCCTGAGAGGTCTCAGGTAAGTGGGTTCTCAAGGGGAAGAGTAGGTGGTCATAATAGAAAGGGAATGTCAATGAGAACAAATAAATATTTAAATATTATTGACTTAAGGGTAAAAAGTTTAAAGGTGTTCCAAAGTTTAGTTTAATGCCATAGGTAAATGGGACCAATGCAAGTGCTTCAGGGAAACCACAAAGTATTTGAGGACTGCCAGTGGGGAAGGTTATATGGCAGCTGTTTGGGGTGGTTCTGAGAAGGAAGCTTTTCTGTAGATATTCAGGTATGAGTAGATGTGACCCTGGATTAGGAAAGTCATTGTGGAAAATAAAAGGAGAGATCAGAGACATTCCATTCCTTTGAGTGACTGCCTGATTGAGGAGGCCAGTAAGAGAAGGAAGCTGACAAAAATCTCCCATTATGAGCCTTAGAGTTAGTCCAGAAGGATGGTACTGTTCTGTCCAAACAGATAAAAGAGTGATTAACCAGGTCAGCGGTTCTCAAATGTGGTCTCCAGACGAGTGTAGTCAGCATTACCTGGGATTTTGTTAGAAATACCCATTTTCAGGTCCCATCCTGCACTACTAAACCAGAAACACTGGGAATGAGGCTCAAAAATCTTGTTTCACAAGCTATCCAGGTGATTCTGATGGACACTGAAGTTTGAGAACTGAGTAAACCCAGCCAGATTTTTTTTTTCTTTTCAAGAATTTGATGGGAAGCAGATGTGGCTCAGGCGACTGGACTCCTGCCTACCACAAGGGAGGTCGATGGTTTGGATCCTGATGCCTCCTAAAGAAGACAGTGAGCTGGTGCGATGGGTAGGCATGGTAAGCTGACACAACAAGAGACACAAGAAGAAAAAAGCATGGTGAGAGACACAACAAAGCAGGGAGCATAGGTTCCTGGTGCCTCCTAAAGAAGATGGTGAGCTGACACAACAAGATGACGCAACAAGAGATGTGGAGAGGAAAAAAAGGATGAAAGACACAACAAAGCAAGGGAGCAAAGGTGGCTCAAGCGATTAGGCACCTCTCTCCGACATGAGAGGTCCCAGGTTCAGCTCGCGGTGCCTCCTAAAGAAGCAAGGAAGGGGGGACGGACATGGCTCAAATGGTTGGGCGTCTGTCTCCCATATGGAAGGACCCGGGTTCGATACCCGGGACCTCCCGGTAAAAAAAAAAAAAAAAAAAGAAGCAAGGAAGACAAACAGACATACAAGTGAAAAACAACAAGGGGGTGGGGAGAAGTAAATAAATAAAATCTTAAAAAAAAAAAAGAATTTGGACGGTGCTACACAGAGAAAATCAGTCTGTTGATTGTGCGGTGTTGACTGTGGGGAAGAGAAGTTGAAAGTTGGTTATAGAGAGCCAGTGAGTAAACTGGAATTATGAGTAAGCAGAAGCTATGACAAAATGAGGTAGTTGGCTGGTAGTCACAGAGAGAGAGAGAAATAGTGACCCTCTTGGTGAGTACTATTACATTCCCATTGCAAGCAAGAATGACAAGATAACCAAGTCTCACACATAGGTGTGCATGGAATTTGTCCAGTTACATGCTGATTCTAGATTCCAAGTGAAGTCCAACCATATTGCTATTCTTAAGTTCCTATGATACTCTTATCTCCTCTATTGTCCCGTGTATCCTTAAAATGGGCCTCCCATTACTTGAGGGGGCCCGAGTGAATCTGTGTTCCTAAAAGGTAAAAAGGTGAGATAGTTCCAAAATAGATTGAGCAAAAGTTTAAATTAATAAAAAGAAATTACTTTTTTTTTTCTTTAATTTTTAGAATATTTTATTGGGTATTGCAGGAACAGCATATCTACAGTGGCTGAGTCAGATAGAACTGGATTGGAGCCTAATGGTCTCAGGCATCCATTCTTGCCAGCTTCCATGCATGCCCCACAACAGCCCATGCTTCATCAAGCAGTCACATTCATTCTTTAACATTTCCTAGTCATGACTTCCAAATCCCTATATGAACTGGCTCCAGCTTCCTCTCCTTTTACCCCTGTCTCACTGTTCTCCAGCATCACTGGCTCCTGCTCTTTCTCCAATGTGCAAAGCACACACCCAGTTCAGTCCTTTCCTGCCACGAAACTTCTGGCCAGGTAGGCTTTTGCAGACCTCATTCCGTCACTTCATTCAGGGTCTGCTCAGATGATGCCTTCTCTGGCCATGTGATCTAAAATGCACCCCCTCCTGTAATCCCAATTCTGAGCACTCCCCATTCTTTTATAGGCTTCATCTTTCTGCCCTGTCTGACATAATCTTTAAATATATGTATTTGTTTATTAGTTTTAAAGAATTACTTTTTGATGAAAATGCAATCACCTTTCCCCTTAAACAATCACGACTTCCAAACTAAACCATTAGGTCTACGTTGTCAGGTTCATAGTTGGAGACTTTTTTTCTTTTAACTTCTCTCCTTGGCCTCCTCATTCAGGCAGCCACCTTGTAAAAGTCTTACTACTTTTCAACTGGAATGTCCCTAACCTCTCATTTCCCTCAGCCACGGACTAATCTAGATCTAAACGTCTCTCCCTCAGAGTTCAAGGTCTTCTGTTTATGGTGTCTTAATCTTTTCTTTTTAAAACTTTCTTATATATTTCATATTTTTTTATATTGATCATCAAATAATAACAATCATGCTATTCAGGTAGAGTTGTAACATAAAGTTGCCGTCATCTGTTGGTGAGGCAGCTGCCTTGCCTGACGTTGGCAACAGCTCCTACATGACCTTATAAATGACCCTACATTGCCTGGATCTTTAACCACTCACCTGATGAAAGAGGGGTTGAATTAGAAAAAAATAAGCTCTAAATTCCTTTTTATTTCTGACATTGTCTATACCATTTTAACAGTTTATTTTGCTCTGTTATCTTGGTGGCATTTCCCTTTAATCTATTTACAAAATATTACTTTTTAAAATAGCCTTGGTCTTGTAGAATTAACTTCTTTTCTTTTTGAGGTACCAGGGCCAGGGACTGAACCCAGGATCTGTGTGTGGGCTCCCCTAAAATTAACTTCTTGTTAGTGTATTTCAAGAAAGGATGCCAAAGCCCTAAGAACAAAACTGTTGTACTTAGGGTGTTAAAAATGTTCTAAATTGGCATGACAGTTTGGCCTGTATCAGTGTCTGCGGTACCTTATCAAACCTAGCACTCTTCCTTTTCACCCTCAAACTCATCCACTCACCCTGTTGTTCCAACCAAGCCAATCTGTTGAAACGCTCTACATCCTGTTTTTTGTTTTGTTTTGTTTTTTGCCTCTGGGCCTTTCCTAATGTTATTTGCTCCACCAGATTGACCTTTCATCTGTCTTCTCAGTCCAAGACTGTTCCTTTCCTGGCTCAGAAAATTTGTCCTAACCTGCCCATTCTAATCTTAAATTCATCAAACCCATTTCATGTACTGAGCACTTACTATTTGTCAGGCACTCCCTCCACTTATCCTATGGATTTCCGTATGCAACTTCAAATCATATTGTTTATATTCTCTTTTGTATTTGTTAGTTTTTGTGTGTATTTTTTTTTCCAGCTTGATTTTAAGTGCCTTGAGTTAAATTTTTGTTTGGTTTCTTTGCACATTGTTGTGTGTTCATTAAAGTTATTGAAAGAATAAATCAATTAATTAATTAAAATGTGAAATTGGTTTAACTCAGAGGAATCTGAGGGAAATACCTAACTAGTATTTCCTTTTGATTTTAGCCAAAAGGCTGAGAAACTATTTAACTAGTATTTAATTCCAAGTCCTAGTCTAAGTCCAAGCTTCGAGGGTTACAATGTAAATGATCCAACTGAGTGGCCTGTGTCTGTACTGTGCATGCCTACCTAATTATTTTTGGTAGGAATCACTCATTTTTGACCCTTATTGATTCACTGTTTTCATTATTTCTTCTCTATAGAAATGAGTTAACTCAATGACTGACACATGGGAAGCATCCAGTAAATGCCTGCTGAATTAGTAAAACGATTTAGCCTCTGCAATAAATGTAGAAATTCCATGAGGGCAGGATTCAAAAAGGTTTGAATCTGTTTTAGTGTTTTTCATTGTTGGGCACATGGTAGATATTTAATAAGTAGAGTACTTTAATGAAGGAAGCGTGAGTTGGGTTTGCCAGGAATGGGAGACACACAGACTTTAGAATATAGTTCTGAGATTAGAGGAGGTGCTTCATGAATGTTTCTTTTTTTTTTTTTTTTTAAAGATTTTATTTATTTATTCATTTATCCCCCCCTTGCTGCTTGTGCTCGCTGGGTCAGCTAACTACGCCGCACTGGCGGGCTTGCCTTTACCAGGAGTCCCCGGGAACCGAACCCGGGGCCTCCCATATGGTAAACGGGAGCCCTACTGATTGAGCCACAGCCGCTTCCCCATGAATGTTTCTTGAATGAGTGAATAAATTGCAGAGAAGAAAACTTTTCTTTCCCTCAGAAGAAAGAATCCTCTTGCCTTAAGTCAGTATTTCTGAGTGTGGTACCGGACCCCCTATATTACAATCACTTGGGATGCTTGTTAAAAAATATAGATTCTTGGGGAGTGGGTATAGCTCAGTGGTTGGGTGTCCGCTTCACATATACGAGGTCCAGGGCTCAATCCCTGGTACCGCCTATTTTAAAAAGTCTATATATATATATACATATGGAGAGAGAGAGAGAGAGAGAGAGAGATTCTTCAGGCCTAGTGGAATCAGAATCTTGGTGGTGATGGGGGAAGGGGTATAAAGAATGGAAATATATCTTTTTAACAAGTGCCTCAAGTGATTCTGATGCTCTCAGGTTTGAGCACCACAACCCTAGGTACAGTGGAGGACTAGTAAAAGGACTTATGAGGGTTGCTGCTCAGTAGTTAAGAGCAGGGACCCTGGACTCAGACTTCCGGAGTTCATGCAACTCCACCATTTACCAAATTCACTTTCACAGGCAAGTTCTTAACCACCCTGTGCCTCAGTTTCCTCATCTATAAAATGAGAAGAATAGTGTCCTTACCTCATAAGGTTGTTGTGAGAATTAAATGAGTCAATAGATATAAGCTGCCTAGACCAGAGACGACACAGTAGAAATTCTACGTAGACGTTCGCTATTATCAAAAATATTAGTGTCCACTCTCAACAAGACAGCCTGTGCTTTCTTCCTCTCTCCCCTTCTGTTCTAGAGCAGTGGGTGCTTCACACCAGGAGCCTGCCTCTATGCGGAGTAAAGCTGCGCAGAGAGAGCTGAGGTCATCCACCACATGCCCATGAGCCAGAGGCTCCGCGCTCAGAGCCTTTGTACGGCTTCCCCGACCAAGTTCCCCTAATGAAAAGCACATGGAAAGGGCAGGCATTCAAACGAGTCTACCGTGTCTTCTCACCTCCCAGAAAGTGTTGGGGTGGCTACAAGGGAAAACAAAGCACAAAGTCCATTGTAGCAACACCCCTACGGCCCAGTCGTCTCCCCTCCCAAGTCTCTGAAGAGATCATGTTAACTCCAGGCTGCTTCTTCCTTCCCACTCCTGTCTCCAGGAGCTTTGCTATTCTCTGATAGACAAAAATATCCCCAAGACTAAACCAGGGACTTTAGAACACCTTGGAGAGCACGGAGAGTTTTGGCAACTGCTCAGTCAAGGATGGATCCTTGAGAGCAGGAGGGCCTGCGAAGCTGAGGACCGTTTTTCTACAATGGGCTCCTTGTTGGTGTATGTATCCGGCCTGGATATGATTAATTGGCTCTTTTTAAATTAGGCTCTCCTTGTATCACGTGACTTCTGGAACGTTACTTAAGATTAGAATTTCTATTTCCCTGTTTGTAAAAAGGAACTTACAATAGATGTTAGTGCTAGAAGGAACTTCTAAGACACTATAACTCCCTAAATTTTATAAAGAAGGTAGATTTAGAGAGATCGAGACACTTGCTAAATGTCAAAGAGTTTGTAAATGGTTGAGTCAGGAGTAAAACTTGCTATTAACAAAGAGCTAAAATTGGGAGATTCCTCAAATTTTTGCTTGAAAGGCAAAAATGTAAATGCATTGGTATTTTACTTTTTGGTTTTAATTATTTCTGGCAATCTAGCTAATGAATAAAAACACAAGGCATTATTTTCTAGCATTTTATCTATAAAAGTTAATAGAAAAACACACACAAAAAATAGAAAAAACAAACAAAAACAAAATAAAAAGTTACTAGAAGTTTTGCTGTTAAACATACGACCTTTCCCCTTCCTGCCTTCCTGCCTTCGCCATTTTAGAGTCAGTTGCAGACATTAGGCCCTTCTAACTTTAATTCCTAACTGGAAAAATATACCACACCCAGTAAACTTTAGAATAGTATAGTATTGGTCTTTTCAACAACACTCACTCAGGCAGATAATATAGTATAGCATCTTCTGTCATGAACAATGATAGATAAAATCTGGCCGTAGGAATAGTTAATATAGTCTTTTAGCTCAATATATATGTCATTTTTTTGTCCCTGTTTTTCTTATATACATTGAAGCATATTCTCTCAGAGTGAGAAGAGCCTTTAAAATAAGATTGCATTTGCTTATAAAAGAAGGATCAAAGCATCAAATCAGAGATGTAAAATGACCAGTTCTGAACTCTTTAAGGATTCAGTTTTGTCTTCTGTAGTTTTGTGTTTCCTTTTTAGCTCTTTCTGTTTTTGTTGCAGTTGGAATGAACTTGGAGGGTGTCCAATAGCTCTTGAACTAAACAGAAGTTTCTGTTTCTTGCTTAGTGCATTGCCTTCCAGTGAAGTTTAACATTGATTAACATCTATTCAGTCCAGTGGATGTCTGCAGTACTAAGAAAACCTTTTACCTGTTACCTTGAATACATTCTATCCAGGTGTCCATGTGAGTTCTGATCCCCCTGACATTGAAAGCCATAGGTTTTATGAGATCATATTAAGAGTACACTGGGTAATTAATAGAGATGCCCCCATATTAAAACTGCCATAGGAACTCTGAGTAGCAGAATAAAGCAGAGGGATAATAATAATACTTGGCATTTATATAGGCACACTGGATTTCCAGTGCTATCTTTTGTGAGCATTGCATCCTGGTGTACAAAGTTAGTTATTGTCACCATGTAGTGTAATCAGAGAGCAAGATGGTCTACCATAGCCATAAAAGAGCTGGAGAGTTTTATGGCAGCCAATTCGACCCTTAGTCCCAGTTCTAAGCATAAACCTATTTTTTTATATTTAGGAGGACAAAGTTATAGCTTAGCTATAACTTCATCATTGTATGTCTCCCGATGGGAAACTGACTTCTTACCAGATGC
The DNA here is from genome assembly GCA_026826555.1 of Tolypeutes matacus. Lineage (NCBI taxonomy): Eukaryota > Metazoa > Chordata > Mammalia > Cingulata > Chlamyphoridae > Tolypeutes > Tolypeutes matacus. Next base: position 7,127,377 of record JAKSZT010053792.1, read on the forward strand.
ACAGAGCCTGACCTCCTGTTGGAGTAGCATCTAATATTATTGTGAGGTTACTGAAATCTTCCTGGTGCCAATGCTGCTTTGGTTAATGGAGGTCTGAAGAAAAATACTTTTTAAAATTTTTTTCTTTTTCTTTTTGTTGAAGAAAAGTACTTTCTAATGTGAACACAAGTAAAATGTACTTTGTTTTTGTTGTGCTGGTAGTTAAAAGACCAGTGGTAAAATTTTAAAATCCCTGATCTTATTGTCTACCACAGAAATGTAGTATCAGTTAATATTTATCAAGCGCCCCTGGTGTTTTTATGTATTCATGAATGTGAAAATAAACAAAAAGTTGGCAATGCAGTTTGATTTGCTTGCACTATGATTTATGAGGCTGGGATTTTTCCACAAAGATAATGTTTCTTTTCATACTTTGAGAGATGCAGGGTTGTAACTATTTAAGGAAGAGAGCACCCAATATTAAACAAAAATTGTGCAGTATTTTTTTAAAAATGAATTTGAATTAATAGTTATCATTGTCTTCTTATTTTTGTCTTACCTCATTCTTTATTTATAATGACACCTTTACTATAAGCAATGAACACCACTAAGTAACATCTTAACTGGATTCTCTTGTGCTCTGGTTTTTAGTTTCTATCTTTAGTCTCAGATGTTAACTCACACAGTTGGGATTTTTTTGTTTGTTTGTTTGTTTGTTTTGTTTGTTTGTTTTAAGGGGGAGAGTTGCTTGCTTCAGTGCCACAGAATTCCTATATTCATGACATAAATTTTCTATTAAGAGCAAGAGATGAAAGTCACTCTGTTAAACTGGGAGCCCAAATGGGCATCACCAGTGACATTACATAAGTCACTGATAACTTTAGACACACTTAAGGAAGAAGAAAAAAATATTTTACTCAAATTATGCTAAGCCAATTGGATCCATTTATCTTTCATGGAACCTCTTCCTGTGCCTGTTTGTCTACTTTCTGATAAGCAATTTGAGCGTAGGGGACCATGTATTATTTTTGTGCCCTTTGTGTCAAGCATAATATAGTATACATTGTAAGAGTTTGACATTTATTTGATGAATTGGAACAAAATCTAGTTTGCAAATAAAAACTCAGTATAAGAGGCAGAAAAGGATTAACAAAAAAGGCAAAAGAGGCAAAAGAGGCAAAAAAAGAAGTATACTACCAAATCCAGTCAGGTGTCATTTAAAGTTGAAACCTGGAAAAAAAGATAATGTATACTAATAAAAAGTAATTTAAAATTCCTTATGTATTATTGCATTCAGCAATGTTGACATTATCTCGGGAGAACAAAAGTTGTTTTTGACCTGGCATGGAAAGGTAGTATTGTATTACTAGTGGGGATGTGGGGCTGGGTCACAGAAATTTCTTAGAGCATTTAATGATATCAGTGTTAACTGACACAGATGGCTAATCCTGGCTTATTCATCAAATAGGGAGTTTAAGAAATGGCTAATGAGACAAATTGTGATCTAAAACAAAAGTTTATTTCTCATAAACGAAATGAAAGAGAAAACCTCATGATCTTCATCAAGTTCTCAGTTGCCTCATTTATAATATGACAAAATTGGATTGGCTAATACTAGGGTTCCTTTCACACAGCTTGCTTAATCCTTTTTCTGGAACAAAAAGGTCTCGTGATTGAGACAGGAACTGACAAACACCAGTTACAATGAGAATGATGGTAAAGATGATAAATCAATCTATAGCATTATCATTCAATGTTGCAAATCAGTGAGCCTTATGTAGCACTCTACCAGGCACTCTTTATTGACCTGTGTCACCCACAATAACATTTTGCCATAATGTGCCAATTAAGGGATTTGCTGTGTTACACAACAATGTGGCAGTCAGGAAAGCTTTGTTTCAATTTTGGGAGTACCAGCTCTCTGAGTTTCCTTCATTCTGCAAACTACCAGTTAGGCAATTTACATGTTGATATTCTCCAGGGCTTTGAGGGCAGGAGTCATACCCTCTTCATGTCTACATCCCATTGCATAGTGCTTTGCAGCTAGTTAAGTACTCAAGAAATGTCATCTGAATGATCTCTTTGCCTATAAAGTAATGGCGAAACCTAGTTTTTAAATGGCATTTCACTTTAAAGAATATAATATTCATACAATATCCTCCACCTAAAATATCTGCTTTTTCTTATGCTAATTAAATATTTGACCCTTTAGGGGTCAGACCAAGTTCATCCTTGTTCACAAAGCACTAATTGGTTGTTACAGCCCTTAATGATGGCTTCCTTTTTATTTCTGTGCCACTCAGGTGGCTTAGCAAATTGTGTGGGGTTTATAGCCCACCTTAGATTTTTAGTTCATTACAGGGAAGAAGCATTCAGTATCTCCTTGTAGCCCGTAAGCATTGTGCCTTCACAACAAAGGTGTTAAATAAATATTTCATAATGATCACAATGATGATAATGATAAGTAATAAGTGATTTACTGCTTGGAGTTCAGACCAGTTGCTTCTAGCAACCCTGACAGTTCTTCAACTACTTACTGTTACTTACGGTCCATGTTTTCTAGGACGGTAGCACTTTGGGAGTGGTAGCCTTGATCCTGGGTTCCTTGGTACAGGCCTCCCTTTCACACAGCCTGCCTGTCTCAGATCTTACCCTGACATAGCTTTCTCTGTATTCTATTGTCTATTGTCTATTGTCTTAATTTTCCTGGAAGACAGGGGATTTGGAGGAGGATCAAATGTTTAAAAAAAAAAGTCAGAAAATTAAAACGTTTTTCCATGAGTTAATTGTGAACATGTTGGTAACATTATGAACATTCTGTTACAGACAAGCAGATTTTTGCGGACATTATACTCTAATGGGATAATCTGGACACACATAATTGAAAATATGTAAGAATGTATAATATAGAAATACAAATGTAAATGTAATATATAGATAATTTTATCTCTAAGCTGAGAGCCAGAAGTAGTCAAAGAAGGCTAGAGGGTGGGAGAAAAGGAGGAAGAAGAGAGAGAAAGGGAGCAAGGAAATAATAAGAAAAGACAAGATGAGAGTACTAGGAAGAAGGGATGGTATTAAATGAAGCTTCGGGGTGAATGTGGATAACCTTTGTGTGGTTTTGTTAGAGGACTGGGTTACTGGAGTGGAGCTCATACTCCAAAGCCAGTTAAGAATCTGGTTCTGTAAGAAGGAGGAGGAAGAGAAGATAAGTTGATAATGGGCTGTAGGGCTCAGTATACATAAGTTTACAGTTGCTATGAAGAGCTGCTGAGAACCTTCTAAGGCTTATGAATAGGACATATTACATATTCAAAACAATGCTTGAGGAAGATGATGCCTGCTATAATAATAACAGTCAACAATTATTGCGCACTTATTATATGTCAGATGCATATCTCTAAGTGTGTTACATAGTAACTCATTTTATCTCACAACAACCCCTATGAAGGAGACACTATTATCCCTATTGTACAGGCAAGGGAACTGAGGCATAGATTTGTCAAAGTATCTTGTTTATCCAAGGTCCCATTGCTTCTAATGGCAGACCTGGAATGTGAACTTGGGCAGTCTGTATTCCTGAAACCATTAAGTGACATGGCCTCTCTTTCGGTAGGACTATTTATCTATATATGACAAAGCTAGGAGATTCCTCAGGAGGTCATAGCAATCTAAGGCATAAAGTGATTAGGCCCTGAGCTTGAATTGTGATCACAGAAAAAGTGAGGAAGAGATAAAGCTGAGAAAAATTCCTAGGAGAGAATTAGTCAGACTTGCTAGATATATGTGAAATGGGAATGGGAGAGATAAGGGAGATAAGGGTGATGTCTGTGTTTATATTAATTCATTCCAAAGATATTTATTGAGGAAAACAGATGTAGCTCAAGTGGTTGAGTGTCTGCTTGCCATGTACAAGGTCCTGGGTTCAATCCCCAGTACCTCCTAAAAAAAAAAGATATTTATTGAGCATCTATTTATTGAACTTCTACTATGTACCAAGAACTATGTTAGGTGCTAGCAAAAAAAACAGTAAATCAAAGTCCCTGAACTTATGGAGCAAAACTGTGTTATTAGTAGAAAGCAGGTAATATATGCAAAGACTAGGTCTAGAGGGAAATACAAGAAACTGGTAACAGTGTTTGTTTAGGATGAGAACAAGATGAATGTGGGGGCATCGATAGAAGGGAGGCACCAATATTATACCTATTGAATTTTAACACTAACATGTTATCTATTTTTAAAATTATAATTAATATTTTTAAAGCGGAGGTACTGAGACTGCATGCTGCTATGTTCTAAGACATCTACCTATCTACCTATCTATTCATCCATCCATCCATCCATCCATCCATCCATCCATCCATCCATCCATCCATCCATCCACCCACCCATCCATCCATCCATTTGCCTGTGTACACATAGACTTCTCAAGCAGTTCAGACAGAAAACTGGCAAAACTGATGCCTCTGGAGAAGGGAATTAGGTCAGTGGGGAATAAGGGTAGGAGAGTGACTTTCTGTGCTATTCTCTTTCCTACTATTTGAATTTTATATCACATGCAGTTTTCACTCAAAAAAATAAATGAGTTTTTAAAATAGTAAGCAGAAACATAGGAATGAATAGAGGTTTTATGGAGAAAGAGAATCCCCCAAGTTTATGTTTTATACAGTAGTGCACTTTCTCTAAGCTGTAACATTTACCTGAATTAATATTTGGTGGGTGTGTGTATGGTAGACGGGAATCAACAAAACTTTGGTGTTTGTGAAAATAGGGCAATTGAAATATTTTATTTTGGCTTTGGCTAATGTGAGAAAAAAACTCAGCAATCAAAACACTCAAGATAAGGTTTCAAAAAACGCCGAAGGCAGTTTCACTTCATATAATAGATCCTCTGTTGAAACAGGTTCAGGTGGTGGCTAACCTCCACTCACAGGCTGCAGGGTTTTTGTGCTTTCTTGTATAACTAACTAACTAACCCTGACACGACATCTTGCACCGTGCTTTCAATCTGAATTGGTCCACGCAGTCCCAAACAAAGTTTGGATGGTATTATGAAGCCCATTATTTTTTCATGAAAGGAGGATAGCCCATTTGGTGAAACCATTATTAGAAATTTTAGTTTTCTTGCTGGAGATGTATTAACTTTTGGGATTATTTTTTAAGGGGTCTTTTAAAGTGAACAATGCAGTAGCATTTAGTATATTCACAATATTGTACAATCACCACCTCTATGTAGTTCCAAATATTTCTACCCTTCTAACTTTTAGAAAGTTTTGTGGATTAGGTCTTACATTTAGGTTGTTTAATCCATTTTCAGTTAATTATTGTATGTGGTGTGAGGTAAGGGTCCAAACTCATTCATTTGCATGTGAATATCTAGTTATCCCAGTGCCATTTAATGAAAAGCTTCTTCTTTCCCCATTGGAATGGTCTTGGTCATCTTGAAGAAAGTCAGTTGGCCATAGAGGTAAGAATTTTTAAAAACAGATTAATTGAGGTATAGTTGACATACATTAATTGCACATATTAAAAGGTGTACAATTTGATAAATTTTGGTGTGTGTAGACCTGTCACTACCCTCAGATAATGAACCTATCTTAAAATATCCTCCTGTCTTTTTGTAATCCCTCCCTTCTACTATCTCCTATTCTTTCCCATCCCCAGACAACCACTGATCTGCTTTCTGTCACTAAAAATAATTTGCATTTTCTAGAATTTTATCTAAATGGAATCATATAGTATGTATTTTTTTGTCTGCTTCTCTCACTCAGCATAATTATTTTAGATTCATCCATCATGTTGTGTGTATCAAGAGTGCATTTCTTTTTTTTTTTTTTTTGAAAATTTTATTGAGATAATTATAGGTTCACATACAGTTGTAAGAAACAATATATAGAGATAGCATATACCATTTACCCAGTTCCCCCCATAGTAACATTTTACAAAACTATAATACAATATTACAACCAGGATACTGACATTTGATACAATCTACTGATCTTATACTTCAATCTTGTGTGTGTATGTGTGTGTGTATTTAATTCAATGTAATTTTATCACATATGTGTTATAGGTAGAATTGGGTCTCACCCCCCAAAAATGTTGAAGTCATAACCTCCAGCACCTCAGAATGTGACCTTATTTAGAAATAGAATTGTTACAGATAGATTTAGGCAAGTTAACATGAAAGATGAGGTCATACTGGGATAGGGTGGGTCCTTAATTCAATATGACTGCTGTCCTTATAAGAGGAAATTTGGACAGACTGGGAAACAGACACATGGGAGAATTCCATGTGTCCACTGAGGCAGAGATTGACATCTAAGGATTGCTGGCAAACACTCAACTAGCTAGGAAGAGGCAAAAGGAAGGACTCTCCCTTACAGATTTTGTACTTCTAGTGCCCATAAATTTGTTTTTTTTTTTAAGCCATTCAGTTTGTGGTACTTTGTTATAGCAGCCCTAGGAAATGAAAACAATTTGGTAGATGTATTTTTAACTTTTTAAGAAACTGAAAAACTTTTTTTCAGAGTTGTTGTACCCACCAACAGTGAATGAGAGAGTTCCAATTGCTACACATTCTCTCCATACTCCAATCTTTTTGAAAAAAACAGTCTTATTGAGATATAATTCATATACCATACAATTCACCCATTTAAAATGTACAATTCAATTCTTTTTTTTTTTTTTTAAAGATTTTATTTATTTATTCATTTATCCCCCCCCCCTTGCTGCCCGTGCTCGCTGGGTCAGCCAACCGCGCTGCGCGGGCAGGCTTACCTTCACCAGGAGGCCCCGGGAACCGAACCTGGGGCCTCCCATATGGTAAACGGGAGCCCTACTGATTGAGCCACAGCCGCTTCCCATCAATTCTTTTTTGTATATTCACAGAGTTGTGCATCTATTACCAAAATGGATTTTAGAATGTTTTTTTATCACCCCAGAAAGAAACCCTATACTCATTAGCATACTCTCCCAACCCCCGACCCCAACTCTACGCAATCACTAATCTACTTTCTATCTCTACAGATTTGCCTATTCTGGACATTTTACATAAATGGAATAATAAAATATGTGGTCTTTTGTTATTGGCTTTCACTTAGCATGATATTTTGACAGCTCATCTTTGTTGTGCCATGTTCTGTATTCTTTTTATAGCCAAATAATATTCCACTGTATTGATATATCACATTTTGTTTATCCATTCATCAGTATATAGACCTTTGGGTTGCTTCCATACGCCTACCTTTTAACTTGTAGTCATACTAATAAGTGTGTAGCAGTGGCTCATGTGGTTTTAATTTGCATTTCCCTAATGACTAATGATTAAAAAATTCTTTATGTCATCCAGATTCCCAAAAGATATTTTCACTGGGAAGAGAATTCTAGGTAGACAGGTTTTTCTTTCAGTCCTTTAAAAAAAGTTGTTGCACTGTCTCTTGACTTGCATTGTTTCTGACAAGGTATCTGCCATCATCTTTATCTTTGTATGCAATAAATCTTTTTTCCTCTGGTTATTTTTAAAATAGTCTTTTTATCACTTATTTTAAGCAAGTTGATGTTTCTTTATGTTTCTTGTGCTTGGAGTTTGTTGAAATTCTTGAAATTTTAAGATTTTAGTTTTCACCAAATCACAAATTTCAGGTCCCACCCAAATCAAGATGATGGAGTGATAAGTTCAAGGCTCTGCCTCCCCCTCGTCCCCTCCCCCCACAGAATCTCTAAACAACCAGCAAGAACTGGCAGAAAAATCTTTCTCAAAGCTCCAGAAAACAGTTAAAGGATTGTAGTAGCAGGGCAAGCACTGAATCAAGAAAGAGGCTTCAAAAGCAGTAGGATCTTATGGCTCCCTGACTGCCCCCTCGCCCATGCCTCACTGGCCTGGTGCAGAGCTGGTCTGCACTTCCTGTTTGATTCCCTTGTCCTGGTTCTGGAGGGAGCAGAGTAACCCTCATGCACATATTGAGAGCATGTATGTCTGGCCCAATCTGCCTGGTAGTCGCCTGAGGGACTCACAGTCCCAAAATTTACCCTGTGTGGAGGGCAGCTCATGGAGCTCTCCTACAGAATGCTGTGGGAGGGCAGTCAAGTGGCTGGCTGGCGCAAGGGATTGCTGGCTATAGGACATACAGTGCAGTACTCTGGACCGTGAGAAAATTGTTTCCTAGGAAAGAGGGGACATTCATACCCACGTAAACAGGGGAATCCCTAGTACCAAAAGTGCACGGACAAGACGAGTTGTATGCACAGAAAGGATCAGGGAGGCACCTAGGCATTGACCTGTAACTATCATCTAACGTCATTGTATGGCTAAGCCCTGAAGGAGAGCACTTGCAGAGGTCAATCTGCAAAGACTGGGGAAGGTATTTTCTTCTTGTTGATAGCTCCTGCTATTCAGGAAAGCTGTCATAACACTAGCTGGATACAAGCTTAAGGAACAGATGCCTCAATGTCTAAATTTCCAGTGATAACACATTAAAATATCAAAATGTCCAGGTTTCAACAAGAGATTACAAAACATACAAAGAAACAGGAAGCGATGGCCCAGGCAATGGAGAACATTAAGGCATTAGAAAACAACAGGCATGCCCGGTAATTTTGTATTGGAGGTAAGACACTGTATATTTTACAATTAATTTTTTTAGCTATATACTGAGGTGCTGTTAAAGTACTTAGAAAAAACTTGATCTTTTTGGGTCTTGATTTTTGGACAAATTTTACCTCATTATTAGCATTTGGATTAAATTTACCTCATTACTGAGGTAAAACCCTTCTGAGTACTCTACCCAATAATTTGTGAATTATGAGGTTTTACAGCGTGGCTACTGAGAGCAAGAACTATTCCTAACCCTATGTAAGCTCCAAGGATAGTCATCACTAATCCTCTCAGGAGGTTCTTCCCCCAGTATCAGGTAGTTTCATCACACACGTGCTCTAATCAACATTTAACTGAATATTCAAGGGGAATCTTCTGCGATCTTCAGATTCTCTGTGTGCATTTCTCTCCTTTCTGATACTCTATGCTGTGAACTCTTTGACCTCCCAGGACACACAACTCCATCTACTCAAGTCAGGGGCACTGCCAAGCTCTGCACAGGCTCCCCCTCCTATGTTATTTTTCCAGGCAGTACGATGGTGTAATCATAGGATTTACCCCGTTTGTTTCCTGCCTCTGGAGTTCATTTTCCGTCATTGACTCATGTCCAATGTCATGAAAACAGTTTCATATATTTTGCTCAGTTTTTTAGATGTTTCAAAGGGAAGGGTAAATACTTTCCCTGCTATTCCATCTTGGAAAGAAACAGGTTTATCTCCAACATTTAGTTATAAAGAAATATTATGTACCTACATAATCTTTTATTTATAAATTATATAGGCAAAATGGCAGAGATGGTATCTTAAGCCAACTTTGTGAAGAAGGCTCAAAAATTGGTTATCATGCCCAACAGTGCCCTCTTATGTGTGAAACATGATTGGAAAGCAAAGGTGGGAGTCCACTTTGGCGGAGGGGAATAACTTTCCCCTCATGAAGCAATACTTGATGCTCCTTCCTGTCCTCTGCTCTTCTTTAAGTTTACCTACTCTAAGAAAATTAGAAGAAGAAAAAAAGAGAATAAGTTTACTTACTCTTTATCCACTTGCCTCAAAGCCTATGTTGTGTTCCACTAAGTGACAGTAATCAGGCTAATACTAACGAAAGTCAAGTTACTTCTGACAACTTTGTCCCTTCCTTCCTCAAATATTAAATGCCTACTATGTGTCAGATACACAATTATAGATTGTTGGTATATTGACTATTACTGTGTTAACAAATTACCACACAACTCAGAAGCTTAAAAACAAAAGTACCAGGAGGTATGAGTTACTGTGGGCCATTCTGGAGGTTGGTCTCCATACTTGGGATAAATCAAGAAACCAATCAGACATAAATCCCTGCCCTCATGAAGTTTATATTCTAGTAGGGGAGCTAGACAGTAAATAAACATAATAAATTACATAGTATCTAATGGAAGGAAATAACCAATAAAGCAGACTATGGGGGATTAGGACTGCATGGGGGTCAGGTTAAAATTTAAAGTAGGGAGAGTGGATGTGGCTCACGTGGTTGAGCGCCTACTCCCCACATGGGAGGTACCAGGTTCGATTCCCAGTGCCTCCTTAAAACAAAAAACAAACAAGAGCAAAACAAGCAATAAAAACCAACTCAGGAGAAGCGGATGTGGCTCAAGTGATTGGGCTCCCATCTATCATATGGAGGGTCCTGGGTTCAGTTCCCAGGGCCTCCTGGTGGAAGCGAGCTGGCCTGTACAGCAAGCTGGCCTGCGCGGAGACCTGATGCAACAAGATGATACAGCAAAAAAGAGACACAGAGGAGACAGTGAGAGACACAACCAGGGAGCTAAGGTGGCTCAAGTGATTCAATGCCTCTCTCCCACATCGGAAGGTCCCAGGATTGGTTCCTGGTGCCTCTTAAAGAGGAGACAAGAAGAGAAGACAAGCAGACACAGAAGAACGCAGTGAATGGACACAGAGAGCAGACAATGAGCACAAACAGCAGGGGTGGGTGGGTGGAATAAATAAATAAATAAAATAAACCTTAAAATAAAAAACAACCTAAATCAGGGGAGCCAATGTGGCTCAGTGGTTGAGCGCTGGCTTCCCACATATGAGGTCCTGGGTTCAATCCCCATCCCCTGGTACCTGAAAAAAAAAAAAAATTTAAAGTAGGATGGTCAGGGTATGCTTTTGTTGTTGTTGTTTTGTTTTTTTTTTCCACCGGGAGGTCCCCGGGATCGAACCATTTGAGCCATATCTGTCCCCGTTTTTTTTTTTTTTTAAAGGAGGTACCTGGGGTTGAACCCCAGACCTTGTATATGTGAAGCAGTTACTCAACCAGTGAGCTACACCTGCTCCCATGGGTAGGTTTTATTGAGCAAACACTTGGGTTGGTGAGGGAGTGACTAGGTAGATATCTAAAAGAAGAATGTCCCAGGGCACAGTCACTGCAAAGGTCCTAAGACAGAAGAATGCCTGGTGTGATCTAGGAAGAGCAAGAAGCCAGTGTTCCTAGAGAGGAGTGAGCAAGGGGAAAGTAGTAGATGGGAGGGAGCAGGAAGATCTTACAGGAACTTGTAGGCCATTTTCTTTTAAGATTTATTTTTATTTATTTATTTATTTATCACCCCCTTGCTGCTTGTGCTCGCTGTGTCCATTTGCTTTGCATTTTTCTTTGTCTGCTTGTCTCCCTTTGTTGTGTCATCTTGCTGCGCCAGCTCACCACGCTGCGGGGCTTGTAGGCCATTTTAAGAACTTTGGCTTGTAATTGGGTGAAATGGAGAAAAACTGGAAGATTTTGAGCAGCCTTGTACATTTTCCATTCCCTCTCCCTGTTTAGCACTGTCTTGTACTAGGTATTTGTTCAGAAAATATTTGTGGATTAATCGATTTCATTGGGAGCCATAGGTGAAAATGCTCTAACTTAAAGGCGTTATATACTAATAGTGACAAATGTTGGAGGCCAGCAGGGAAGATCTTTTGAGACAGGCAAAACATGGTGGAATCATCAGACAATACCACAACTAAAAACATGGTGGGAGGTGTGGGAGGTGGGCAACATGGGAATCCTAGTGGGTTCCGTGTAATATTTTGGGTATCTAAGCACCTCTTAAAGTATACTTATATATATACATAAATAACATTTTTGTAAGCAAATGCACATATACGCATATACATTTATATATCATTTTGCAAATGTTGGTATGTATTGTGAAAATTTTGATTTTTACCCACAATAAAAAAAAAAAAAAAAAAAAAACAATTAAGAAATACGATTAAAGGGAGTAGATGTAGCCCAAGTAGTTGAGCACCTGCTTCCCATGTACGAGGTCTTGGGTTCAATCCCTGGTACTTCCTGAAAACAAACGAAAAAAATAATTCTCATTGGGGAGTGGATGTAGCTCAGTGGTTGAGCATCTGCTTTCCATGTATGAGGTCCTGGGTTCATTCCCGGTACCTCCTAAAACATATATATAATATGTTTTGGTATATATAATGGTATGTATATATACCATTAAGATAATTCCCAAGCATATACTTTGAAAAAATAAAAAAGTGATGATTTACTTCTTTTTGCAAACGTTTTGTAGCTATGACACTCTTTATCTTCACAGTTGCCTCCAATACTTAAAAATAGGACCTCCAACTCCACTGTCTCACTCATTATTTGAATGGAGATAAAGAGGCTTCCTTTTGTTTCCTCTGATAACACCTGCTGGCTTTTATATTATGACTACACAAAAAGCAGTACTTCCCAAGCATACAGTGCCATTTACTAACGATGCAGTGTTTTTGAAAGGAGAATCCAAAATGTTAAAATATGGTAATTTGGCAAGAAAATAAATGATCAAGTTTCCTTCTAGAGCATAGAATAGTTAATTACTAGTTTAGGGACTCATTGAACCTAATTGCCTGAGTAATAGGTACAAGAAAGGTCAGTTTAAGACTTGCCACAGTATAGTAACAGTGACAAAGACTATTTAAAATGGGATAATCTTCTCTTTAGCTCTAAGAAAGTAAGAGCTCTTTGTTCTTTCAGGAAGCGGATGTTATGACACTTCCTTATTTCATGTGTATTTTAATATCACATTTTGTAAATGCCTAATAAAAACTAATTATCCAGAATTAGTCTACCTCAGTAGATAGAGTTCATCCTTAAGATAGCTAGTACTGGCACTTAAAATGTATTTTGAATGAACAACCTAATGAATGAGTGAGCTCTGGGTAGTGGGGTAGCATCTATCCCCCCAGTGCCATTTTGGACCCCAGCTTCTATATCAGGGTGGCATGACCTACACAAAGCAAGCCAGGAAAATGACCCTCATGTCATGTCTCCCTTCTCCTGGCTTCAACCTTTTGAAGTGCATCAAGCTCTAGATTAGTGCTACAAAGTGTGGTCGGCTGACCTTTATTAGTCTCAAACTGTTACTAGTTTGCAGTAAGTACAGAAACTGAGAGTAAAGTTTTCTAATTATTTGGCAGAGTAATTTTTTTTTGTTGAATCTATGATTTTAAAAATCGTAGCTCTTATTTTTATCTTTTTAAACATTCATTTTCATAGTAATCGACTTTTATTATGGTTTACAAAAATAGTCTGTGACAGATTGGAAATAAAAACCAATGCTTCACCCCCAAAAGTTTGAGAAACACTGTTCTAGATGATTCTTTACCCCAGATGCCATTAGAAAAATGCCCAGTGAGTTCCTGCATCAACTCAGCCTTGTCTTTTTGAAAGTCTGAAGTTCAATGGCCGCAGTCTCTGACCCTACCCGGTCTTGCCTTAACCTTGGCTTCCAGTCTACTTCTGCAACCAAAGCAGCTACATACAGTGATACAGTTTTACATTGTACAAAGGTGTCCAAGCCAGGTGGCAAACAGTGGCTGAAATCCAGCATGTGCTCAGCTCAGCTCAGGCCATGCCTCCAAAGTTGTGCGTTTGCCCAAAGGGAGGTCTGTTTTATAATTCACAGTGCTACTCTGTGTGGGCTAGCTTGTGGTAAGTGGCTCAAGGATGAGCAGTAGCAGGAGCACTTTAGGCTAGATTATTTTTATTTACTACACAAATAGCTCATGTACATTGTAGAAATAAAAAGAATATGGAAAAGTAAATCCATAGCTCCATCCTCAAGATGACACATTGAACTTCTTCTATTGTTTTTCCATGCTCATCTATATATATATCTATGTAGACAATTATATCTGCATGTGTAAAAATCATTTACTATTGTTTCACAACCTGCTTTTCTAATATTTATAAAAGTCTCATCATGCCAATAGAGATCTCTATCAGTTTTGATGGCTCCAGAATATTTCAATATACTATTACTTAAGTAATCCCTTATAGCTGAAGTTTTTTTAACCATTGCAGGCAAATTTTTGTTGTTGTTCAGGGAATGAGCCAGGGCCTTGAATTTGGGAAACTGACACGCAACCATTGAGCCACATTGGCTCCCCTGAGTTGGTTTTTACCTTTATTTGTTTTTTAGAAGGCACCAGAAACCAAACCAGGGACCTCCCATGTGGGACACAGGTGCTCAACCGCTTAGGCCACATCTGCTACCAAGGCAATTTTCTTTTAAGTTAGTTATAAGTAAATAAAATTAAGAGTTTGCAAAAAAGGCTAATCATTCTTTTTTTTAAAAGATTTTCTTTATTTATTCATTTATCCCCCCCTTGCTGCTTGTGCTCGCTGGGTCAGCCAACCACGCTGTGCGGGTGGGCCTGCCCTCACCAGGAGGCCCCGGGAACTGAACCCGGGGCCTCCCATATGGTAAACAGGAGCCCTACTGATTGAGCCTCAGCCGCTTCCCAAATCATTCTTTTTGAAAGCACCCATAATCCCATGATTTTAGCACAGAAAATTTGGCTTTATCTATCTTTTGCCTCATTAAACTCAACATATCTTAAAGGCAAATCTACTATCTTCTCTTCTAGTCATCCTCCCTCTCCTGAGTTGTCAGTGGAACCGAACCAAAAAACTCTTTAGGTCTTTTATTTCTCTCTTTGGTGTCTCTTATATGTATTTTTATTTTTTGGTCTGTTTCCATCACTTCCTCAGGTTAGCCTAACATTTCTTACCTGGCCTCATGCAACTGGCAGCCTCACATCCAGCCTCACTTCCTGCAATCTATCTTAAAGCTGCCACCATGGTTATCTTTTTTTGCCCTTTAAAATTTTCCCAAATTAGGTTTCTTCAAGTATTTTCTTATGAGAGATATTACAAAATACAGATAAGTAAAAAAGAATATCCATTATCACTACTTTTATTAAGGGCTAGTAGGAGAAAAATGAGTTGAGACACCTGGGAGCACAGGAGCACGAGGGACAAAGACATGCAGGGATCAAGCAGAGGCTTTTCTAACTTCTGGGATTTTTCTTCTCAACATATCTTACCACTACAGTGCTAAAACTGAAAGCATTAGAAACAAAGATGCTATCAAAGATGGGGAAATTGATCCTTAAACTGTACGTACATTGGGGTGTGAAAAAGTTGACTCCCTAAATTTTAAGGAAAACTGTGAAAAGGAGAAAAACTTGGAAAAGGAACTTTAGCTGATAGTAAAGCATTTAAGAAAACGAACTCTCAAGTCAGACTGCCAGAGTCTGAATGTGGGCTCTATCATTTCAAGGTTTTATTGCAACTTTGGCCAATATCCCTATGCCTTAGTTTCCCCATTTGTAAAATACAGTTAATACTACCTACCTTAGGTAGTTGACCATTATTTATCCACTCAAGAAACACATTTTTAAAAATCCAACTTAATATTATCAGGTCCTGAGAATACAATGGTGAGTGAGAACTGTTTCTTCCCTTATAACTTAGTCTAGTGGGGGAAACTTCTCATTTCTCTTTAATCAAACAAATGACATAGCTAGCACTGGCCAATGGTTAGGCTGGAGGGAACAAAATGTGCTTGGAAAACGATTAGTGTGACTGGAACCCAGAGAGTAAAACTCTTACTGTTCATCTTGGAAATGTCCTTAATCTTTGAGCCTAATTCCTTACTTTCTGGATTACTATGTGGATAATACGTAAAATGGACCCAATCCATAGTAGTAATTCAGAAAGTTTCCATTTCTCAATTTACTTAGATTACATCTCTATTTTAATCTCCAAAGTAGTCTTTCAGAGGCTGCAAAAAAATAACCATTGTGCTTAAGCACAGAACCTTGTTCCATGGGGCCCACTAGAAGAGCAATCTCTAAAACCAAAGACTTCCTCCAAAAAATCATGGGGTGAAGCAAGGAAAAGTAAAAGAGGGAAGAAACTTTGGAAAGTGATTCTGAACAAAGACGTAATGTTTCCTTTAATGCACAAGTTTTAAAAAGTTAACAAAATTTACTCAGTGTTGTAACTAAGTTGGCCAACATTTCTTTGTGGGCCAACAGATTGAAGCAATGTGTTGACAATCAAACAAATAAAGCCTTCTTGGTTCTGTTTCCTCAATCTGATTGTTAATAGACAGAGTTGTTAAGACTGGAGAGTTTAGAACAGTCAGGGAGCTCAGATTCTAATTGCAGCACCGCCAGAAACTGGTTGTCATGTTATCCTCTGTTGTTTCTCTACCTGTAAAAATGAATTGTTCTAGATGTGCAGGATTATGCTTGGTTGATTAATTTGGTCACTGGGAGACACCTTCTTAATCTCTGGATTTTCCCAAAAGGAGTGTATTATTCATGATGGGCCCCAGATCCATTTTTTTTTTTTTTTTTTTTTTTTTCATTTTTACCGGGAGGTCCAGGGAATCGAACCCAGGTCCCTCCATATGGGAGACGGACGCCCAACCATTTGAGTCACATCCGCCCCCAAACATTTTTTTTTTTTTTTCTTTTTTATTTTACTGGGAGGTCCCAGGGATCGAACCCAGGTCCCTCCATATGGCAGACGGACGCCCAACCATTTGAGCCACATCTGCCCCTTCCCAGATCCCATTTAAGTTTATGCTAACGAGTTGACTCATGCCTACATAATATAATCCCACAAAAACTCTCGAACTGCAAGTTTAAGAGAGCATCCTGGATTGGCAACACTTATCAATGTGCCCATGTGTTGATACCACAACAGAACACAGCTGTGCATTTAAAACTCTCCCATGCCTTACCCTATGCATCACTTCTTTGGGTTCCTTATTTGTATCCTTGCTGAAATAAAACGGTTGTATTCTCCTGAGTTCTGAGTTGTTACAGCAAATAACTGAACCTGAGGGTGTGATGGAACCCCAAGTTTGTAGTCAATTGATTCAAAAGTGCAGGTGGCCTGGGTATCCCCAACTTGTGGCTTATATTTGAAAGTCGATCTTGAAGAGGCCTGCCTTTAACCAGTGAAGCCTGGCTGAGTACTCCAGGTAGAACTGTACCTTGGCATCAGATGTTACTATAGTGGTTTTTTTGTTTTACCATTTACTGTCCCTGTGTGTCATGTACTGTAGTAGGGCTTTTTGTCATTTATGGCATTTAATCTTTAAGGTAGCATTTCCAATTTACAGTTCAAGAAATGGTAGCACAGCATGCAAAAGCAAACTTGTGTAAATTAGCCAAGAATGCTGCACACAGTGGATAGGAACCTTTTGAAAATATCTCTGCCCAGTGTGATCTGGAGTCATAAAACAAAGCCTCCCTGAAGTAGAAGCCAAATGAAAACATCAAAAATAGTATATTTCAAAGTAGTAGAAGCCAAACTAAGATAATCTGTAAAGTCTAAGTGATAAATCCCCAAGATCTCATGAAAGGAAAGGTTTTAATTTGTGAAAATCCAGGAGTGGAATATGCTTAGTCTAGAATAATTTCCTCAGCATACTCCTAATCATGATCAACCGGGAGCCCTTAGTGATGAACACAAAGTATCAAGCAGCATGACACACACTTCCCTGGTGGAGAAAATGTCTGAACTAAGTATATCATAGCTGGAAAGAACTATTCTTCGGGATCTTCCTTCCTTTGCTTTTTCCTGAATCCACCAAGCAAATCTGATTACTGAACTAGGTTTCCAAAGGACAATGAAATTATGACATGTAAGGTACTCAAATGACTCCTATATTCAAATGACTACTAAAATCTCCGGCATAAAACCAATTTTGTAAAAATCAGCTCTATAACTGGAAGACTGTCATGGCAACCACACCAAAGTGTAATAATGCCAGAAACCTACCACTGCTCACCAACACTACATAATTCACACAAAACTTTTATGCTGTATAAAAACATTATTATTGAACATACGTGATTCCACTTAAGTTCTAGAACAAAAATAATCTATGGCAAAAAACAGTGGTAAACTTCGGGTTGTAGAATAGCCTGTGAATTATGATAGAACCCTTTGTCCTGATAAGAGGTATGGGTTTTAAAAATAGTGCCATTTCAATTACCTTAAAAATAGTTTGTGGGGTGTGAGTGGATGTAACAAAGCAGAATATTGACAATTTTTGAAACTAGGATGTAATGGTTCAATATCTTAGTATTTACTTTTGAAAATTCTACAAATTAATCTTATTTCCTGGGTTCCCAGTCCACATATTCAACAGCACACTGGACACTTGAGACATCTGTGGATTTTCTTCCTATCTTTGTCAGATACTTTCATCTTTGTCTCAGTTTCACATAGGTTTGAGCATCCAGGAAAATAACGTATAGCACAGGAAATGGTCTGGGAGGCAAACCTGTTTGATTTATGAATTTCGCCCAAGACAAAACAAGGATGATGATGGACAATGCCCACCCCCCAAAATAGTATCTACAACTGCAAGCAAGACAGCTGCACCCATCTGCCCCATGGGATCTAAGCCCCTTCTCAATCGTAACAGAGTGGGCATCACCATCCTAAAATCCCCAAGATTGAGGAATGAACAAACTTAAGGGGTGAATGCAACTATGGACTAAAGTAGACTTATTATTCTAGTAATGAAAGAACTTGTGGGAAACAGAGTGGCTCAAGAGGTTCGGCGTCCGTCTACCATATGGAGAGACCGGGGTTTGATTCCCCGGTACCTCCCGGTAAAAAAAAAAAAAAAAAAGAAAAAAAAGAAAAAAAGAGCTTGTAACATCAATATAAAGGCAGTGGTCACCAGAGATTCTAAGGGGAGGAAGAGGGAAGAAGTTTTAACATGCGGCATTTTTGGGATATTGGAATAATTGTCTGGTACAAAGAGTAAACCATAACATACACGATAGACCATGGTTCATAGCAATACTTCAGTATGTGTTCATAAATTCTAACAATTCTAACAAAGTACCACACTAATGAAAGATGTTAATGGGGAAAGTTTTGGGAGAGGGGTGAGGTATATGGGATTCCTCAAATTTTCTATGTAAAATTTATGTAATTTAAAGAGGCTTTAAAAATAAAAAAATCTATCTTTCAAGAGATTTGTAAAGCCTGTGGAGGACTGTAGGAAAAGGAGAGAAGTCCAACTAATGGGAAGTGTAAGAGGAAGTGATCCACAATCCAAATCCCTGCAGAAAATTCACAAGTTCAAATACAAAGAAAGTGATGAATTTATGGAGTGTCTGAAGGAAGGGATAGGATGGAATCCAAAGGAGCAGCACCTCTTTCATTATGAGATGAGGATGTAAAGTTTTAAAGTGGGGAAAAGGGAGTTCATGAAGTTATTTGCAATGACTTTCACTGGGCAAAATGATCAAGGTCGTAAGTTTCTACCTTTAAAATTCTGACTTTAACATGCAAAACGCACATTCTGATCCTCATAATTGCTTACTGTGAATCTCTACCTTCTACCCCTCTCCCTTTGATTTCCTGGTTTATATAGCTCCAATATCTATTTTTAGATTCAGTAATGAAGATGGCTAACAAATGTTGAAATCTGAATGCAAGTTTAGTCAGGTGTTGTATTTTATTATCGCAATAAAAAAAATTTAAGAATCATAACTGTACAACAGAGTGAACCCTAATGTAAACTATGGACTTTAATTGGTTCATTAATTTCAACAAATTACCGTATTAATGCAAAATAGTAAAACTCTGTATATGTGTGTGGGGAATATATGTAAACTGTTCTTTCTGCATGATTTTTCTGTAAACCTACAACTTCAACGAAATTTTAAAAAATGTTGATGTGAAATGCAAATTCATCATACATTCTTCCAAGATCTTATATCTTCATAAATCCTGCCACAAATATTAGAAAATAATTATCACTCTCAATTATAAAAACTTTGGATGGATAAATTTTAAAGCATATTATATTAAAGAATGTCAACAGAAAAGTGTGTGAATGTTACAATTAATATTACAATGAATTAAGCAAACTTTTATTGAAGCATAAATTGTGGTACAGAAATACATTTTAACTGATTTCAACACCATGAAGGGAGAATTTATGGCACCAAAAGTTCCCCTCCTCTATCACACTAAGATTTAGATTACTATCCAATCTACAGTTTTCATTTTCCTAGGCTTTTTCCCATACAAATTTGTGCACTTTATCAAACATTAGGTAGAATTCTACTTAAAAAAAAAAAAAAAAAAAAAAAGAGAAAAAAACCAGACCTCAAGCCAATAAATGTCATCAAATCTGCTGGGATACTGTTCAAGAACAAAATCCACTTTGAGTATTGGTCCTCAAAAAACCAGAGCACCAAACATTAGGTGCTATGCTACTTACAGAATCACAAACTGATTACACATTGATTGAATGCTTCTTCAATGAAACTTTCAACAACGTGCTTAAAATAAGTCAAAACAGTGTTCCAACCACTTGATTTCAAACCAAGTAGACTGTTTAGAAACACTAAAAAAAGGTGTTTCATATATCAATACGGAAGGAACAAAAACATCACGGTACCAATCCAGAAAGAATCAAAAATATTGAGGACAAGAATAAATACAAAATTTAATTAGCTTCACTGTTCTCTCAGCTGCTTAAATCCCAGAATATGCAAATATAGCTAAAAGATGCCTACTCTTGACAGCATATATTTTCTTGTCAATTCCCATTAAGTGACTATTTTGGAATTTCATGTTATGTTTTATGAATAGCATTCTGCTTCACTGTGACACCTGAATAACCTGGATAGCTCTCACTCTGAGCAGTCACTTCATTTATCCTATCAAATCATGGTGAAAGGAAACACATGAAGTCAGAACACTATCACATGCACCACAAACCACTAAGTCACAGTACTTTAAGTCTCAGGATAGGTTAGCAAAGACATTGATTCTGCTTTGAACCAAAGCTTTCAGTGTATTATTAATGGAAATTAGTGGAAATGGCTGCTAAAGTAAAAGTTGAAGTGAATGACCCAAGCTGACTTGACTGAATCCAGTACCTTTAATCTATATCTCCCTAATAAATTTTGTGATAAACACCATTTATACTACTACTTAGCACATTAGTAAAGGCACAGTGCTCATGGATAAGCTAATCTTATTTACTGACCTACTAGGGAGACAGCATGGTTTAAGATTTCCATATAATTCTGCCCATGCACCCTATTCTCAAGCTACAGCACTCTATTTTTGTCACCAATCTACCAATAAAAAAGGAGACCAAATTCATGTGACCTTAAAGGAAAATTGGGACCAGGGTCCACTCCCTTTTCCCCTCTTGGGTATAAGATTAGTATAAACCCACAGTATAAGAGTATTGCTTTATTTGGGGGGGCTGAGAGGAAGGAACTCCATGGTAAGGACTACAAATGGAGGGAGCAATGTTAAAATAATTCACAAAATGAATAACTGCAGTCATTTTCTTAATAGAACTTGACTAGTGGAAAAAAAAACTTTAATTGCTGTTGCAAAAAAACATCTGTTATGAAGTAGAAATTGGTTTCAATAACATTAGTAGAGAATATATTCTAGAAACTGGAGGTAACTGGATGTAAAATTCAGGCAGCAATTTAATAGAACAGTCCCAGATGGTTTGGCTGAGGCCAACACCTAATGAGGACGAAAGCCTTGTCTGTGGGGAATTTTGGATGATACCTGGAGAAATATTATACTATGCATAAACCAAATTGAATTGTTTTCACAAGTGTTGTAAAGTTTCATACAGTAAAAGGTTTTTTCTACATGCACTTCAGTTTCACAGCAAGAGTGGCATAGAATACCTAAACACAGAAGAGAGCATTCATGCAAGATATCTAATTCCTTGATATAATAATGCATACAACAATTCAAAGTGATTACACTATGATTACAACTAGGGCTTTCTGCAACTACAAGGTGGTGGTTATGGAAAGCATGGCCCCCGGTATCAATATCTAGTAAGTAGCCACCACCTTCTTCTATGTGTGTTCTCTTTTTTCGTTTTTTCTTCATTTTTCTTAATCAACTCTGCTGTTGCTGCTGATTCTTAGCAAAGCTGGTAAAAACAAAGTTGTAATCATTGAACATAGCACTCTGGCAATCAAGACGTTTGAAACCTTCTATCTTCTGGGGTGAAGAAAGCACTGTGCGACATTTAGAACTCTGGGGAAAAATTTAAATAACCATTAGTACTTGCAATATGCTTCTATATTTTCAAATTAGTCATGCATAAATACTTAAGATTTCTAGCTTAATGAAACTGTGGCTTTTGAGTATATTAGCTGGCTTCTTAGGGGGCTGGATCGATAGATGTTAGACTTCTGGTGGTCACTCACCAGGCCTGTCAACAGGGAATATAAACAGGACAAGAGGCGCCCACCACTCAAGTAAATAAAGCAAGGACTGACAGAAGTATAATAAAACACAAACCTCAAATCCACCAGTAAACTCAACTAGTAGTAGTAGTATTAGTACTACTAGTAGTACCTCTTTATACCTAAATTGACATGTATGCCATCACAGATTATACCTTATGGCATGTTTCATTATCCTCATTTCCTAGAAGATTGTATTGTCAATAATAAAGCAAATTACCTGATTTACAAACAAGGTGGTCACAAATTTTCCTGGCTTGAAGACTTCCACAACTTTCCTGATCAGGTCATCAAAGGAGGTCAGACTTAAGTTTGTTTCAAAGCTAACATAAGAAAATTCTGGTTCTGGAGTGATGTGAATAGTCCAATAAGTTCCCTTAGAGAAAGAGTTTTGTGTTAATAATGGAAAGGGTATGTTAAAATTTTAAATAATTACCGAGGCAAGATATAACTACTTACATCCGATTTCATTCCATTCATCGAATACCCACAAGGATTGAACAGTGTGGCATCAATGACAGAACCTGGTATCAGGTCACGAATTCCACTCTCCTGAAGAAAAGCAAAAGACTGAATTAAAAGAAGAAAATTTGACGAACTGATAAAAAAAAAATTTCATCACTCATGCGTAAGAATTAAATTATTTTTGAAAATGCTTACACGAGTGACATCCTTTGCAGTAACACCATCTTTCATGTAGAACTGGTCCATAACTGCTGGGTCAAGCTCACTCATCAGAATTTCCAGGGTTTGATCTGGCTGACTGATTACACGACTCTCTGGGAAATCCAGAGTATACAAGTACCTACATAAAAGCAAAAGGTTTCTAAACATGAGAATTGAGTTTTAAATCATAAAACAAAAAATCCACAACATTGTGTCACATACCAACAGTCAGAATTCATCCGTCCCATACAATATGCTGCTCCATCTGTTGAGAAGAAAATGTGAAATAAATATAACAGCTCTATTTTAACAGGATGGCTTATTACCACCCTTCCAACAAGCAGGGGAAACTACTTGCCACTCATTAAAAATATCACTGGTGAAGGCAAATTTAAGTAGAATATTAAAATAACAAGTATATGAATTCACATGTGGGCAGGATCCCCTGCCCCCAATCCTTTTAAAAATATATACTGGATGTAATTTAGAGATACACTTCAGCTAGTATGCCACAGACTAAATGGTAGAGGAAAAAACTATTGCCCACTTTTCCCAAACTCCTTTTGGAAATGGAATCCAATCACCCATTTACCTCTTCTCCCAAGTAAATATAAGTCATATGCCTTTCTATGTTATTTCAAAGCTTCATTTAACACAGTAAATTAACTACTGAAAAAGGGAAGTTAATTAGTTAACTTAGTAAAGGGATGGAAGAAAAATTTGTACTTTGGTTCAAGCAACACTATGATTAAATATTGTAATCATAATGTAAGTTTTAGCAACAGCTCAATATCTGCATAGAATGCCCATGGAGCCATTGAGCATTTTTCTGGAAGTAGGGATCATAACCTTCTTCATATTGTCAAAAGATATGATCCATGTTAAAAATTTCTGAATGAGACATAAATTAAAATAACTCTCCTCCTCAAACTCTCCTCTGCTGTATGAAAATCCAGAAGTGACAGGTGATTTGTTGACCAAATCCTTGATTTTCTTATTGTAACACATTCAAGAGTACTAAATTGGGAAGCGGCTGTGGCTCAATCAGTAGGGCTCCCGTTTACCATATGGGAGGCCCCGGGTTCGGCAAGCCCGCCCGCATGGCGTGGTTAGCTGACCCAGCGAGCACAAGCAGCAAGGGGGTGATAAATGAATAAATAAATAAAATCTTAAAAAGAGTACTAAATTGGGACACACAAATTATTTTTGCAAGCATGGACGCACCATACATTTGTAATTTTGTAAAATTTTTTACAAAAGTAAATAGTGACTCCCATGAAGTTAAGATTATAAGATATTAAATTCATTTTTAAAAGATCACTGATTTTAGTCTTTATAAATTTTGCATATTCCAAAGTGAATGTCACCAAAAAGATCACTATTATACTGACAGACACCAAAGATAAAGTTTAAAAAGGCAAAAGACGAAGAGTATACTGTAGTGTGCTACATTTACAAACATACATATAAAAAATCTCTGAAAGGATAGCCAAGAAAACTGTTTAGTAGGAAGAGCCATCTCTGGGGACTTACTGGGGAGACTGGGAGTCAGGAGTCTGAGAGGAGGTCTATGTCACTAAATGTTCTTTTTACTATACTGTGCATTACTTTAAAAAAGATCATTGTATGAGCATTGGCTTTCTTAATCCTGCAACTTTAGAAATAAAAACAGGCTTAATTCCATTTATTTAAACTTACTTGGGAAAATTGCATTAAGAAACTCTATTTCTTCCTGGAAATTCCGGTGTGGGTACCCTTGGTGAGAAGGCTTCATGAAATTCTTACGAGAATAAAAGAAGCTCTAAAAAAGATAAATGGATAACTTTAGATAGAATTCTCTTTTCCTATATAAACTAATAACTGTTTTCTACATACACCAGCAAAGCAAAATAAAAACTATATAAATTTTTTCAATGTACTTCTTTTAAAGTACATAAATTAGCTACTCGAGCTGAGCCTAGAAGTCTTACACAATAATATACATTCCCAATATTGCAATATTTTTTTCCTTGATTTTGAATACAGAATGACTTATTTAACATTTTCCTTTAATGTGCTAAATGGATGAATCTCTTGCTTTAAAACCAACCATAATGAGGGCCAAGGTGTTAGAACATAGAGGCCAAGTTTCAGATGATATCCATGAATTAGTCTTACAGACCAATAATTTAGTTGTTTCAATGTAATAAATTTCCAGAAACTAAAAATTCCCAATCTTATGGACAATGGGTCATAAATGGAGACAAAATATTTTTTACAACAGTAATTTCTAATCTTGGCTTTTAAATAGGTATTTAGGGGGAAAGCAATATGGGAGAACATATATACATTTCTAGAAAAAGGACAAGTAGTTTTTAAAGTTGGTCAGTGAGCCATTGCTTTAAATAGTTAACAACAAAAATGTTAGATCCTAATGACATGACATCCTTTCCTAATAAGTAATAAAATTCAACTGCTCATTAGAACAATTATACCCTAAATATAAACACTTTAATTCTTGAAAGCTACCAGAATTAACTGAATATTGACTATATCCCCCTTAAAAACCTTGCTCTTTAACATAATCAATGATTCATTATCACAGGATAAGTACCCTCATATTTATGGCCCCCAAAAAAGTAAATAACGGTTTTTGATTACTTACTTGAATTGAGTCAAACCCACTGTAATCCCTAGCAAGCTTCAACAGGGGAACCAGTGCTTTCAGTAAGAGGGTGGTACCACATGTCTTCAAAATGAAACGTCTCTTGGAGACAAACATGCTACTCTCACTGCAGTTGAAAAAAGCCACACCAAATGTTATGATGTTAATCTAATTCTACAATTTTTAATTCTAAATCTACAATTTTTGGTTGGTACACTTAAATGTTAAGGTCTCAAGGAAGCAAAAATGTAGCTACAATATTCTCCCCTCTTCTATAATACATCAATCAGTTTAGGGTTCTTAAGCCCCACAGAAACAGGCCTTGAATTTTGATAAAGCAAAGTAATTCATTATACAAAACCTTTTTTACTTCTAAACTTTCATCCTCTCAAGTGACTAAGCATTTAATCACTATGGTAGAATGCTAGCATCTGACGATGCATATTCTATGCCTTTTTGGATAGGACATATTCACATTTATTTATTTAGATATAAAACCTTCCAGATGACCAACTAATAGCCTGGTAGTGCCTTTAGAATATGTCTAATGTTACTTACTAAATTCATAACCTTTGTCATCTTGTACACTCACTCTCATTTGTAATTTTGCAATCTCATTTCCACCACAAGACAATAAGCAACATGAGGAAAGGGATGTTTGTTTTTACTCACCATTATATCCCCAGGGCTATATATACATATATATAGATAAGAGAATTCAATCATGTAGAGACATTATGTACCTTGTTCAATCTAACAGCCCTCAGGCCCATCACAATATACACTGTAAGCATTCTGTTATTTACTGAATAAACTTTACAACTGTAAAAAGGTTGAATGGCTGTCTTTTGTAAACCATTACAGTGACCCTATTTGGATGTAGTATATACAGCCATTTTAATGTGTAAATCAAAGGACAGTGGGATAAAAGGTGATGTGTTCACCTCTTTCTCTGAATTGTAATTTTTAAAGCATTGTATAAACAAAGACCGTCATGTATAAAAAATATTTTTACTTTAATTTTTTGAAAAATAAGGTAAAAAATGATTATAAAACTAAAAAAAAATTGATATTCCATGTAAAGTATGAGCTGTACTGAAATTGGCTAACACTGTTTTACAACTTACCTGAGTACATAAGCTTCCTGCTTGTCAGTTTTTGTCACACTTATGATTGAACATTGCACATCCTTCAAAAGTATGTCCCACTCAGATCTATTTTAAAAAAGATAATTCATAACAGTATTTGTATATTTTCATAATTACAAATTTCTCACACATTTTCTAAGATTACATATTTTATGTTTATTGGCACATTGTTTATGTTGTTCCAGCTTCTCTTAGGCACACCAACAATATTAATTATGGTTGCAAAGTCTTATCTATGTTGACATTTCCAGATAAAAGACAGATAAATCTTACTATAAACATACCAAAAAATTTTGAAAGGTAAAATGGAAAATAGGAAATTATACTGTGTATTTTCAAGTGTCTAAGGAAAAATCCCTAAAAGAAAAATGGGCAATTGAATAAGTCATTCACAGAAGAAATTCAAAATACCCATAAACCAATGAAATTAATAAGATCTCCTTAGTGATTTAAAGAAATTCAAGTTAGAATGGGATACTTCTTTGCATCCCATTTTTGGAAGATTTAAACATTTCTAAAAGAAACAATGTTTAAAAAAGCATCAGGGGAAGCGGCTGTGGCTCAATCAGTGGGGCTCCCGTTTGCCATATGGGAGGCCCCGGGTTCGGTTCCTGGGGCCTCCTGGTGAGGGCGGGCCTGCCCGCGCGGCGTGGTTGGCTGACCCAGCGAGCACGGGCAGCAAGGGGGGGATAAATGAATAAATAAATAAAATCTTAAAAAAAAACAAAAAATATAAAAAAAAAAGCATCAGTTTTTGTTTTTTTTTTAAACCAGATTGGCAGAGATTTAATAGTGATAAATGCCACACTGTTGAACCATGCATTGATGGCTTTTCCTCATTCACTTTATAGCATCTTCTTGGTATCCTCCCTGCGCCCTTCTTGCTTAACTGAAGACAATTTTATAATAAAGACAGAACCAGAAACAAGAACAACCCCACGAAATTAAACATATTAGTGTAAGTAATTATATCTAACCTCATTTTCTACACTACAGTATCCACCCCAACTCCATAGAACAAATCCACCAATAAAAGGTCTCAAAACTCACTTAACAAAGCATTTTACTAGTCATTCTATGCAGTTTTAAAATTTACCACTTTCTATCCCCCAGTGTCAAGCCTAGTTCCTAACAAAAAAGGCCCTCAACTATTTGTTCAATCTGGCAATAATTATTCTTAGCGTTTACAGACTTACCAGAAACAGCAACAGTCTTTTAAATCTATATTTTGTTAAACAATCCCCTATTGTTTACATTTGTCACCATAATTTGGGTATTTGGAGGGAAATCCTTGAAAAGATAAATGTACAGTTTCATTTAACAGAATTAGTCTGTTACCAACTACAGGTGTATTACATATTTCACCTGTAATGCCATCTCACTCTTTAATTTTCCACCTACTTACTCATTTTATTCCCAAATAATGTTTTGTTATAGAACCCACACATTATAACAATGATGCGGATTATTTCTTCAAGAAATTTTTATGCAACTCAGAGTCCTTTTCCTGGTAATCTGCAAACCTGGGAATGTTAAAACCTTTTCTGGGGGTCGGATGTGGCTCAACTGGTTGGGCGTCCGTCTCCCATATGGAGGGACCCAGGTTCGATCTCCGGGACCTCCCGGGTAAAAAACAAACAAACAAAACCTTTTCTTATTGTCCCACAGGCTCCCCTCCCCCATCTTTTTTTCTCAGATTGGATAATTTCAAAAGTTCACTCTCTGGTCTTCTTCATTCTACACTAAAGTCCATCCAGTAAAATCTTTTATTCCAAATACTGTATTTTTCAGTTCTAAAATTTCCATTTGTTTTTCTTATATCTTCTATTTCTCTGCTAATGCTTTCCTTTTGTTCCAAGACTATTCATCATCGTTACTTCAGGTAGAATGGTGCTGTAAAATCTAGGCCTGGGGCAAGAGGTCTTCTTCACAGAGTCCATGGTTTCCTGCCTCAACAGTGCTTGAATGGGACCCGGTGCTAGCCACCATTGGCCAGCCACTCCCACCTGCCTTTCGCATCCTTCAACTGTCACGCAGCCGCCACCTCCCCTCAACCACCAGCCAGGAGGTCCACATCCTCGGGCGCAAGTGCGACAGAACTACAACCAGGACTCAAAGGCCGCCATCAACCACCAGATCAACCTGGAGCTCTATGCCTCTTATGTTTGAAGAGCTTTGCCAAATATTTTCTTCACCAATCTCATGAGGAGAGAGAACATGCTGAGAAACTAATGAAGCTGCAGAACCAAAGAGGTGTCCGAATCTTCCTCCAGGATATCAAGATACCAAAATGAGATGACTGGGAGAGCCGGTTAAATACAATGGAGCGTGCATTACACTTGGAAAAAAGGGTGAATCAGTCACTACTAGAACTGCACAAACTGGCCACTGGCAAAAATGACCCCCACCTGTATGACTTCATTGAGACCCAGTATCTGAATGAGCAGGTGAAGTCCATCAAAGCTTGCTTAAGATGGGGGCCCCGGATTCTGGCTTGGCAGAGTATCTCTTTGACAAGCACACTCTGGGAAGCTGTGATGATGAGAGCTAAACCTTATGCCAACTTCCCCAGAGCCACAGGGCAGTGCATGCGTGTTAGGTTTACCTTGTATCTAACTTGTATCAATGTCCACCAAGTTCTTTCACTGGCACCATTCCTTCAAATAAAGTAATTTGGTACCCACCCCTGCCGCCCATGGCCCCAAAATCTAGGCCTGGGGAAGCAGGATGTAGCTCAACCAGTTGGGCACCGGTCTATCATATGGGAGGTCCCAGGTTGTACCCCAGTGCCTCCTAAAAGACAAAGAACAGATGCTGCCCCCACCACAACAAGCAGATACCACAGCCTGTGGGGTGCAGATGTGGTTCAGGCCATTGGGTACTCACCTCCTCCACGTGGGAGGTCCTGAGTTTGGTTCCTGGTGCCTCCTAGAGAAGGCGGGGACAAATAAAGGGGAAAAAGAAAAAGGGAAAAAAAAAAAAAAAAAAAAAAATCTAGGCCTGTGTCAAGTTTGGTGTCTATTGATTAACTTTTGAGAGATTATGTTGAAAAATTTTCCACATGGAAATTTTCCTGCCTCTTCCTATGCTAAGTAATTTAGGATGGTACCCTGCACATTTTGATCATTATATGTTATATAATTCTGGGTGTCAAACTTGTTGAAGTCCTATAAAGTATGTTGATTTTCAGAAACTTTTAGCAGGCAACCAACTTACGTGGGCTGTAGTTCCTTTGTCAGTTTAGTTATGAAAATCTTTCCCATGCTCTTCAGGTCTGTCCCACTTGTGCCTCCAGGTGGCACATGCTGTTGAAAATCAGATTCAAAAAGAACAGCTTGGGGGTGTTCATCCACAACTTTATGAAATCATTTTCTTCAATTCCCTCCTCTCTACCATCTCCCTGACACTTCCTGGCTCCCAGGGTGCCCCCTTCTTGATCCAATGATGTTCCTCACTTAAAGGATACCACAGTTCCTCTAGTCAAAGACAATGGTTCTTGGGAGTTTTAAGCACCTGGCCAGCTGCCACCAACAGCACAGAAGAGAACAGAAAAAACAAAGAAGGGATTTCCCTCACATACTCTGACTCAATGTCACTCCCCTCCTTTCCCTCTTTGTAGGCCAAAAATAGGGGGCTTATCTTGGAGTTTTCCTGTCTGCACCTGGTACTCAGTTCAGATTTCCTTTGAGACCAGGCTAGGTGATATCAGAGAAAAAAAAAAAATTAACAGGAAATTCACCATCAGTTCAGTGGGGTATTTGAGTTCTGGTTTCCTTCTCCAATCCACCTGCTAACACTTTTCAGAATCTTCAGATAGCTGCTCCATGCATTCTGTCCAGGGTTTTTAGTTTCATTTAACGAGACAGAATGGAATGCAGTCACTTCATTTGCCTATTTCAGACTCTCATTACCACATTATATTCAGGCCTTTATGCGTCATTCAAGATAGTAGGCTTTAGCTCAAAAGTTTCCTAAAACATACATTATTCTTCAGGAAACCCTAGGCTAACCTGCCTTCTAGGGCAATCAATTCAGATAACCAGAAAAACTAGATTGTCCAAAGGAACCAACCCATAATGCAGCACCACTGCTAATTACAACCACACTATTAGGTTGCTTCTCAAACTTTTACCCAAAATTTAAACCACTAAGCAGTATACTACTATCTCAGCATAAACTTCCTAAAGAAAGGTGGTTTGGAGTCAGCATTCCAACCTATTTGTAAGCTGCTGTGAGGAGGAAAGCTTCAATAGGAAGCTTTTCTACTCCAAAACATTTATACTAAAAGGTTTTTTGGCAATAGGCTATACTCCTTCAATGTAATTGAGTTCTGGGAAAGTTAAGACTTAGGTTTGATTTACTATCTTTGCAAATGCCCCGATCTTTACTGAAGATTAGTGAAAACTGCAGGTTATGCCTAAGAAACGTGCACCTCCCTTTAATATTTAAACTTCAAATATTTGTTGAAATTAAGTCCATGTGAGAAGTCTATATATAGATCAGTTCCGTTATCCATCTGAATATGCACGAATTGCTGAATATTCTTTTCTCTAACATAGTGAACAGTGTTCTTTAACCTAAGCCATCCAAGGGGGAAAAAAGCGCTCCTTTCTCTCCCTTGAGAAATTAGTGTAAAACTTAGTATTTCATGAAAGACTAAGTCTTTCATTAAAGTTTATAATTACATTCACCTCATTCCCACAAAGTACTGTGTAGATAATTCCCTAGGACAAAACCATTTTCAATGACCATCCCCTTAAATAAAAACAGCCAAGGTCAAGTTCAAGGAGAGGTTCAAGATGGGCAAAAACAGCTTCTTCCAGAAGCTGCAGTTTTATGTTTTTGTTTCAGTCATTAGGGGAAGGGGAGTTTCACAGGATAAGACAGTGGTGGTGGATGAGGGGCTGTGGAAAAATGTAAAGTAAAAATTAAATGTGTCTTAAAAAACAAAAAAACAAAAAACATCCGTTCATAAGAAAAATACCACTTGGGAGCAGATGTGGCTCAAGCAGTTAGGTGTCTGCCTCCCACATGGGAGGTCCTGGGTTTGGGTTCTCAGTGCCTCCTAAAGAAAAAAATGTACCACTAAGAAAATGAAAAGGGAAGCCATATAGTGGGGGATAAGACACCTATCTGAGAAAGAATTCATAATATATAAAGAAGTCCCGTAAATTGAAAAGAAAGGTACCACAAAAGAAAAACGGGTGAAGACTTGAACAAACACTTCACAAGATGGTCATATTTCACATGCGGTTTTACTATGCTATACCAGTCCCATGTTACATTTTTAAGCTTTCCTTTTAGTAATATATTTCACCTTAATGTTATGTTGGGCTTTCAACTTTTTCTATTCATTTCCAAAGATTAACATACATCCTTTTTACTAATTCTGCACAAGTTAACCCTCAGCTTTCCATTCTCTAACCTCATGCTATTTTCTTTTCTTTTCTTTTTTTTTTTTTAAGATTTTTTTTAAATTTATTTATTCATTTATCCCCCCCTTGCTGCTTGTGCTCGTTGGGTCAGCTAACCGCGCCGTGTGGGCGGGCTTGCCTTCACCAGGAGGCCCCGGGAACCGAACCCGGGGCCTCCCATATGGTAAACGGGAGCCCTACTGATTGAGCCACAGCCGCTTCCCCCTCATGCTATTTTCTGATCCCGATTCAATATTCAAGTTATTAACTCCATAAGATTACAAAATATATTTAGTTCATAATAGCGCAATCATCCCCTATTTGCCCTTTTGTGTCTGGCTTGCTTCACTAAATGTGCTCCAGGTTCATCCATGTTGTCATAAGTATCTCGACTTCATTTCTTCTTAGAGTTCATAATATTCTATCGTGTGTATATACCAGTTTGCTTATCCATTCATCGGCTGATGGATACTTGGGTTGTTTTCATCTTTTTGCAATTGTGTTATCACCACTATGATCATTATGTGCAGATGTCTGTTTGTCACTGCTCTCAGTTCTTCTGGGTATATACCCAGAAGTGGTAATGCCAGGTCACGTGGCAAATCTATATTCAACTTCTTTAGGAACTGCCAAAGAGTCCTCCACAGTGGCTATACCACTCTAAATTCCCAAAAAAGAGTGAATAAGAGTTCCATATCCTAACACTTGTATTAAAAATACTTGTCTTTTTAATAAATAGTGGCCATTCTAATAGGTGTGAAATGATATCCTATTATAGCTTTGATTTGCATTTCCCTAATCACTAGTGATGTTGAGCATTTTCTCATGTCTTTTTTTTTCACCATCTGCATTTCTTCTTTGTTCTCTGGACAAATGTCTATTCAAGTTTTTTGCCCATTTCTTAACTGGGTCGTTTGTCTTTTAATTGTTGAGTTGCAGCATCTCTTTACATATCATGAGTACTAAACCTTAGCAGATATGTGATTTCCAAATATTTTCTCCCACTGAGTTGGCTGCCTTTTCACCCTTTTGACAAAGTCCTGTGAGGTGCAAAAGTGTTTGAGGATGTCCCATTTATTTTTTTTCTTTTGTTGCACGTGCTTTGGGTATATGGTCCAAGAAACCACCAAGTATCACAAGATCTTTAAGATGCTTCCCTACATTTTCTTCTAGCAGTTTTATGGTCCTGGCTTTTATATTTAGGTCTTTGATACATTTTGAGTTGATTCTTGTATAGGGAGATGTTGACCATATAGGTGAGGGTTTATTTCTGGACTCTCAGTTCTACTCCACTGATCGATGTGTCTACCTTTATGTCAATAACACTGGACTACAGTAGCTTTGTATTATGTTCCAAGGTCAGGCAGTGAAACTCCTTCCACATCACTCTTTGGGTACACTTTCCCTTCCAAATGATTTTGGTAAATGCCTTTTCTATTTTGGTAAAGTAGGCTGTTGAAATTTTGATTGGTATTGCATTGAGTCTATAAATCAGTTTGGGTATGACTGATATCTTCGCAATACTTAAATCTTCCAATCCATCAACATGGAATATCTTTCCATTTGTCTAGGTCTTCCTTGATTTATTTTAGCATTATTTTGTAGTTTTCTGAATATAGGTCTTATATTTCTTTGGTTAAATTAATTCTTAGGTATTCGAATCTTTTTGCTGCTATTGTAAATGGAATTTTTTCTCTTATTTTTTCCTCAGATCATTCAATATACTAGAGTATATAGAAATGTTGAGTTTTGTGCATTGATCTTGTATCCTGCCACTTTGCTGAACTCGTTTATTAGCTTAAGTAGCTTTGTAGTAGACATTTCAGAATTTTCTAAATATAGGATCATGTCATCCACAAATAGTAAGAATTTTACCTCCTCTTTTCCAATTTGGATGCAGTTTACTTTTTCTTGTCTAATTGCTTTAACTAAAACTTCTAGCACAATGTTAAATAACAGTGGTGACACTGGGTATCCTTTGCTGTTCCTGATCTTAGAGCAAAAGCTTTCAACCTTTCCCCATTGAGTGTGATGTTGGTTGTGGGTTTTTCATACACGCCCTTTATCACTTTGAGGAAATTTTCCTTCTATTCCTATCTTTCAAAGTGCGTGTGTGTTTTTTTTAAATAAAAAAAGGATGCTTGATTTTGTCAAATACCTCTTCTGTATCATTGAGATGATCATGTTGTACTTTTCCTTCAATTTGTTAATGTGGTAAATATTACATTGATTTTTTATGTTGAACCATCCTTGCATACTAGGAATAAATCCCACTTGTTCGTGTTGTATAACCACATGTGAAATATGAATATGGGTAAAACTGCATATAAGACTGTTCTTTGAAACTGAAAAAATATATGTTAATACTACCAATGTTAATATCAGACAAAAAAGAGCACATTATGCTAAGTGAAAGAAACCAGATAAAGTACATATTGCATGATTCCATTTTTATAAAATGTAATATAAATCAATTTATAAAAATGAAATTAGATTAGTGGTTATATAGTGCTGGGATGGACTGCTTAAGGTGTATGGAGTTTTTTTTGGAATAATGAAATTGTTCAAAAATTTTCTACGGTGGGAAGTGGACGTGGCTCAAGCTATTGGTCTCCCGTCTATCACATTGGAGGTCCGTGGTTCGGTTCCCAGTGCCTCCTAAAGAAGAAAGTGATCTGATGTGACAGGCAGGCATGGCAAGCTTACACAAGATGACACGACAAGAGACACAAGAAGAAAAACATAATGAGAGACACAACAAAGCAAGAGGTTCCCGATGCCTCCTAGAGAGGAGGAGCAGGACAGTGAGCTAACGGCTAAGAGCAGGTGCAACAAGATGATGCAATCAGAGACACAAGAAGAAGGACATAATGAGAGACACAACAAAGCAGAGAATGGAGGTGGCTCAAGCAATTAGGCGTCTCCTTCCCATATTGGAGGTCCGAGGTTCAGCTCCCGGTGCCTCCTAAAGAAACAAGGAGGGGGATGGATGTGGCTCAAATGGTTGGGCGTCCGTCTGCCATATGGAGGGCCCTGGGTTCGATCCCTGGGACCTCCCGGTAAAATAAAAAAAATATATATAGAAGGCGCATGGGCTGCCAGGCTCTGTGTGCCGGTGAGCTGCCAGGCCCCGGGAGCCATGCAGCAAGATGATGACGTAACGGGAGAGACAAGACAAGATGCTCCAAAAAAGCTCCAAAAACCAGAAACTGAGGTGGCGTGGGTGGTAGGACACCTCTCTCCTACATCGGAGGTCTCCAGGATCAAATCCTGGTGAAGACTGGAGGAGAAGGGTGAGAAGAGATGGCAGGAAACAGACACAGAGAATTGCCCAGCTAATGGACACAAAACAGCAAATGGGGAAGAGGGGGTTTAAAAATGGATAAAGTAAATAAATAAATCTTAAAAAAAAAAAAAAAAGAAAAAAAGGAAAAGAAACAAGGAAGACGAACAGACACAGCAAGTCCAAAATAATGAGGGAGTAGGGAGAAATAAAAATAAAGATAAAATTTTCTATGGTGATGAATGCACATCATTATGATTATACTAAAAGCCACTGATTATACATTTCGGATAGATCATATGGTAAGTGACTATATCAATAAAACTGCTTAATAAGTAATTATGCAAGAACAGCCAGAAATAGCAGCTATGAACAGCAGGGGAAGCATAAAGAGATTGAGGGGTGAAGAATTTTGTTTGTTTTCTATTATTATTGAAATAATGAAAATGCTCTAATAATGAGTGAAGTGATGAATGCACAACTATGTAATTATACCAAATGTCACTGATTGTACACCTTGGATGAATTGTATGCTTTATCAATATGTATCAATAAAATTGACTTATTAAAAAAGATGGGGAAGCGGCTGTGGCTCAATCAGTAGGGCTCCCGTTTACCATATGGGAGGCCCCGGGTTCGGTTCCCGGGGCCTCCTGGTGAAGGCAAGCCCGCCCGCATGGCATGGTTAGCTGACCCAGCGAGCACAAGCAGCAAGGGGGAGATAAATGAATAAATAAATAAAATCTTAAAAAAAAAAAAAAAAAAGATGATATCCAAATGGCCAATAAACATGAAAAGGCACTGCACAACTAACTCCTTTAATCACCAGGGAAATACATACCACTATATACCTACAACCACTAAAATGAAAAACACAATGGCAAGTGTGGGTGAAGGTAGACTAATTGAAACCTTCATAACACTGCAGGCAACTTGCAAATTGGTTCACACACTTTGGAAAATATCTCAAGCTGAACACACATGTACTCTACATCCTAACAATCCTTACAGATATCTAAAAGAAATGCATATACATTGTGTGGTACTACAGATCACACATGACAAATGTGAATTAACTACAATCATACTTTTGAACAAAAGAGGACATACATAATGATTCCATCTTATATAAGACAAAAAATAAGTTAGGCTAATCTATGGTGTTAGAAGTCGGGGTAGTGGCTACCCTTGGTGGGGATGGTAGGCTAATGATTAGAAAGGAAGCACACAGGGGTTCTGGCTAGTTCTATTGCCTTGATCTGAGTCCTGGTTGCATGGGCAAGATCAGTTTGTGGAAGTTCAAGCTGTACTTAAGATTTGTATGATTTTTTTAATGTGTTACATTATCAACAAAGTCAAAGAAAACATAGGTATTTAGAAGTTGCTTTACTAGTATCATCCAGTTTTTTCATTATCATACTTTGTTCTGCAGATTACCACTTCCTCAAATGCTGCTGGAATATTTCCTTCAAAATGGCCCTATTTTTTTTTTTCCCTCTTAGCTCAACCCTAGAATAATTTTTATAACCAAATAATTATCTTTTCGTTTACATTCTGCCCCACACCCATAAAACTCACCAAAATCAACAGTACCCCTTTCCATCCCTCCAAAAGATCCCTCTTGCTCCTCTATAAGCCCTCCCCCAATTATTTTTTCCTTTAGAACACTCCATTGAAACTATCTGGGTCTGGAGTTCTTTGTAGGTAAACAATTGAATTTATGTAATGGTTATAAGACTATTTACATTTTCTACTTCTTGAGTCAGCTTTAGAGAATATATTCTTGGAATTTTTCCATAATCTCCTTGGCATCTTTTTAATGTCTTTAATTAAATCTTGATTCTCTAAACAAAATTCTATTTACTTCAGCATGTACAAAATCCAGTTTATGAATGAATTACTAATATACTTGAACTTTTAAGTTTGGTGTAGAAGGGACATATTTTTATTATCTCATGTTTTCAAAAATTCCAGTCTTATCTTTAGATAAGAAAATAAGACACATGTAACATGACCTTACTTTTTACCCACCCCCCACGTTGTTTTTGTGCTCCCTATCTGCTCTTTCTGTGTTCTTCTGTGTCTGCTTGTCTCCTCTCTAGGAGGCACTGGGAACCAATCCCGGGACCTTCCTGAGTGAGAGAAGTGCTCAATCTCCTGCACCACCTTAACTCCCTGGTCTGCTGCGTCTCTTATTGTCTCTCTTCTGTCTTTTCGTTGCCTCATCTTACTGCACGGGCCAGCTTGCCTTTCACCAGGAGGTCCCAGGAAGTGAACCCTGGAACTCCCATATCGTAGACGGGAGCCCAATTGCTTGAGCCACATCTGCTTCCCATAAAATACACTTAACTTTTAAAAAGCACTCTTACTAAAACCTATTAGTACTCATTTAAACCTAAAATTTTTTTGTATCTTTTCATAACATGCTAGACTTTTTTATACTAGGAAATATTGCTGCCCGCAATAGCCTTTGGTTTTTCTGGACTTATTTCACTTATTTTTTCCAAGAACTATTATTGTTTGAATTCTAAGTACAGCACACTGCACTGTGCTGAGACAGGGCACAGAATGGTTTAGGACAGTACCAAAGAATTCTTAAAATAGCTCCACTACTTGCTGGGACATTCATACTTAGGCCTAAAAGATTACCTATAACATTCTTTTCACCTCAGTCTGGTTGAAGACAAGACATAGTTACACAAGAGGTTTTATGCAAAGCAAAGTTAAGTGCCAAATTATTGCTACAGGGTAGTTGTTATTCTACTCAGATCATTGATCATTAGCCTATGAAAGCATTCAGTAAGTAGAAAACACCATTAAAACACAAGACTGGCTTAAATGCACTCTAATAAATCAGACCTGTTAATTTCCTTTGCATCTGCCCCAAATAAACTTTGAAACTGAGGTTCCAACACCCAAACAATAGGACCAGCAAGGACTTTCTGGCTTTCAAATTTTTATCACTAAATAAAGCTTCTGAAGATTTTTATCACTAAATAAAAATAAAGCATTCTAAAACTCTCCAGTGACCCTTTTTTCTCTCCTTGAATACAAATTTTCTACATAAAAATGTTAGGAGACCTTTTAATGTAGGTATAATAGCCTTTAAGATTTAGAATCTGATTAAACTTTCTTCTCCACTCCTGTCTGTTTAAAAAAAATTGTCTTTAAAAGTACAAAGAGAAAGTAAAATGATAACATGACATAGTTTCTATGTCAGACAACATTGTTAAGTACTATACATATATTTCCCTACTTAGTCATCAAAACCATGATGTAGGCACCAGTACTGTCTCCATTTCAGAGATGAAGGAACAGATCACAAAGCTATTAGAGGCAGTCTGAGTTCATGTCTAGGCACTCTAAAGGCCAGGCACTTAAATACTTCATACATTACTCTTCTAGATGGCTAATCCCAGGCCCTGCCCTCCACCTCCTCAAGGGACCAGATGTCAAAGATTCCCTCTTACCATATACTGGTAGAAGTCTTACTGGGGGAAGGGGGGGGGGAGGAAGGGACACTTTCTCTTGATCTGTATTTCTCCCCAAATGAGGTCATGACTCTCCTTCCCTACGAGACCAAGATTCTGGATTTATTCAGCATGTGTTACCTAGCACCTACTATTTTTCAGGTACTTTTTAAACTTCTAATAACTAACCTAACCAGTGTGTCCTTGTTTGACAATGACCTACTTTACAGGTCACTGAAATTTTTCTTTAAAATGGACTTGGTTAAATCCAGTGGAGATTTTTTAGTTCTTGCTTTACCTATACAGCAGCTGAAATGTAGTAGACTCTCAAAACAGTGGTTTAATAAACACTAATGCCTACAAAACACATGGCACTAAATCATGAAACTCCACAAAACATTTTACTCTGTTCTTACAGGTTTAACCTCCGCCATTTTTTTTTTTTTTTGAGGTACCAGGGCGGGGATTGAACCCAGGACCCCATATGTGGGAAGCGGGCGCTCAACCACTAAGACACATCGGCTCAACTTGAGTTGATTTTTTCGTTTGTTGCTTATTTATTTATTTTTTTTTAGGAGGCACCAGAAACCGAACCCGGAACCTCCCACCTGGGAAGCAGAAACTCAACCTCTTGAGCCACATCCGCTCCCCAGCTTTGCCATAATTTTTAAGAGCCACGCTGAAATAGTGAAACAATAGCATAACAGATCAAAGCGCCAAGGAAAGGTGGTTCTAAAAGAAAGGAGGCTGCTTTTTAAAAAGCCTTTCTACTCTCCTGACTCAAGGAACTATCAACAATCAAGAAATGTCCAAGCTTAAATTCGGGCTCTTTTGCTCCAGGATTTGGGGAGCAATAAAATCTTCTTCCATTTATTAAGAACGTGCGCTTAAGACTCTGAGGAACCCAATTTTTATCTATTTTCTAAGACTGTTTATTATTCTCATTAGTTCTTCCTTGCCGATATTTAAGATAATAATCCTGATCACAATCGTTTTGTCATGAGCCCAAAGCCATCACCAGGGTGTTTCCCGTATCTGTGAAATGGAGGAAATACTAGGCTTCCCCATATTTATTACGAGAAAAGTAACCTCTTTTTTATAATACACAGCGCCAGAACTGAGCCTTGCTCAGTGCTATTAGTTGCCTTAACAGTCACAGAAAGCTTGAAAAAATAAGACCTGTGACAGTAGCTCACATGATTCTTTTTCAATTACTATGGAACCCTTCACGATATACTGCTAAAAACTGGGTTGCTTAACCTGCCTTAAAAGTCGCGGCAGCACGTGTCCTCTTAGATTCCCTTCTCCAGTTGCTTTTTGTCAAGCGAGGGCGGCGAGCTAAGCCAACATTCCTAATACGCCCATTGGCCCACACCCTTGGGCCAGGCTCTCGCTCGGCCCCAGGAGTTCATTGGACACCGAATCTGAATGAATCGACCACGCCGGCTCCTCCGCAGCCCCGCCACTCGCCGCACTAGTGCGCGGAGGAGCCGGGGGAACTGGCTGAGGGGCCTAGGAAGGCAAGGGCTTGCTAATAGGTTAGCGCCGCTGGGAACAAGGCCCAGGCATCTTCGTCATGGCTTGTACTTGGATTTCTAGAAAGACCTCTCCTTTTCTGCGCGATCGTCCCAAAGGCTATCTCGCGTGACTGCCCGCGGTTGCAGGCTGGGGCCCCAGATTCCTTTGCTGCAGCTAAGGGCATTAAAGGTATTATGTCCTGCTTAGACGGGCCTCTGTCCCATAAACGTAGGCAAACCTCACTCCATTCCCCACTTCCCTCCGCTCTCCCGGATCCCGCCGGCTTGGTAACAGGTTATACAAACCAAGGTCAAGGGATTCGGGAGCAACGCTCGGACTTCTGCCCGGGCCGCGCCCGCCCCTTAAAAGCTTTGGTGCAGCGCACGCTGAGGCGGCGGTGGGGCCCAGCGACTGCGACACGGCGGCTCCCGCCCAATCCGCGCCGCCCGAGCGCCACATGCCGCCGGCGGGAGGCCTGCACCGCCAGCCCCTCAGCCCTGGGCCAGGGCGCCCCCTCCCCTCCGCGCGGGCGGGAAGCGCGAGAGCGGCTCAGCCCCGCTCCCTCCCCCCTCGCTGCCCGAGGCCGGCACGCCCGAATTAGCGCCTGACTAAGCCCGCCGAGCCACACCTGCCGGCAGGAATCCGCGCGGGCCCGCAGGCGTCCCCGCCAGCGGACACGAACCGCCCACTCCGCAGGGGAAAGTCGAGAGGCTCGGACCACAAAACCACCCCAGGCGGCGGCGCTGCCCGCCGCCCGGCACGGCCCGCGGGGGACGTTACCTGAGCACGCGGCGGCTACGGCCTCCTCCCCTCCCCCCGGGCAGCGCCCGGCCCGACAACGGCGGCGGAGGAGCGGACTCCGGCCCCGCGTGGACGCCGCCGCTCCCCCCAAAACCCGCGCACCCCGTCCGCCGCCGCCGAGCCGACTCCGCCCGCGGACCTGGCCCCACCTGAAATCTGCGGGAACCGAGCCCCGCACGCCGCCCGTGTCTGGTACCTCCCAGGCGGCGACAGCCCTCAGATCCGGCTCTGTCGGCGAGGAGGGCCGGAGCACCTACCTTGGGATGGTGCGGAGATCCCCAGATCCTTGTTTTGCGTCGGGCTGCTGCCGGGAGAACCAAACCTCCAGCAGCTTCTCGGTCCCTTCGAAAAAATGTGCAGCTTCCATCACCGTGAGACTAGCGAACAACCAACAACCACAGAAAATCAACTAAATTAAATCTTTTCTCCCGCCGCTGCGGATTGTTCCAGCTGTGTTACTAAAGTTCAGGTTCCTTTTTTTTTTTTTTTTTGCTATAATTTTATATTAACTTTTTTTAAAAAAAGGATTAACAAATTTTCCCCGGCTTTTTGTTGTGAGCGAAAGTTGAAACGTGAGTCTGTTGGAAAT
Source organism: Tolypeutes matacus (assembly GCA_026826555.1). Taxonomy (NCBI): domain Eukaryota; kingdom Metazoa; phylum Chordata; class Mammalia; order Cingulata; family Chlamyphoridae; genus Tolypeutes; species Tolypeutes matacus. The sequence continues at coordinate 7,169,080 of JAKSZT010053792.1, forward strand.
AAGAGGCAGATACAGTTCAGTCTCTTGTAGTTCGCTGCTTCCCCGTTACAGAGAGTAGAGCGAGCGCTAGCTAATGTCGCCGGCCATACTGTGTAAGCGAGAGCGCTGCCCGAGCACCGACCTTATATACCCCGTCTCCCCCGAAAAGCCAGGAAGTGACGCACGGCGTCCCGCCCCGGTGTCTCATAGCTGCAGCCACCTGTCAATCACTTGCCGCCGGGTTTGAGGCTGGCTGGCTGGCTGCCTGCAGCGAGCGCGGGTTGCTGCCCGCTGCGCTGCGGTTCGTGCTCGTGCTGTCCCCTGGGCGGGAGACGGCGCTGTGTTGTCCGGCTGGTGACTAGGAACCTGGGGTCGAAGGCAGAGTGGGTGGGGAGAACGGAGTGAGGAAGGACTGTGCAGCCCTGCTTAAAACAACCGAGGAGCAGCGAGCATGGGTGGGTCCTCAGCGGGGTTGGTGGGGCTCGGCGGGGGCGGTGGCCGCTGCTGGGCTGGCGTGGTGGTTTTGATCCGGTGCAGTTCACCGAGGCTGTTGAGGGACCGTTCTCTGAAGAGTGGTTCCCCGGCGTGAACGCAGCCGGGCATTCAAACTCAATATTTGTCCGTGACGCACGCGTTGCCAAGGGTTGGGTTAGAAGGCGCTTTGATTCTGCCCACGCCTTAGCTGCTGTGGGAATGAACGTAATTTTCGACCCGTTTACACAATGGGCAGAAGCGTTGTCTCCCGTTTTAAAGAGGGAAAAGCAACGTGGCGCCCAGCCCTGGAAGGCTCCCGCTCTATCTACCTCCCACCATGTGGCTCTCCGAGCCCCGGCGTTGGCTGAGGGCAGCAGCCGCCCTGAAGCACTGGCAACTCCGTGCTCCTGTAGGTCGACTTGTGGGAATTTATTCTGCGAAACTATTTCTAGAAACTATATTAAATAGAATCTGAAATTGATAATATTTTAATTTGAACTTTCTTAAACCAATGAACTAGTTGAAAGGGATTCACCTACCCAAAATGTACAGTACTATCATCTCACATGCTTTAGAAGGATTTATATAGGATTTAATGTATCAGGGATTAGGGATTAGGCCTATCACTAGTGGTGATATAAAGAACCATCAATCTAATATTTAAGTAATCGATGTAAAGTATGTATCAGTTGTCAAGTCGTGGTAAAAAAAAAAAAAATAATCTGAGATGACAAAATTGTGGTAACAAAGTTAACAACCTTTGCTAGGAAATACAGGAGAAGAAACGCAACCTGACGTTTAAAATACCGTTGTCCAGAGCCGATGTGGCTCAAGTGCTTGGGCACCCGCCTCCCACACAGGCGGTCCCAGTTTGGTTCTGTTGCTTCCTAAAGAGAAAATGAGCAGAGACAATGAGCAGACACAGAAACAGACAAGAGGAGGGAGCCTTGGGGGTTGGGGGGCTGGGAATACCACTGTCACAATGGTATTTTCTCTGTCATCCTTAGAGAAATACTTTCCTTAACTAAAAGTGAAATAAGATCGTGTAGATAGCATGAAAAAAAGTTGCTGAAAAAGCAATGGTTTGACTTTGTACTCTAAATACCCTGCAGGGTAATACTTGTGTTAGAAGAACGTGGATTTTTTTTTCCTGTTTCTGCATGAAACCTGTTGAAAGAAGGCCAGGTTATGAAGTTGCTTAAAAGCATATGACTCCATCTAGGGTTATGAACTCAAGAGTACAGTTGGGAGAAGGTGTTGGGACAAAAGATAATGTTTATTTTAGTAATATTAAAAGAAATGTGGTTGTTGTACTTGGAATAAGGATAAAAGAAGTATTTCTGTGTTTTACAAGCTGTTTGACTATTTGATGCTTGCTTATTGAAATGAAGAATCAGTCTACTAAACTACCTCAAACACTAATTGTGGTATAAGCAAAACTTGTCTTATAATTGCTTATAATTAGTTGCTTTTCAATTACTATTATCCTTTTTCCCAAATGCATTTTAAGATAATATAAAAGTGCCAAGAATCCTGGCAAGGTAATTCTTGTTAACTTGATATAGGATAATTTAAATAGTGTCTCCCCTGGGATTGGTTCTTTGTAAAATATATTATTTATCTTAAGTATATTATTATCTTGAAGCTCAAAGTCCCTTGTACTAATTACCAAGTTGGTCAATTACTCTTTCTTTAAATATTCCACTCAGCTCAAAATGTATAAAACATGTTTGTCATCGTTCCTAAACTAATTTACTTGTCATCAGCCCCAGTCAGAGTGACCGTTTTCCCCACTTCACCAGAGTAAAAAGAAATGCATTTTGAATAGAGCACTTTGCAAATAGTAGGCAAATAGTAAGTAAGGTACCTCTAATTGCCACCTGGTTCTCTCCTCTTACTCCAGGGGTTCTTAACCTTTTTTGAACCATGGACCCTTTTGCCAGTCAGGTGAAAACCACTGACCCCTTACTAAATCCACATTATACTGTGTATTATTTAATAAATATATCACACCTGCACCAACACGTCCCCACAAGAATAATGTTTTTATTTTAATTTAAATTCAAGCTCATTGACCCCTTGTTAAGAACTCCTGTCTTACTCTATTTAGCAATCATTCCTGTTGGGATCTTACCCCAATTTTTAAAAGTCTTCACTTGGTCCCACTTCTGCCTGCAGCCATTGCCTAATTTCTCCACTCCCCTTCACAGCAAACCCCCCTAAAAGATATCAAGATATGTCTATACTCGTGGTCTCCACCTCCTCATCTCTCTCTCTCAAGCCCTCCGAATGGGTATTTATCCCTCCACTTGAATGAAGTGGCTCTTCTCAAGGCCCACATCTTGGTATTTGCTCAAACCCCTGGTTGGTCTCAGTCCTCATTTAACTCATCTTTAATTAGCATGTGACACAATTTACATGCTCCTTCTTAAAACAATTCTCTAGGCTTTTGTGACATCTTCCTTTTCTGGTTTTCCTTCTGTCTCAGTATATTCTTCCAAATGCTGGAATGCCTTTGGCTTCTCCTCTGCCCTCCTCTCTATGTACACTTTCTACCTAGGTGACCTCATCCAATCTGTGGCTTTATGACCCATCCATATATACTAATGACTTTGAAATTTTTATGTTCAATCCTGATCTCTCTCTTGAATTCCAGACCTTTGGGACACTTTCCTACTTGATGTTTCTACTTTTTTTTTTTTTTAAAGATTTTTTTTTTATTTATTCATTTATCCCCCCCTTGCTGCTTGTGCTCGCCGGGTCAGCCAACCACGCCGTGTGGGCGGGCCCGCCTCCACCAGGAGGCCCCGGGAACTGAACCCGGGGCCTCCCATATGGTAAACGGGAGCCCTACTGATTGAGCCACAGCTGCCTCCCGATGTTTCTACTTGAAGTCTAATAGGTATATCAAAGCCACCATGACTAAAAAAGAGCTGTTCCTTTTCAAACACAAAAATCTGTTCCTTCCCCACAAAAACAAAATAAAAAAAACCAAGCTGTCCCCAACTCAAGTGTCCTGGCTGACCTCTCTGCCTCCTATCTTGCCTCCTTTCTGATCCACCTTCATACAGCAACCATCTCATGAATAATAGCAGTTGCTCAAGTCCAAAGTCATCCTTGACTACACTTTCCTACACCTCCCCATACCCAATCCATCGTTAGTTTTATTGATGAGATATCTACAACATTTCAAAAATATGTCTTCTATCTTCACTGCTACCACCGCTGTAGTTCAGAGCACTAAAATTAGTTCCCCTGAATTATGGCAGTCACTTTCTAACTAGTCTCTGCCTTCACTTTGGTCCCTCAGTTGATATGCCAGAGTTGCTAAAGTGATGTTTTAAAAATGTAAACCCAGTTAGGACTCTTCTTATTAAAATTCCCCAGTGATTTCCCATCACAAGTGAAATCAAAATTCTTTATCTTAGCCTTAAAGCCTCTACAAGATCTTGCCCTGGACTAATTCTCCAATCTCCTCGCCATCCGTCACTCCCTGTGTCCCAGGCATACTGACTTACTCTCCCTAGGGCCTTTCTGTTTGCCTGGAGTGCTTTCTTCTCTTATTCCTATGGCTTGTTCGCACTTGTCACACTTGTCATTTAGGTGTTAGCTAAAATGTTGCCTCTTCTGAGAGGATTCCTATGGTACTCTGGGCACAGGCTAAGCTGCTATATGAATGAGATCCCAAAATACAGAAACTCAAAAAAGATTGAAGTTTCTTTCTCTCTCACATAACAGTCTAGAAGTAGGCAGGTGGTTCAGCATGAGTGGGCAGCTCTGCTCCATGAGATCAAACAGATTCCTTCTAATTTGCTGTTCTACCATAGGATGTGGTCTTACTTCACATGACTGAAACTAGCTCACATCTGTCCACATCTAATCCTGGAAGAAGGGGAAAGAAAGAAAGTGGAGTAAAAGCAATTTCCTTATAAAAAAGAAAAAAAAAAAAAAAGTGAAAAAAAAAAACACAACATACCAAGATCTAGAAATTGTAAAAATCACTTTTCCTCACTTGGTCACGTGTTCACACTTAGTGGCAAAGGGGGCTTAGAAACGTGCTTTCCAGCAGGGAGGCTACTTGTCTATTCAAAACTCAGGGGATTCTATTACTAAAAGAAAGGAGGGAGAGAATAGACATGGGGGAACAATCTGAGGTCCTGCCACATGTTTCCTTACCACCTAATCTGTAGTAGCCAGCTAGTCACTCTCTAGTATACCGTTCTGTTTTCTTTTATAATTCTTTAAAAAAATTTTTATTTTAGGTTTTCTTTACTTAGAACATAAAATAACAGGTAAAAATCATCATAATAAATTGAGATTGAGGCTGGAGAAGAAAGAAAACACTTTACATTTTAGTTCCTTAACTGTACTTTGTCCGGGTTTTTTGAACAAGGGTCCCCACATTTTCATTTTGAACTGGATCCTGCAAATTATGTGGCTGGTACTGCTGATAAATACCCCTAGCAAGAGCCACTAGAGCAACTGCTGGGGGCAATTCTGGCACCCTGGTGGATGAGTAAAAAGATATGTCGGGGGAGGAGGGTGTTCTGCCAGTCCATGCAATTACAGCAAAGGAGGCGGCTTATTCTCCTACCTCCGCCAGCCCTGTCTGCCCAGATGGCTGCAGACACCTCAGGATGACGCCTGACACTTTGGAACTCCTACATGTGACCCATGAGGCAGCAGGATTCCTGTTGGCTCTTCCCAGTGGCCAAGTGCTTTTTTTTTAGAAACTTTTAAAATTTATTAATTTTTTTAGAAACATAAAAAAAATTTTTTTTTAAGATTTATTTATTTATCCCCCCCTACTCCCCACCACTGTTTTTGCACTCACTGTCTGCTCTCTGTGGGTTCTTCTGTGTCTGCTTGTCTTCTCTTTAGGCAGCACTGGGAGCCGATCCTGGAACCTTCCGGAGTGGAGAGAGGCTGCTCAATCTCTTGCACCACCTCAGCTCCCTGATTTGCTGCATCTCTCATTGTCATCTTGCTGTGCCAGCTCTCCACTGGGGCCAGCTTGATTTTCACCAGGAGGCCCCAAGAATCGAACCCTGGACCTCCTATATGGTAGTCGGTAGCCCAATCACTTGAGCCACATCCATTTCCCTAAAATTTATTTTTTTATATCAATGTTACAAGTACTCAATTAACACAAAATAATAACTACAATAACAATAAATCTGCTTGAGTCAGTGGTTACACATCCCCCTTATTTTTGTTGATTCCTCAATCTTGAGGGATTTAGGACAAATGTCCAGTCTGACTGCTTCAGGCTGAGAAGGGACAGAGATATTATGGGGCAGAAGAATGGAATTGTTTTGCTTGCAGTTGAAGATACTCCTTGCCTTTGGGGATGGGAATGGTCCATCATTATCATTTTGTTAGTTGTCCAGGTGTATAATTCTTATCACTCTCTTATATTTACTTCCTTTCACCCTAATTAAATTTTAAGCTACATAAAATCTTGTTTGTCTTTGTTCAAAACTTTGTTCAATACTATTGTCCAAAAAAGTATTTGGTGTGAGAGTTGGGACTCAATCAGTACTCGTTGAATGAATGAATAAATGATTTTTTTCAATGCCCTCCTAAAATGTCCTACTCATTCAACCTAATCTTACTCCCACCATTCCCTTAATGTCCCCCACTCCTCTACTATGGATTTTATTCAATTTCCAATATTAGCTGAAGTTACAATTCCACCTAACAACCTTTAGGATGATACTCCAGCATACACTGACTGCATTAGCTATCTATTCTGCATAACAAATTAAACTTAGTGGCTTAAAACAACACTTATTTCTTATCTCACTGTTTCTGTGGTTCAGGAGTTTGCACATGGCTTAGCTGAGTCCTCTGTTTCAGGTTCTCACAATCAAGGAGTTGGCCAGTGCTGAATATGCTTCTAAGCTCATGTGATTGTTACCAGGATTCAGTTCCTTGTGGGCTGTTTGACTGAGGGCCACAGTTCCTTGCTACCTGGGCCTCTCCATAGGTCAGCAAACAATCTAGCAGCTTGCTTTATCAAAGCCAGAAAGGGTAAGAGTCTACTATCAAGGCAAAAGTTACAATTTAATATAACCACAGAAGCAGTATCTCATCACTTTTGCATCTTTGCCATATTCTATTGGTTAAGCAGGTTAGAAGCAAGTCATAGATTTTGCCCACACTGAAGGGGAGCAGATTCCCAAAGGGTACGAATACCAGGAGTCTGGGATCACTGGGGGCCATCTTAAGAACCTACCCATCCTGTTCAGTCTCCTCTGGGAACAACTCAAACACTTGTAGGTAAGACTACCTATTTTACCACTGAGCTTCATATTGAACCTTTAATCTGCCAACTAAATTGGCACTGCCATATCTTTTATTGTGATGTCCCAATCTCAAAACTAGACCCAGTGATGTGCTAAAACTGGCTCCTTCCTTCTTGCAAGACCCACCTGTTACTTTTCCACAGTTCCGGCCCCCAGCGCTGCTCGGGCACCTCCCGGCTCCCAGCTCTTGCCAAGTCGCCGCCTCCTTCCAGCCGCCATTAGGATCATCTTCCCCGACTTCATCAGCCAAGATGAGATAGTCTCCGACATTTACAAGATCCGGGAGATCGCGGACTGGCTGTACCTGGAGGTGGAGGGGAAGATGGTCAGTAGGACAGAGGGTAACATTGATGACCCGCTCATTGGTGGAAATGCCCCCGCCGAGAGCCCCGAGGTGAAGGTACTGAAAGCACAGGCGTCACTGATGGTGATGATATTGTCATGAACCATCACCTGAAGGAAACCAGCTTCATAAAAGAAGCTTACAAGAAGTACATCAAAGATTACATGAAATCCATCAAAGGCAAACGAGGAACAAGACCAGTAAATTTTTTTTTTACAGGGGCTGCAGAACAAATCAAGCACATCCTTGCTAATTTCAGCAACTCTCAGGTCTTTATTGGTGAAAACATGAATCCAGATGGTATGGTTACTCTCCTGGAGTACCGTGAGGATGGTGTGACCCCATATATGGTTTTCTTTAGGAATGGTTTAGAAATGGAGAAAGGTTAACAATTTGGCAATTACTTTGTATCTATCACCCATCATCATAACTGGCTGCTGCTTTTCATGCACACCACACCAGGACTTAGACAAATGGGCTAATGCCACCTTGAACTCTTCATTTATTTTGATTTTGATTTATTTGGAGTGGAGGCATTGTTTTTAAGAAAAAAACATGTCATGTAAGTTGTCTAAAAATAAAAATGCAATTAAATAATTTTTTTTTTTACTTTTAGGGAAAACATATTTTTATTGGAGTATAATTCACATATAACAAAATTTACCATTTTTTTCACCATAAATAAATTTTTTAAAAAAGCCAATTGTTAAATTTTCAGGAATTTTGGGAACTATTTGACATCACATTGGTAACTTAAAATTGGCCATGGTAGGTATATTTATTTCAAGGAAATTGGCAAACTCTACAATTCTGAACTGTCCACACCCTCAGAGAGTGTGAGCACACCACTGGCTCTCACAAATCTGTCACACTGATGGTGTTAGAATATGGTTCTAGTACTCAAGACTGTTCTGTGGCTTCAGTGAGATTATAAGTGAGAAAAGTGGTTTGGAAACTGTAAAATCCCATACAAAGATAAGATATGCTATTATTACTGCAAAATGTACAGAACAAACAGAGCAAAAGTAATGAAGAAAAGAAGAAAAAACAACAAAATAAAAAAGAAGGAAAAAAAAAAGTAATGAAGAAAGGGAAAACACTGTAATATCTGTGATGTTTTACATTAAATTGTATAACTAAAGTGTCCAGATCTGTCCCCAGAGCTGTATAACTTCTTTGGTGTAACTTATGTGGCTAAGAGGAAAGAGCCCAAAAATGAAAATGCAATTTTATATGGAGTGGTTCCCCTTAATATTCCACCTTGTATTTCAGCTTATCAAAGGTAAAACTCAAGTAACAGAAGAAAGTGAAACTAATTAGAAAATGTAATACAATAAAGAGCTTGACTGGTCTTAAGGAGAGTCTTATTTAAGGTTGGCCCCTGAGAACACCTGAATAGTTTATGCTAAAGACGACAGGGTGTGGACAGCATGTCTGTAGGGTTAGGGTGGGGAGATGGCCTTACCAGAAAGACAAATCATATATTAGGGGCCAAGTCTATGAGCCAGGTCTTCTCAATCCAACCTTCTAGAAAAGGGAGGGAGGCTGAGTTCAACCACATGGATATTGAGTCCACAAATCATTATTATGTAATAAAATCCCCCATGAAGGTGGAGAGCGCTTTGTGATGAAGGTACGTCACTGTTCTGGAATGGTGATACAAGCTGACTCCACTTGGAGAAGATACGGAACATTATGCTTGATACCCTCCCAGAGCTCAACCTGTGCATATCTTCTTTTTATGTCTTCTGATTAGTATACTTTTCACTATTAAAAAACTATAATCTTAAGTACAGTGCTTTCAGTGAGTTCTGTGAGTTGTTGCAGTGAATCACTGAACCCAAGGGGTGGTTGAAACTGTGGAATTTGTAGCCAGTTGGTGAGATGTGCAGGTGACCTGGACCCCCAAACTTGAGGCTGGTGTCTGAAGGCAAACTTGCAGAGGATTTCCCTTAACCTGTGGACTTTGGCCAAACTCCAGGCAGAGTTAGAATTGAAGTGAATTGTATTGCACTGCAAATCAAAGGTTATTGCAGTTATTTGCAGAGTGAATAAGTTCAGGGTATAAGAAATTTGGTGTTTCTTAGGGTGAGTTCAATATTTAACAACAGATATAATGTTAAAGATAAATGAACTTAATAGAAATGGACAAGACCATGTAGAAGCAAAGTAATTGACTATTGTCCTGGCAAAATGTGCTAATATTTTCTTACTCATTTTCATCAATAATTAAATATTTAGTAAACAAAGAAATCCTAATGCACTGTTTGCAGATTTTATGTGGGTTATGAACTCTTTCATTGCTTCAGTTTTAAAACATTTAAGCAGATCACCTCTTTGAAGATTTTCTGTTTCTTTAAGACATATTTTACTGTTTTTAAGTTCCACTTGTATTTTCTTTATTCTATCATGATCTCAACTTATCTTCATTCTGTCAGCAAAAGGATTAAAAAAGTAACTGTGGCCGTTGGGCAGTTTGATGTAATTATGAATTCCAAAAATATAATTGGATCATGCTTGTAAACTGATCTGTTTAATCTGGGCATGCTTAAGTTATGTTTAGGGTGTTGACTGGGCCACATCAGTAGGGTGTTGAGCCTCACCCCTTGGTGGGTGGGGAATCGAATATAAAAGGCAAGGCAAAGGGAAGCGGCTGTGGCTCAATCAGTAGGGCTCCCGTTTACCATATGGGAGGCCCCGGGTTCAGTTCCCGGGGCCGCCTGGTGAAGGCAAGCCCGCCTGCACGGTGTGGTTAGCTGACCCAGCGAGCACAAGCAGCAAGGGGGGGATAAATGAATAAATAAATAAAGTCTTAAAAAAAAAAAAGGCAAGGCAAAGAACAGAGTAGAATCGGTTTTGATGATGGAGTTTTGATGTTGGAAAGAAGGCCCAGGAGAAGAGAAGTGAGCCGTTTGCCTGATAGTCTACAGCTGACCTTGTGGAGGAACCAGAAGAGCTAAGCCCGGAGAGAAACGCAGCCCCAGGAAGAGAGGAACCCAAGAAGCCTAAACTCTGGCAAATGTTGGGCAGCTGTCCTGCTCCAATACGTGGCAATGAACTTTGGTGAGAAGAAACTTAACACTTTATGGCCTGGTATCTGTGGACTTCTACCCCAAATAAATACCCTTTGTAAAGACCAACGCATTTTTTTTTGGTATTTCACATTAGCACCCCTTTGGCTGACTAATACAGTAATTTTTGAAAATGTATTTCTCTTCTATAATTAAAATTATTAATATCAAGAGAATAACATGCAAATTATAATTAATGATAACAAAACTTAAAATTACAACTATTTAGATAAATCTAAAGTAAAAAAAAATTTAAACATAACATTTCCAATTTTAACCATTTTCCATTATACAATATACACATTATTGGGGCCCCAAAAGAAGAAGAGAGAAAGGGACAAAAGAAATGTGGGCTGAAAACTCCCCAAATTTAATGAAAGGCATGAATATACACTTCCATGAAGCACAACAAAATCCAAACAGGATAAACTCAAAGAGATCCACACCCATACACATTATAATCAAAGTGTGGAATGCCAAAGACAAAGATAGACTCTTGAAAGCTGTAGAAGAGAAGCAATATGTCATGTACAAAGGAGGCTCATTAAGATTAAATGTCAATTTATTATTAGAAACCAGGTAGGCAAGAAAGCAATGATAGGGGACTTATTCAATGTGCTGAAAGAAAAGAATTGCCAACCAAGAAATCTCTATCTAGCAGAAGCTAGTTTTCAAATTTAATTTTTTGACAATTTAATGAAATCTTATTTTTATAAAAATGAAACTGGGGGAACAGATGTGGCTTAAGTGGTTGAGTGCCTGCTTCCCACATGGGAGGTCCCAGGTTCGGTTCCCGGTGCCTCCTAAAAACAAAACAAAAAAAACAAACAACAAGCAAAGAAATGAAAAAAACCAACTCAGGAGAGCTGATGTGGCTCAGTGGTTGAGCATTGGCTTCCTGCCTACGAGGTCCCTGGTTCAATGCCCGGCCCTGGTACCTTAAAAAAAAGAAAAGAAAAAAGAAACTGTCTGCAATTCTACTATTCCATGTCCATCCTTTTACTAATGTAAAGAATCAGTATCACGTTTCATAGTCAGTATGGCAAAATGTTTCTCAGCTTCCACATGCAACCATTTGAAGTTTCACCCTATTTCACCCTAATTTATGATTATCTTTTATATCCTAAGAGAATAAATAAGTAAATAAATAAATAAATATATATATAAGTCAAGGAAGGAAGGGTACATAGTACTAGGAAAAGATACTTCATTAGGCCAAAAACTATTGCATTCATACTGAGAGGAAGTATTTGTCAAGTTAATTATTTTATCTTGTCTGTCATCTAAGCAGTTCAGCTGTTTAAAATCCTCCCTACATTCCAAAGCAATGTTTCTCTCCAATGTCAACAGCAGTATAATCCATAAACCTTCATGGCATTTGTACTAGGTTGCCTTTTGTTTTGTGGACATAGGTCAAAGATGTGGAAAAATCTTTCCCAGGGACCTAATTGGTATTATTCAGAGAAGTGAATGTTTAAATTTAAATTTATGGATTGCAATATACCAGCAATGAGCACTGGATTCCAAGTAAGAGAGTTGCTCATGTGTTATTTAATAAGTGCAATATTTTTTGGTTTGATTGTGAGAAGCAGGGTCCAGGACCAGGGCCCCACTTGCTGGGTCTGAGGGTCGTACTGATTCCAGACTTCAAAGAAATTTTTATCTTTGGCCAATAACTTCTAACTTCCTTTTATAACTATAGCTTGAAACCTAAATCCTCACCCAACCCTCCTTTCCCCCCAGTTTTTCCCTACTCTTCCTATGCCACTGGTAAGCATAAGGTTTTCTTAAAGTGGAGGTTTTCATCTTTTGGGTCCCACCAGCCACTCTGGCTCAAAAAACCTATCACATTAAAATAAAAAAGCCCACATTTTCTGAAAAGACCACATTTAGAGAAATTCAGTTATTGTGTTTATTGATAAATTTTTAAGTCCAGTATTATGAATAATTGATTTATAAATTCTTAGAGAAGATCACCTTATTCTCCCTCCTTCCCAATACCTCAAATCTAATTTCAGAAGGTAGAATCCAGTTTATATCTTCCAGTTGGGAGTTGGAGGTTTCTGCTCTGTAGAAACTGAGTAGCCCTAAATGAAAGAACTCTACATACAGACAATGAAGGCTCATTCCAACAAAAAAGCCAACTTGGTTTTCCTATGGTGAGGTCCATGAGTCCAGAAACCCTACTCACAAACTAAAAACTTACAATCTGTTTTACAGTGCTTCATATATAAATATTAATGACCAAGTATTTGAAACATTTGAAGAAAACCCACAATATTAAAGAAAGAGATCAAAGCAAATAGAAATGAAAGGAAAAAATAAACAAACAAACAACAACAACAAAAAAACACACACACACAAAAAAACAGAGGAAATAGAAATGATGCAGGAGGTAGAAGCAAATTTCCAAGAAAAAAAAAAAGACTATAATTATACCCTATAGAGATTTCTGCCGTTGTAACCAAAGAATCTCCAACTCAACTGTTTCAAAAGTTCATTTTTGGCACTTCTGCCCCGCACTCTTTGTACCTCTTTTTCACCACCTAGATCCTACAGATGCCCTCTGATCTGTTTTAAGTCGATGAGGAGCACAGAACTATCAGGATGGAGAATACATTTCTTTGAAATGCAGGGAGGAGAAGGTTGGATCTTTCTAGTTTCAGGAATTCAGGAGTGCTTAAATGATTGCCTTCTTCAAGCTTCTGCCTACCCTTCAGCAGATCCGGTAGCAGGTGAAAGAAACCAATCACCCACCTGATGCACAATCTATGAATTTTATGCTATTTATTAATTTATCATTGCATCAAATAGATTTTTAGTAAATACTATAATAATGTAATTAAATATATTATGATATGTTATTCTTTCAGTAGTCTTTCATAAAATAAATCTATTAACTCTTGGTTGCAGATTCCTAACTATCAGTTTTCCATAGACTTAATACATGCAGTTATGGGGTTTTGATTATATATGAAAATTTTCAGGAAAAATTCACTTATCTTCTTGATCTCAGCATTCTTAAAATCTGAAGAAACCTGATTACTGCAAAAAAATAATGTGATTAAAGTATCAACATAGACAAACTTAATCTGGTAGAGAGACCAGATTCTAAAACAATAATAGGGAATTTACAATGAAAGAATTAATGTTTAAAATTATAACCTTGGGAAGCAGCTGTGGCTCAATCAGTAGGGCTCCCCTTTACCATATGGGAGGCCCCGGGTTCGGTTCCTGGGGCCTCCTGGTGAAGGCAAGCCCGCCCGCATGGCGTGGTTAGCTGACCCAGCGAGCACAAGCAGCAAGGGGGGGATAAATGAATAAATAAATAAAATCTTTAAAAATAAATAAATAAATAAAATTATAACCTTAATATATATATATTTTAAACAATTTATTGAAGTATATCATTCATACATGAACATACATAATAAGTGTTCAGTAAACATTGTGAACTTACAAAACAAATATGCATAACATCATACAGGGCTCCCACACATCACCCCACCACAAATACTTTGTATTGTTGTGAAACATTTGTTAACAAATTATGAAAGAGCATTGTCAAAGCATTACTACTAACTATAGTCCGTATCTTACTCCCCGATAGTTTTTGCTTCAAAAATCAGGAGCATAAATACTGCTCCTTGCCAACAAATTAGATAACCTAGATGAAGTGGACAAATTCCTAGAAACACATGAACAATCTATACCGACTCTACAAGAAACCAAATATATCAACCGACCAATTACAAGCAAGAGGTTGAATCAGTTATTAAAAACCTTCCAACAAAGAAAAGCCCAGGACCACACGGCTTTACAGGTGAATTCAACCAATAATTCCAAGAATAATTAATACCAATCCTGCTCAAACTCTTGCAAAATATTGAACAGGACTGAACACTACCTAACTCATTCTATGAGGCCAACATCACCCATATACCAAAGTTAGATAAAGATGCTACAAGAAAAGAAAATTACAGATACATTTCCTTAATGAGCATCGATGCAAAAATCCTCAGCAAAATACTTGCAAATCAAATACAACAGCACATTACAAGAATTAGACAGGGAGCAGATATGGCTCAAGTAGTTGAGTGCCTCCTCCCACATGGGAGTTCCCAGGTTCAGTTCTGGTGCCTCATAAAGAAAAAACAAACAACAAGCAAAACAAATCATAAAACCAACTCAGGCTTATGCAAGTCTCAGCAGGGTCTCATTGGCTGCCACAGTAAATAGTGCTTCAAATATTAGGGCTCCTGAGGGCTCTAGAGACATCCAGAAACTATAAGCAGGGTAGACAGCTCAGGAATTTGGCAACCTGTCAGTGGGTCTTACTTTGGAATCTATGCTCCCCAGTGTTATAGAGTTAGATTCATTTATAGGTTCTCTACACATGGCTCTTCTGCCCCTTTTATTTGAACCTATAATTAGCACTATACTTGATAAATATATGTCCCAGAGGCTTAAATCTTTGGTCCATCCATGTGCCAGTTAAGCCCTGAATTTCAGCAGAGTTGCATCACCTACTCTCCAGTTCATTGGACTCACCCAGAACAACTAACAAGAGATGATGATGGACAACTCCCATCCCAAGGAACAGAGAGTATCTGCAACTGCAAGCTAGATAGTTCCATCCATCTGCCTCATGGGATCTAAGCTCCCTCTCAATTAAAAGTAGAGTAGGGAAGCAGATGTGGCCCAAGCAATTGAGCTCCTGCCTACTACAATGGGAGGTCCCAGGTTCAGTTCCCAGTGCCTCCTAAAGAAAACAAGAAAGACAGCGAGCTGACACAACAAAAGACACAAGGAAGGAAACATAATGAGTGACACAACAAAGCAGGGAGTGGAGGTAGCTCAAGCAATTAAGTGCCTCCCTCCCACAACAGAGGTCCTGGGTTCGTTCCTAGTGCCCCCTAGAAAAACAATAAAGACAAAGAGACACAGCAAGTGCAAACAACAAGGGGGTGGGGAGAAATAAATAAAAATAAATAAATCTTAAAAAAAAAAAAAAAAAAGCAGAGAGGACATCACTATCCCCAAATCCTCAAGATTGGTGAATGAACAAATAGACTAAAGTAGACTTATTATTATTCTTCTATAGACATTATTATTCTAGCAATGGAAGAACTCTTATCATTGATATAAAGGCAGTGGCCACCGGAGGTTCTGAGGGATAAGAGAGGGAAGAATAGGTGTAATATGGGGGCATTTTCCAGACATTGGAGTCGTCCTGCATGACATTGCAATGACAAATACAGGCCATTGTATAGTTTGTCAAAACCTACGAAATTGTGTGGGACAGGATATAAACTATAATGTAAACTGTAGTCCATAGGAAACAAATTTACTTAACTATAAACCATAATTAGTAGCAATGCTTCAATATGTGTTCATCAATTTTAACAAATGTACCACACTAATGAAGGATTTTTTTAAATGTGAGAAACTGTGGAAAGGGGAGAGAGTATGGCATATGTATGGGAATCCCTTATATTTTTTATGTAACATTTATGTAATCTAAACCTTCTTTAAAAATTAAAAATTAAAAAACAACAAAAAGAAGAAAACAACTCAGAGAAGCTAATGTGGTGCAAGGGTTGAGTGCCAGCTTCCCACATACAAGGTCCCAGGTTCAATCCTCGGCCCCTGGTACCTCAAAAAAAAAAAAAAAAAAAATTTATACCCCAAGATCAAGTTGGTTTTTTTTTTTTTTTTTTTTTTAAAGATTTTATTTATTTATTCATTTATCCCCCCCTTGCTGCTTGTGCTCGCTGGGTCAGCTAACCACGCCGTGCGGGTGGGCTTGCCTTCACCAGGAGGCCCCAGGAACCGAACCCGGGGCCTCCCATATGGTAAACGGGAGCCCTACTGATTGAGCCACAGCCGCTTCCCATGATCAAATTGGTTTTATTCCAGGTATGCAAGGGTGGTTCAACATAAGAAAATCAATTAATGTAATAGACCACATTAACAAAACAAAGAGAAAGAATACTTGTTCATCTTAATGGATACAGAAAAGGCATTTGACAATATCTAGCATCCTTTCTTGATAAAAAACACTTAGAAAAATAGAAGTAGAAGGAAACCTCCTCAACATTATAAAGGGCATATATGAAAAACCCACAGCTAACATCATACTCAATGGTGAAAGACTGCATGCTTTACCTCTAAGATCAGGAACAAGACAAGGATGCTCACTGTCATCACTGTTATTCAACATTGTATAGGAAGTTCTAGTCAGAGCAGTTAGGTAAGAAAAAGAAATGAAAGGCATCTAAATTGGAAAGGAAGAAGTAAAACTTTCACTATTTGCAGATGACATGATCCCATATATAGAAAGCCCGCCCCCCCCCCAAATCTACAACAAAGCTACTAGAATTAATAAATGAAGTCAGCAAAGTGGCAGGGTACAAGATGAACATGCAAAATAAGTAGTGTTTTTTACACTATTAATGAGCAATCAGAGGAGGAAATCAAGAATAAAATTGCATTTACAATAGCAACTGAAAGAATCAAATATCTAGGAATAAATTTAACCAAGGATATAAAGGACTTATACACACAAAACAATAAAACTTTGCTAAAAAAATAACAAAAAAGCCCTAAATAAATGGAAGGACATTCAACATTCATGGATTAGAAGGCTAAATATTGATAAGATGTCAATTCTACCCAAAATTATTTACAGATTCAACACAATCCCAATCAAATTCCAATAGCCTCCTTTGCAGAAATGGAAAAGGCAATTATCAAATTTATTTGGGGGAAGCGGATGTGGCTCAAGCGATTGGGCTCCTGTCTACCATATGGGAGATGCCAGGTTCGTTTGCCGGGACCTCCTGGTGAAAGCGAGCTGGCCCATGTGGAGAGCTGGCGCAACAAAAAGAGACAAAGAGGAGAGACAATGAGAGACACAACAAACAAGTGAGCTGAAGTGGCTCAAGCGATTGAGTGCCTCTTTCCCACATTGGAGGTCCCAGGATCGGTTCCTGGTGCCTTCTAAAGAGAAGACAAGAAGAGAAGACAAGCAGACACAGAAAGCACACAGTGAATGGACATGGAGAGCAAGACAGCAAGCACAAAAACAACAAGGGGTGGGGGGCGAATAAATAAATAAATAAAATAAATCTTTAAAAAAAATTTATTTGGAAGGGTAAGTGGCCCTGAAGAGCCAAAACATCTTGAAAAAGAAGATTGAAGTTGGAGGACTCACACTTCCTAATTTTAAAGCTTATTACAAATATACAATAGTTAAAATGGCATTGTATCGGCACAAGAATAGACTTATAGATCAATGGAATTGAATTGAGAGTTTGGAAATAGACCCTCGCATCTATGGCCAATTGATTTTTTTTTTTTTTTTTTTTTAACAAATTGGCCAACTGATTTTTGACAAGGCTACCAAGGCCACTCAATTGGGAAAGAATAGTCTCCTCAACAATTGATGCTGGGAGAACTGGATATCAATATGCAAAAGAATGAAGGAAGACCCTATCTCACACCATATAAAAAAATGAAGATCAAAGACTTAAATATAAGAACTAGGACTATAAAGCTCCTAGAAGAAAAGCAGGGAAGCATATTCAGGATCTTGTGTTAGGCAGTGGTTTCTTAGACTTTATACTCAACACACAAGCTGCAAAAGAAAAAATAGAAAAATGGGACCTCATCAAAATAAAAAACTTTTGCATATCAAAGGACTTTATCGTGAAAGTGGAAAGACAGCCTACTCATTGGGAGAATATATTTGAAAACCACATATCAGATAAGGATTTAATATCCAGAATGTATAAAGAAATCCTACAACTCAACAGTAAATAGACAAACAATACAATTTTAAAAATTGGCAAAAGACTTGAATAGACATTTCTCCAAAGAGGATATACAAATGACCAAAAAGCACATGAAAAGATCCTCAACATAATTAGCTATTAGGGAAATGAAAATCAAAGCCACAATGAGATACCACTTCACATCCGTTAGAACGGCTACTATTAAAAACACAGAAAATTACAAGTGTTGGAGAGGATGTGGAGAAATAAGAACACTCATTCATTGCTGGTACCAATGTAAAAGGGTGCAGCCACTGTGGAAGACAGTTTGGTAGTTCCTCAGAAAGTTAAGCAGAGTTACCATATGACTGGCAATCCCTCTTCTAGGTATACACCCAAAAGAATTGAAAGCAGGAATTTGAACAGATATTTGCACACCAATGTTCATAGCAGCATTAGTCACAATTACCAAAAGACGGACGCAACCCAAGTGTCCATCATTCAATGAATGGACAAATAAAATGTGGTATATACATACAATGGAATATTATTAAGCATTAAAACAAATGATATTCAGGTTCATGCAACAACATGTATGAACCTTGAAAACATTATATTAAGTGAAATAAGCCAGACACAAAAGGACAAATATTGTATGATCTTACTGATATGAAATAATTGGAACAGGCAAACTCATGGATTTAGAATCAATGCCAGCTGTTTATAATAAGGTGGTATATTAGGAAAAAAATACATCCTAATGTAAAATATGGACTATACTCATAGAACAAATTGAATGTTCTTTCATCAATTGTAACAAAGGTACACACTAATACAAAGGGTTAATAATAGGGGGATATATGGAAACGCAGTATTTTTTAATAGGATTGTGCCATAAACCTAAAATTTCTCTAATTAAAAAAAAAAAAAAACAGCGCTCCTAACCATAGTCCAGATATTTCCTTTAAATTATTTTCTTGTCTTTTAAAAATATGATTGCATTTTTTTGCATGGGAATATTCCTTTGTTGAAACTTTATTTTAACAAAGCGTATGAGATTGAGATTTCTGTTTGAGAAAGCTTCTGTCAAGCAATTTTTTAAAAAAGAGAACATTAAGTCATGCACTCAGTAAAGAGAACCTACCCAGGTTCATAAACATACCTAACTTTCACATTTTTAAATGTAACTAACTTAGCACTTAAAAAAAAAAAAAAGATTTATTTATTTATATACCCCCCCTCCCCCCAGTGTTTTGCGCTTGCTGTCTGCTCTCTGTGTATTCTTCTGCTTGTCTTCTCTTTAGGCAGCACTGGGAACCAATCCTGGGGCCTTCCAGAGTAGAGAGAGGCACTCAATCTCTTGTACCATCTCAGCTCCCTGGTCTGCTGCATCTCTTATTGTGTCTCTTCTGTATCTCTTTTTGTTGTGTCATCTTGCTGCGCCAGCTCTATGTGCGGGCCAGCACTCCGCATGGGTCAGCTTGCCATGTGGGCCAGCTTGCCTTTCACCAGGAGGTCCCGGGAATCAAACCCTGGACCTCCTATATGGCAGACGGGAGCCTAATCGCTCGAGCCACATCCACTTCCCCTAACTTAGCACTTTTTATTTAAAATCTACAAATGTACTTTTCAACTTAGCAAATTTTTGTTAAGTGTCTACCATGTACTTAGCATTATACAATATGAAAGGCTAAGATGAGGACCCTTTGAAGAACCATACGTAAAAGAATGAAACTAGGAATTTTTACATTTTACCATAAACCCAACTATCAATGCTTATCCTACAACATAAAAATTAGGAAAATTTAAAGGAGGAGATATCAATATTGTTGAGAAAAGTACAGTAGATAACATTTTTATGGGCACAGATAAAATAATTATGACTACTTTGGTTCTGATCATACACAAAATGTACACTTCTAGAGGAGCTTTCTGTTTAAATCACTTTCAATTCAATCTGAGATGATAAAACCATACATTTATTTTCAAGTCACACTGTTTACCATTGTTAAATCCCTATGAAAGAAAGAGAGACCAAAAATGAAAATCATCCTCATTTTAGATGAAAGGAAATAAATTATTTCTGCCCTAGAATAATTAAACATTAGGATATTTTATAATTTTAACTTTTTATGACCATTTAATTCTTACCTGTTTTGAATAGCAAAGCCATAATATTGTTTATTTAGTTCGTCTAAAGTGAAATGTGAAAACTTTTCCATTAACTTCAATATTTCTATTTCATATTTAACATTTATTCTCATTTTTTATATTCCAGCTATTAAAATAGAAACACTATTTTTTTTTTTTTAATAATCAAAAAAGTTTATGGGGGGTACAGATGTAGCTCAAGTGGTTGACCACATGCTTCCCATGTATGAAGTCCCGGGTTGAATCCTCGGTACCTCCTAAAAACAAAAAACAAACAAACAAAAAAACCAACTCTCGGAAGCGGCTGTGGCTCAATCAGTAGGGTTCCCGTTTACCATATGGGAGGCCCCGGGTTCGGTTCCCAGGGCCTCCTGGTGAAGGCAAAGCCCTCCCGCACGGCGTGGTTAGCTGACCCAGCGAGCACAAGCAGCAAGGGGGGGATAAATGAATAAATAAATAAAATCTTAAAAAACAAAAAAAACAAAAAAAAACCCAACTCTCATTGGGGAGCAGATATAGCTCAGTGATTGAGTGCCATGTATGAGGTCCTGGGTTCAATCCCCGGTACCTCCTAAAAAAAAAAAAAAGTTTATAGCTCACTATTCTGTACTATTAGGTTCACAGATTTAGGACAGAATTTGGGCTTTGGCTCTTTCTAAATAAGCATAAGGAAAATAATGTTATGATGTTCTTTGGTGGCACTCAGATCCAGTCAAATATTTCTTTCTTTCTTTCTTTCTTTCTTTCTTTCTTTCTTTCTTTCTTT
>JAKSZT010053792.1:7189956-7455292 GCA_026826555.1 Tolypeutes matacus
TTTCTTTCTTTCTTTCTTTCTTTCTTTCTTTCTTTCTTTCTTTCTTTCTTTCTTTCTTTCTTTCTTTCTTTCTTTCTTTCTTTCTTTCTTTCTTTTTCTCTCACAATTGCTTTTTTATTTTCAAAAATTACTTTTTTTGTTGTTGTTGTTATTCTTTTTTTTAAACTTTATTTTGTACATTTAATAATTGAAAACATAAGCAATTAAAAACTAAAAAGTAAACACAGATGAATAAATATATACATTTCTCAATTAAATGTAATGGATACATGTAAATTTTTTTTTTTTGTGAATCAAACAATATATTACACAATGTATTTGGTTCATAGTAATGCATTCATACAGTATTTGTCCTTTTGTGTCTGGCTTGCTTCACTCAACATAATGTCCTCCAGGTTCATCCATGTTGCCATATGCTTTATGACTTCATTTCTTCTTACAGCTGCATAATATTCCATCGTGTGAATAGACCACAGTTTGTTTATCCATTCATCTGTTGATGGACACCTGGGTTGTTTCCAACTTTTGGCAATGGTGAATAATGTGGCTATGAACATCGGTGTGCAGCTGTCTGTTGGTGTCACTGTTTTCAGTTCTTCTGGGTATATACCCAGTAGTGGTATTGCAGGGTCACATGGCAAGTCTATATTCAACTTCTTTAGGAACTGCTAAACAATCCTCCATAGTGGTTGTACCATCCTGCATTCCCACCAACAGTGAAGAAGTGTTCCTATCTCTCCACATCCTCTCCAACACTTGTAGTTCTCTGTCTTTTTCATAGTGGCCATTCTGATAGGGAAACACTATTTTTTAAAAAAGAAAGCATCTTTGTTTCTGAGCACTATCAGTTGTAAAAATGATCAAAACCTTAAAAAGAATATAAATTGGGAAGCAGATGTGTCTCAAGCGATTGGGCTCCCCTCTACCATATGGGAAGCCCCAGGTTCGTTTGCCGGGACCTCCTGGTGAAGGCAAGCTGCTGCAGAGAGCTGATGGCCTGTGCTGCAGAGAGCTGATGCAGCAAGATGACCCAACAAAGCGAGATGCAGAGAAGAGACAGTGAGAGACGCAGCAGACTGGGGAGATGAGGTGGCTTGAACTACTGAGTGCCTCTCTCCCACAATGAAGGTCCCAGGATAGGTTTCCGGTGCCTCAGAAAGAGAAAAAAGCAGACACGAAAAGCACGTGGCGAATGGACACAGAGAACAGACAGCGAGTGCCAAACAACAAGGGCGGGGGTGGGGCAATAAATAAAAAAAATAAAACTTAAAAAAGAATATAAGTTATTCCTAAGATAAACAATTTTTAAGGAGGTAGTTACTTTGATTAATTTATTATTATTTTAGTTTGCCGATGGATGTTTTGAAACGTAATTTTTTTAAAAGAAAGCAATTATGTGAACGAATTATTGCTATAATTTACCCTAGTTTGTCCATTTACATTATCCACTCAGAATTATAGTTATTCCCAAGGTGTTAGTTGATTCTTTTCTTCTTTGTATTCACTTATTTTCCCCTTTTGTGTACCTTGCTGACCTACATAAGAGTTAGTTGTGACTCATTTAAATTCAGGTCTGCAGTGTGAAATAGTGTATTGCTTAACTCCACAGGGCTGTAACCCTTGCTGTTAGAAGGGGAGTGTCAGTGTTTCCCAACAGCAATGTCTTTAGCAATTAAGGTGTGGCATCACCCATGCTAGAGAAGTTGTATTCCAGTCAAACATGTTTCCATTCTGCATCTTCCATTGTGCAGTAAACTCTCTAATATATTCTTCTTTTTTTTTTTACCGGGAGGTAAAAAAGGAAAAAAGCAAGCAAGAAAAACAAAAAAAGCAAACTCAAAAATTGATGACAAATTGATTTTGACAAGGATGTCAGTTCCACTCAATGCAGAGGCACAGTCTCTTCAACAAAGGGTGCTGGGAGAACTGATAGCCACATGCAAAGGAATGAAAGCAAACCCCTACCTCACATCATATACAAAATTTAACTCAAAATGGATTAGTGACCTAAATATAAGAATAGAAACTATGAACCTCTTAGAAGAAAACATGGGGAATTATCTTCAGGACCATATAATAGGCCATGATTTCTTAGACTTTATACCAAAAGAGCAAACAACAAAAGAGAAAAAAAAAAAAGGATAAATGAGACTTCATCAAAATAGCAAAACATTTGTACATCAAAGGACATTATCAAGAAAGTGAAAAGACAACCTGAAATGGGAGAAAATATTTGCAAACCATTTATCTAATAAGGATTCAATATCCAGAAAATGTAAAGAACACCTACAACTCAACCACAAAAAGACAAACAACCTAATTTAAATATGGGCAAAGTATAGAAAATTTTCGGTAGTGGATGATGGGATTTAGCACAACATTGTGAATGTAATTAACACCACTGAATTATATACTTGATAGTGTTTTAAATGGGAAATGTTATGTGCATATTACCACAATAAAAAGAAGGGGGTAGGGGTGCAAGGATTTAAACAGACATTTCTCCAAAGAAGATATTCTAATGGCTAATAAGCATAAACACATGACAAGATGTCTCTCATCATTTGCTATTAAGGAAATGCAAATCAAAACCACAAGAAATATCACTTCACATGCACTAAAATGACTATTATTTTAAAAAATGAAAAAAGAAAAGAAAACAAACAAACAAACAAACAAACAAACAAAACAAAATAGCAAGTGCTGCGAGGATAAGTAGAAATAGGAGCCCTGGTACATTGTTGGTGAAAATACAAAATGGTGCAGCTGCTGTGGAAACAGTTTGGCAATTCCTCAGAAAATTAACTATAGAATTACATATATCACAGCAATTCCACTCCTAGGTATATACCCAAAATAATTGAAAACAGGGACTCTAACAGATATTGTTTTACCAAAGTGCCTTAGCAGGATTATTCACAATAGCCAAAAGGTAGAAATGACCTAAATGTCCATCAACAGATGAATGGCTAAACACATGGAGTGTATGCATACAATGGAATATTACTCAGCCTTAAAAAGAAATGAAGTTTAGGGGTGATGGAAAAGTTGTGCTAATTGAGTTTGGTGATGGTTACACAATATTGTGAATGTAATTATCATCACTGAATTATATATCTGAATATGGTTAAAAGGAGAAATTTTAGGTTATATGTTAGTTACTAAAATTTTAAAAAAGGAATGAAGTGCTGATTCAGCCTACAACATGAATGGATCTTGAAGACATCATTTTGAGTGAAATAAGCCAGACACAAAAGGACAGTTATTGTATGATTCCACTTATATGAAATAACTACAGTATGCAAATTCATAGAGACAGAAAGAAAATTACAATTTTCCAGAGTTGTGAGGATTGGGAAAATGGGGCTGTGATGCATAATGGGTGTAGGGTCTCTGTTTGGGATAATGGGAAAGTTCTGGTAATGCATGGTGGTGGGGAGAGCACAACACTGTAAATGTGATTAATACTATTTAATTGAATACTTGAAAGTGGTTGAAATGGGAAATTTGTGTATATGTTACCACAATAAAAATTTTTTTAAAAAAAGGAGATCATAAAACCATAAAACACAGAGTGAACCCTATTGTAAACTATGGGATTTAGTTAACTTAGTTAATAAATTCCCATTTTCCCCCTGACCTATTTCATGGTATTTGCTTTGAGCAGCCTAGGAAGCTAAAACAATAGGTAAGGGAAGCGGCTGTGGCTCAATCAGTAGGGCTCCCGTTTGCCATATGGGAGGCCCCGGGAACCGAACCCGGGGCCTCCTGGTGAAGGCAAGCCCGCCCACACGGCGCAGTTAGCTGACCTAGCGAGCACAAGCAGCAAGGGGGGGATAAATGAATAAATAAATAAAATCTTTAAAAAAAACAAAAAACAAAAAACAATAGGTATGATAGATTGATAGTTATGATAGATCACATGATAGACGATAGAGGATAGAATGATATAGCAAAGTAACAAATGTGACAAAATGTTAAAAGTTGGTAAATCTGGATATCTGGGCAGGAGGTATATTGGAGTTCTCTGCATTGTTTTTGTATTATTTTTGCAACCTTCCTGTATGTTTGAAATTATTCCCAAATAAAATATTTTTTAAAAAACATCAAAACAAAACAAAAAAACCACGATCCAAAACCAAAAGTCATCTACAGCCTCTGCAAATTCCTGGACATAAAGTATCAGTCACTGGATTTTCCTTTATCTCTGCCAACTTCCACAGCCTCAGAGCAGGCAGCTTCCCAACCAGAGCAGAGAGGGGGTAGGGAAATGTTGCTAAGTGACACGGAGCACAGTTGAGTGGAAGGCCTATCATATGACACTCAACATTGAGCATTGTGCAGATTCAATATCAATCCATAATATAGTGAAGGAGCTGCAATATTATGTAGATAATATGTGCCATTGTAGGGATGTAGAGAGGGAAGATGGAGAATTCCTAACCCCCATTGTTAGTTCTAAAAGAGCAGTTACTTTAAGAATGATATGTTTACTTATACCTCTGAATCTTTCTTGCTAATCTTTTTTTTCCATCAGAATACTCTTAGGTTTAGATATTATCTTTATTTATTCACATATTAATTACTTAATTAAACCATTTATCCATTTAAGAGAGATTCATGGAGCACATATTTTGGCACTGTGTTAGGTCCTAAGTGTTAAAATTTAGAGTCTTACATTAATATTGTAAGGTTTCTATGAGAGGGCTGTTAATAAAAGTGAAACATTTTTAGAGATCAAAATCAGCAATTCCTTGAATTATTTATTGTTATTTCATTTTATTTTGAAGGCAAAATTAGAGAATGAGCCTTTACTTGATAGGAATATCTAAAACAGATATGTTCCAAGTGTTATTTGCACAGAGGGGAGGAATTCTAAACATGAATAGCTACATAATATACTATGGAAAATACCTTCTCCTATACAAGAATTTGCTAGAGTCAGTTTTAAAGAAGATGCTCCAGGTTTCACTTTAAATAATCTAATTAAGATACATTTAAAAAACCTATTATTGTCTAGAGTGAGCTGTGCTTATTACTTTCTTTACCATCACCATCCGCTATTCTAGGTCCAGTATTACTCACCCCGCCTCCACTGTCTGGCAAACTGAATATGTCTAAGATATAGGAACAATGCTAATATTTATTGAGAATTTAATTTATACAAGCTGCAGCGATGCTAAACACCATGCTTTATCCCACTAAAGCTCACTTATTTCATTGAATACTTTGTATCATTTACACTCTAAGAAGTAGAGGCTGTCATTTCCAATTTACAGACACTAAAATTAAGGTTAAGTCACTTGGCCAAAGTCACACAATTATTAAGCTATAGAATCAAATCTGGGCATCTCTCTTCAGAACCAGTAAGCACTATGCTATACGACCCTCCCACTCCCACCCACAATGAGCTTCAGTAGATCTGAAGTTGTAGACATCTAATCAAAATTTCATATGGTACTTCAAGAGGTCTCTAGCACTTTAAAAACATTGAACTAGAGAACTGTAGTGGCTAGTAAATATAGATTGGATTTTCATTTACTGAGAATAAAATCCACCCACATCTATAATGTGTTAACCACAAAGAAGCACTTTAAAAATAGCATCCCTTAAAATAAACTAAAAAGAACAACAACAACAAAAAAAAAAACATTAAAAAATAGCATCCGAGCAGCTATATACAGCAGGGGAAGCACAGAGAGATTGAGAGGTGCAGAATTTTCTTGTTTTATTATCATTATTATTATTATTATTGAAATAATGAAAAACTATGTGATTATACCAAATACTTTTGATTATACACTTTAGATGGTTTGTGTGCTTTATTAATATATATAAAAATAATATTTTTTTTTACCCCCCCCCCAAACACAAAGAGCAGAAGAATGAGGATCATCCTTACAGGGACTGTACATCCCAAATTATCTGGGATGAACCTGATTCCGTGTTCTTCCCCATTGTTGGGCTAGCAATCAAATGATACATTCCAAGCTTAAATTTCAAGAATACAGTTATTATAATTTGGTCCCAGGAGCAAGAAACACGTTTGTCTGATTCAAACAGGGGGAGTGGGTGAGGGTGTATCAGATAAGTGAATCAGGTAAGGCAAGACAAGTTAAAGAAATGAAAAGCTCAGAGGAGTTCACACTTGATTTATTAGGTGATTTGGAATGATTAGGGATCTGAGAAAGGATATAGTTCGTTTAAATCCAGCCATCAGTTATGAAGCATTTCCTGTGTCCAGGTCCTAATAAGATCAAAGAGACACACCCACCTCACAAAGTCCTGTAAATTCAACCTAAGTAGGACTGAGCTAAGTAGTTGTAAAGTTTTGAGTGAGTTTTAAATCTCTCTAGGTCTCAATTTCCTTCCTAATAAAAAGAGCTAATAACAGCTACTTCACAAGGCTGATGGAAGGAGCAGGCAAAAGGACAATTATATGGAAGAGGACTTAAAATTAGTTCTAGAAATACAGGTCATCATTATCTCATTATTACTTGTTGCCAGGTGTAGTTTCCAGGTTCTTGGCCAGATGCGCTATAGGTTAAGCAAGCCAGTGAAGAGTTTAAAGAGAAGAGAAAGAAAGGGAAAGTACACGCTGGAGACTTGAGTGCAGGAATGCTCAAGGGCTAGGCAGGCTGGGGCTGGGGCTGCGGCCTTACAAAGGCTGGCCTTCGGCCCACTTCTTCCTCCATAGAAATGAAGACTTGTGAGTTACAACATTCTGAGTATGCAAAAGAGGCATTGGAAGCACACCATTTTCATTGGTTGTGAGTGTCTGCTGGCCTGAGTGGGGGTCAGGGGAGGGGGTACCAATGGGCTTCTCCTTATCTATTGTCTTCCGGTATTTGGCCTTGGGCAGTTGACTCCTCCCTTGTTGGCCGGACTGTCCACTGTCAGGCGCAGGCAAAGTTGGGTGCCGGAGAGCAGGAGTTTTACACAGGACTGTTTTGTCCTTATTGCCCTAGTGCTTTCCAACAGCACCCTTTTGCCCCTCAGGTCCCTGATCTAGCCTGCCTCATGACTCTTTGCATTAATAATAACTTACATTGAGTTCAAGTATTTACAATGGGCCAGACACGCTTCTAGATGCTGTATGTGTAATAACTCAATTATATATAAGGCCTAATAAAGTGCTCAACAATTAATTACTCATTCTATGTACTATGGGTTCTTTACATTAATTACCTCATTTAATCTTCAAAACCACTATATAGGAAGTTACTACTAATACAAATCTACATCAAGCAGCTGAGGAATAGAAAAGTTAAGTAACTTGACCAAAGTCACTTAGCTGGGAAGTTGTAGAGCTGGGATCTGAACTCAAACCACTATGTCTATTACTTATCATTTTGAGTGTAAATTATGTGAGCCAGGGGATAATCCTGAAAGTTTTTTTCTTTAGTTTATATTGTGCTTAACTCTATAACATTTCTGTTAATACGTGGTTTATTTTGAAGTATAAGAAAAACAAGTTCACACTAATTTATTGGGTGCCATAATACAAAGCTAAATTTCATTCTATATTTTCATAAACATTTGGTCCTATAATCAAAGTATGTTTTCTATATTATTTCTGATGAAAGGCATTTTTTTCCCCCAAATTTCCCTCATGGTAAGGCTTACGTCAAAGATTGTTTTGGGGAAAAAAAAAAAATCATGGGCCCCAATTAAGACGCAGTGAATCAGGATGCCCAAGGGAGAAACCTGATAATTCGTAAATTTGCCAAGTGCCCAGGTCATATCATCAGGGAAGTTTGGGAAAGGTTAGTTGCAATTGATTGCAATGACTTCCAATACCAACTACATGTAATTCTGGCTCTATTTTAGGATCCCAGGCACAAGTTCAGGGATTCCCAGAGCCACCCACATTTTCGATGAGCTGGTTACGGTTTTGGGGCTTTCCATCACCCCCTCAGTTTCAGTAATTCACTAGAAAAAGAAAGACACAACCCAGGAAAGCACTATACTTATGATTATACTTTTATTATGGCAAAAATGTATACAAATCGGAAGCCAAAAGAAGAGACACATAGGGTGAGGTCTGAGAGTGTCTGAAACACAAGCTTGTGTGTCCTCTCCACGTGGAGACAAAATGCCCACCCGGCACATTGATGTGTATTATCAATCATGGAAGCTGTCTCAAACTTCAGTGTCTAGAGCTTTTACTGGGGTTTCATTACAAAGGCATGATTCAAGAAATCATGCCCACCTTGTTGAACTCCATCTCTAGCACCCTCCTGTCTTCCCCAGAAGGTTGGACTGGTAAGACATGGCTTAAACCCCTCATCACATGGGTGGTCTTCTCCTTAGCATAAACTCTCAGGTGTGCTCAAGGGCCCACCTTGACTAACAAGACTCTCCCATCAAGGGATGTTCCAAGGATTTAGAGATAACCCTTGCCCCACCCCTATTCCTATCTCCCAGGAGCTGGGAAAAAGCCAGACCTCTTTTTGGAGACCAGATTGAACATTCTATAGTAATGTAGAGAAGTGAATCCTATTCTCCCTTAATTTTGCTTGATTTATATTTTTCAACTGTATTGATGATCACTTTCACATAAAGATACAATCCTATCACTGTTCCTTAGAAATTTAAAAATTCATTTCACATTTTAATATGGTTTGGATAAGGAACCAATTTTAATTATAAAATATTTCACAATTATTCTTATTATTAAAGATAACGTTTGGAAGCTTGCTTTCAAACATTATCCTTAATAATACTTATTACACACGTTAGAATTTGAGGGAAACCAATAAATGTTATCCTTTCCCACTTGTGTTTGGAACTAATTGAAAGATAAGACCAAAAATGTAGGTATATAAAGAACCAAAATATCTTCTTTATTAGTGAAAAAAACTGAACATGGCTTACTTCTGTGAGAATGTGGGATTTTAAATTCTGAACTACAAAATTAGGCAGATTTGCCAATCTTGTCACAGGCAGTGCTGGAAAACCACTGGACTCCCCCACAGGCAGACTCATTTCCCATATGGAAGAGCTCAGACTCTCCTAGAGAAGGCTAGCTCTCAGGTTGACTGTAGAAGGTGGGTTACATACACCCAGATTCTTCCCCTAAATTCACCAGTCAGATTCCTTGCCTTTACTGGGAGGCATGGAGGAGGGAAGCTGGAATCTTTAGGCTGGTGAAATCCTCTTCACAGAAAAGGAAATGTTTCCCACTTCACAAGAGGTTCCTGTTATTTAATTTCTTTAAATTCATTATGTTAAAAAGAGAGAGAGAGAGAGAGAGAGAGAGAGAGAGAGAGAATATGATTGTTGCTTAAACATTTTTTGACGTTTTCATTTTTAGGACAAAATGTGTATGAAATGTAGGCTGAAATTTAACTTCATATTATGGCATCACAAACAGTTAAACAAACAAATCTGCGTTTATGTCCCTATACATGAATTCATGCATTTTGCCCTTAAAAAACAATGGATGTTGAGCGAAGCAAGCCAGACGCAAAAGGACAAATACTGTATGATTCCCTTACTGTCACAGGCAGTGCTGGAAAACCACTGGACTCCCCCACAGGCAGACTCATTTCCCATATGGGACCATATAACACAGTGAACCCTGTGGTGGGTGATGGACTGCGGTTAACAGTATAAATATGAGAACATTCTTTCATGAACTGTAACAGATGTATAATACTAATATATGGTGTTAATAATAGGGTGGTTTATGGTAAAAATATATACCTAAAGTAAGCTATAGACTATAGTTAGTAGTAATATTTGAATGTTTCTTTATTAATTGTAACAAATATTCCACAACAATGCCAGGTGTTGCTGGTGGGGTGGTGTATGGGAACCTTATACGTTATGCATGTTTGTTTTGTAAACTCACAGCTTCTCTAATTAAAAAAAAAAAAAAAAAGCACATAATAACAACATATTTATTCTGTTATCTGCAAGTCAAATTAATTGAAAGGTTTAATAAGTAAGTATAGTTAGATACATACAGTTTAGATACATATAGTTCAAAAATCTATCAAATTTTACTCTCTCTCCCCCTGCCTCCTGCCCCCTTTTATTTTCCTCTTTCTTTCCTTTTCTCCCTCCCTCTATTAATGTGGTTAAAAATATTTATTGAACCCTTACTAAGTGCCTAACAGATGCTGGGCTTTTTGGCAATTATAATGCATCTTATGGTTGATTTATGTCTTTCTTTAGCAAAAATTTATTGAGTTTCTACTAACTATTAGGCAAAGTACTGGCTATCAGGAATTCAATAGTAGATAAAATATTATCCTTCCCATGCCCCAAGTAGCTACTTCCTCTTGAGCCATCCCACCCGAAATGAGACAAGCAGTACATGTGAGTCCAACTTGCAGCAAGAAGGGAGCTGCAAAGCTGAGCCCAACCTGGTTGAATTGAACCACAGTTGACCTGCAAACCAGTAACATGAGAACAAATGCTTGTTGTAAACCATTGAGTTTTGGAGGTGGTTTGTTATGCAGCTAATACATATTGAGCAGTTTAGTTATTCTTCATTCTTTCTTGCTTCTCAGATCTTCTATTTGCACTTTCTTTCTGCCTAAAATTTGTCTGTTGGAGTCAGGGGGCACTTCCAGGAAGATGGAGGATTAGAGAGGCAGAGGGATCACTTCTTTTCCAGAAAAGATAGCTAGAGGACAGGTGGAGACTGTCAGGAGGGCTGCGCTGGGGCTCAGGACACCAGTGGAAGGCAAGACACCATCCGGAAGAGAGAGGGATGAAGGAAAGAAGTCTTATGTGGCCAAAAAAACGGTGAGAGAACTGCAAAAGCATCAAGAGGTGCCTTCCCCACCACCTATAGAGCAAATAACAGTCTGTGGACTGCAGCAGCTGTGGACTGACTGGCTGTGGACTGAGGGGGTTACAGGGGTCCTCTTCCCCAAGAAAGGGGAGCGGGAGGGACACAGTCTACAGCAAATTCAGATTTTGGCCAGTGAACTTGGTCTGCTGCATTGGAGGGAACGCACACTTCCAGGCTGGGTGGGGCCATGACACTGCACTGAGAACAGGCAGGGAGCTATAGATAATTTGTCTTCTCAAACACCCTCCCTCCTGGACCTGGATGGTTGCTGAAGAGGCAGAGGGAGGGAGGGCACAGCCAGCCAAGGGAGGAAAGCAGTTTCTGAGAGGTGGTTAGGCTTGGTCAGCTCTGAGGACATTGCTTCTGCACCACCAAAGGGAAGTTACACTGTATGCATTCCCCTCTAACACCTGGGGTCTGAACTGAGAGGTCTGCCAAAGAGCGCCATATGCTGGCAGACCAGAATAGTGCATGAAAAAGGAAAAATAATAAAAATAGAAAATCTCCTAACAAAGAAAAGTCCAGCACCAGATAGCTTCACAGGTAAGATTTACCAAGCGTTTTGAAAAGAATTAACACCCATCCTGTTTAAATTCTTCCAAAAAATTGAGGAGGAGGGAAAATTGCCCAACACATTTTATGAAGTCAACATCACCCTAATACCAAAGCCAGATAAAGATTCTACAAGAAAAGAAAGTTATAGACCAATCTCTCTAAAGAAAATAGATGCAAAAATTCTCAACAAAATACTTGCAAATCGAATCCAACAGCATATCAAAATAATCACACATCATGATCAAGAAGGATTTATTTCTGGTATGCAAGGGTGGTTCAACCTAAGAAAATCAATTAACATAATACACCACATTAACAAATCGAAGGGAAAAAAAACTACATGATCAGCTCAATCAATGCATAAAAGGCATTTACAAAATCCAGCATCCTTTCTTGATAAAAAACACTTTGAAATATTGGAATAGAAAGGAAATTCCTCAATATGATAAAAGGAATATATGAAAAACCCACAGCCAAAATCATATTCAATGGGGAAAGGTTGAAAACTTTCCCTCTAAGATCTGGAAAAAGAAGGATGCCCACTGTCACCACTGATATTCAATATTGTGCTAGAAGTTCTAGCTAGAGCAATTAGGCAAGAAAAAGAAATAAAAGGCATCCAAATTGGAAAAGAGGAAATAAACTCTCACTATTTCCAGTGTAGGACATGATCCTATATTTAGAAAATCCTGAAATATCTACAACATAGCTACTAGAGCTAATAAATGAGTTCAGCAAAGTGGCAGGATAGAAGATCAATGCACAAAAACCAATGGTGTTTCTATACACTAGTAATGAGCAAGCTGAGGAGGAAATCAAGAAAAAATTTCATTTACAATATCAACAAAAAGACTCAAATATCTAAGAATTAATTTAACCAGGAATGTAAAAGATCTGTACCCAGAAAACTACAAAACACTGCTAAGAGATAAGAAGACCGAAACAAATGGAAGGACATTCTGTGTTCATGGATCGGAAGACTAAACATGGTGTAGATGTCAATTCTACCCAAATTGATTTGTAGATTGAATGCAATACCAATCAAAATTCTAATGGCCTACTTTACAGAAATAGAAAAGTCAATTACCAAATTTATTTGGAAGGGAAATGGGTTCTGAAAAGCCAAAAACATCCTGAAAAAGAAGAGTGAAGTCAAAGACTCACACTTCTTGAACTTTAAATGTATCATAAAGTTAGAGTGGTCAAAACAGCAAGGTATTGGCATAAAAATAGAAACATTGATCAATGGAATAGAACTGATAGTTCAGAAATAGACACTCACCTCTATGGTCAACTGATTTTTGATAAGCCTACCAAGTCTACTTTTCTGGGACAGAATAGTCTCTTCAACAAATGGTGCTGGGATAACTGGATATCCATAACTAAAAGAATGAAAGAGGACCCCTATCTGACTCCCTATACAAGAATCAACTCAAAATGTATCAAAGACCTAAACATAAAAGCCAGGACCATAAAACACTTATAAGATAATGTAGGGAAACATCTACAAGAACTTTCAGTAGTGGGGGTCTCTTAAACCTTATACCCAAAGCAGGAGCAACAAAAGAAAAAAAAATAGATAAATGGGACCTCCTCAAAATTACACTTCTGCACCTCAAAGGACTTTGTGAAGAGGGTGAAAAGGTAGCCTACTCAATGGGAGAAAATGCTTGTTAATCACACATCCTGCAAGGGTCTAATATCCATGATATATAAAGAGATCCTACAACTCAACAATAAAAAGACAAAAGAGGAGAGTGGGTGTAGCTCAGTGGTTGATTGCCTGCTCAGCATGTATGAAGTCCTGGGTTCAATCCCCAGTACCTCCAAAAACAAAAAACAAAAAAAAAAACAAAGACCCAATTAAAAAATGGGCAAAAGACCTGAATAGACATTTTTCTAAAGAAGAAATACCAATGGCAAAAAAACCACATGAAAAAAATGTTTATCATCATTGGCTATTAGGGAAATGCTAATCAAATCCACAATAAGATATCATTTCACATTTCCTAGAATAATCAATTTTTTAAAACTTTATTTTGTACATTTAATAATTCAAAATATATACAATTAAAAACTAAAAAGAAAACACAGTTGAAAAAAGCATGCATTTCTCAATTAAATGTACTGGATACATATACATTTTTTTTAAATCATACAGTATGTTACACCATATATTTGGTTTATACTAACACAATCATACAGTATTTGTCCTATTGTGTCTGGCTTGCTTCACTCAACATAATGTTCTCCAGGGTCATCCATGTTGTCATATGGTTTACAACTTCATTTCCTCTTGCAGCTGCATAATATTCCATTTTCTGAACACACCACAATTTGTTTATCCATTCATTGGTTGATGGACGCCTGGGTTGTTTCCAACTTTTGGCAATCGTGAATAACGCCACTATGAACATCGATGTGCAGATGTCTGTTCGTGTGATGGCTCTTAGTTCTTCTGGGTATATACCCAGTAGTGGTATTGCAGGGTCACGTGGCAAGTCTATATTAAACTACTTTAGGAACTGCCATACAATCATCCACAGTGGCTGTACCATCCTGCATTCCCACCAACAGTGAAGAAGTGTTCCTATCTCTCCACATCCTCTCCAACACAAATAGTGGCCATTCTGATAGGTGTGAAATGATATCTCATTGTAGTTTTGTTTTGCATTTCCCTAATCATTAGTGATTGTACACTTTAGATAAATAATATGACTTATGAACAACAACAAAAAATAATAGGGTTGGTTGGGGGAAAAACACACCAAATGTAAGATATGGACTATAGTTAGTAGTAATACTTTGACAATGCTCTTTCATAATTTGTTACAATTGTTTCACAATAATGCAAGGTATTGGTGGTAGAGTGATGTGTGGGAGCTCTGTATGATGTTATGCATGTTTGTTTTGTAAGTTCACAACTTTTACTATACACATATGGTTTATGTATGTTCATATATGGATAGTATACTTCAAGAAATAGTTTTTAAAATGGAAGGAAAGAAAAAAGAATCGGGAGAAAATGATCTCAGTTTTCTGTTGTTTGAAAACGACTTTGTTTATCCCTTGTTCTTGAAATGCAGTTTTTATTTAAGTAAGTGTAGGCTGATTATTATTTTCTCTCAACAGATGAAAGTATTATTCTTCTGTCTTCTGACTTTTGTTGTAGTTATTGAGAAGTCAGTTATCAGTAAAATTATCCATTTGGAAGAAATCTATCTTCTCCCTAGCTGCTTTTGGTATTTTCTCTTTGTCTTTATTATTCTGAAGTTCATTTTTTTTTTCTTTTTTTGTTTTGGTGCAGTTTCCTTTTTTTTTTTTTTAACAAAATTTTATTGATACATATTAATAAAGCATACAATTCATCCAAAGTGTACAATCAATGGTATTTGGTATAATCACATAGTTGTGCATTCATCACTCCAGTCGCTATTAGAGCATTTTCATTATTTCCATAATAATAATAAAAAAGAAAAAAAACAGACAAACAAGAAAATTCTTCACCTCTCAATCTCTCTCTGTTTCCCATGCTGTACATAGCTTCTATTTCTGGCTATTTTTGCACATTTATTTATTTATTTATTAAACAGTTTTGTTGAGATATATTCACATTCCCAACAATCTATCTAAAATGGGTAATCAGTGGCTTTTAGTATAATCACAATGTTGTGCATTCAGCATCACAAAAAAATTTAGAATTATTCATTACTCCAGAAAGAAAAACTCCACATGAAGTTCATTAAGTGACTAGATATGGATTTTGACTAGACTTAAATATCATTTTATTCTGCTTAAAATTCACTGGGACCAGGGGATAGAATATGGGTAGAGAATGGGGAGCTGATGCTTTATTTGTGCAGTATTTCTATTTAGGTTGATTGTAAATGTTTGGAAATGGATATTGGTGATTTTAGCACATTATTGTGAGTACAATTAACAGTGCTGAATTATGCTTGTGAATGTTATTGAAAGAGGAAGTGCATGTTACCAGAAGGAAAGTTAAAAGACAAAACATGGGACTGTATAACAGTGAACCCTATCATGGACGATGGACTGTGGTTAACAGTCCTAATATAAGCATGTTCCTTCCTGAATTGTAACAAATATGACACTATTACAAGGTATTAATTAAAGGGGGGTTGTTTTAGTTTGCTAAAGGCTTAGGGGAGCAATATACCAGAAATAAGTTGGCTTTTATAATGGGAATTTATTAGGTTAAACTTACAATTCTGAGGCCTTGGAAGTGTCCAAATCAAGGCATCATCAAGAGATGCTGTCTCACCAAGTGCAGCTGTGGGTGATCAGGCACATGGCGGTATTATCTAAACATGCTCTCTCTGACTTCAGCTGTGGGTGATCAGGCAAATGACTAGTCTCTTCCCTGTCCTCTGGGTCTCATCTTTTTCAGCCTCTCAGGGGTCTCTTTCTGTGCCTCTGTGCCCCACTGATTCTAACCTCCGGCTTTCAGGACCTCTCAGCTTTTCATGGTTTCTCTATCTCCACAGCTTTTTTTCTGTGTCTGCAGTTCTTTATATCTACAGTAAAAGGATTAAGACCCACCCTGGGTCATGCTTTACTGAAGTGATGGTCTCATAACTGATTCTGATCAAAAGGTCCCCCACACAAAAATGGATTAGCTCTAAGGACATGATCTTCTGGGTTCCACCCAGTTTCAAACTGCCACAGGGGTATATGGGGAAAAATACACCTAATGTAAACTATGTGTTATATTTGACAGTAATATTTTAATATTCTTTCTCAATTGTAACAAAAGTACCGCAATAATGCAAGGTGTCAACAATAGGGGGTATATTGTATTTTATATGACTTTTCTGTTGTATTTTTATATGATTTTTTGGTAAACCTACAACTTCTTTAATTTAAAAAATTGCAATAATTAAAAAAGACATTATGCTAAGTGAAGAAATCAGACACAAAGTAAAAAAATAAAAAAAAATCACTGGGATTCTTGAACCTGTAGATTAGTGTCTGTGGCCCGACAAAATGGCCACATATCCATATCCTAATCCCTAGAATTTGTGAGTATAATAGATTACATAGTAAAGGAGAATTAACTTTATTAAGGTTATTAATTAGCTGACTTTAAGATAGGGAGATTATTCTGGATTATCTGGGTGGGTCCAATGAATCACAAAGCCTTTAAGTGTGGAAGAGAGATGCAAGAGAGGAGGTCAGAAGTGATGTGATGTGAAGATGGGGGAAGAGGGCCACGAAGCAAGGAATGTAAGTGGACTCCAGAAGCAGGAAAGGGCAAGGAAACATCTGCCTCAAAGCCTCCAAAAAGGAACGTAACCCTGCCAACATCTTGATTTTAGCCCAGTGCAACCCATGCTAGGCTTCAAGCCTTCAGAACTAAATATGATCAATTTGGCTGTTTTAAGTCACTAAGGTATGGTAATTTGTTACAGCAGCAATAGGAAACTAATACAGTGTCTTTTATGCATTCTGGAAAATCTTCAGCCTTTATAACTTTTATAACTTTTAATTATGACTTCTCTTCTTCTGGAACTTGATTAGACCTATTTTTTTTTCTCATTAAACTTTGTTTTAATGGTTCTCAAAATTCTGTGATAAATTTTCAATTGAGTTGTTTCCATATAAAAGGTACAATCCTTAGAACTTATTAGTTACTTTTAAGTTATTACTTAAAACTGCCACATAAAAGAAACATATGGGCCATAATATATTCCTTTCCTTCTGAAGGCTTTACAATGCATTTAACATTAACTAGTCTTTTAGTATTAAACTTAAATGGCCAATTGAGACAAACAGGTCTGAAACCAGACCCATCTTCCACCACTGATTAATACTGGGGTTCGGGTGTTATGGAAAGATTCATTTAGCCTTCTGAGCTTTCTTGGCAGACGTGGTGATCTTGCCAGCTCCAGCAGCCTTCTCGTCCCCTGCCTTGATGGCACCCACAGCAATTGTCTGTCGTTTGATTGTAAATGTTTGCAAAATCACCCAGAGGAGGATAGTCAGAGAAGCTCTCAATATACACAGGCTTGCTGGGAACAATATCACTGGATTTCAAGAATTTGGGGCCAACTTCTAGCTTCTTGAACAACAGAATGATGGTCAGTCTTCTTCAGGCCAGCAAACTTGCAAGCAAAGTGAGGTGGATGACAATCCAGTACACTTGCATAGCCAGCACTGATTTGGCCTTGATGTTCTGGATAAATCACCTGAGCAGTGATGTCAACTGCTGCCATTGCTGTGTCATTTTTGTTGTCACCAGCCATGTTGTCACAAGGGACATCTTTGACAGACACATTTTCTACACTGAATCCCACATTATCCCCAGGAAGAGCTTCATTCAAAGCTTCATGGTGCATTTCAGCAGATTTTACTTCAGTTGTAACAATGACTGGGGCAAAGGTGACCAGCATGCTCAGTTTGAGAACACCAGTTTCCACTTGGCCCCCAGGGACAATACCAATACCACCAGTTTTGTTAGACATACTGGAGGGGCAGATGCAAGGGTTTGTCAGTTGGATGAGTAGGTGGCAGGATACAGTCCAGTGCTTCAAGTGGCATGCTTCCACTGGCATTGCCATCCTTATGGTGACTTTTCATCCCTTGAACCAAGGCATGAACTTGGCTCCAGGATGTTATCACCATTCCAACAAGAAATTAGCACAAATGCTACTGAGTCAGGATTATAGCCAGTTTTCTTATTGTAGGTGTCAACTTCCTTAATGATTTCCTCATATCTCTTCTGGCTGTGGGGTGGCTCAATGGAATCCATTTTGTTAACACCAATAGTTAGTTGTTTCACACGCAGTGTGTAAGGCACAAGGCATGCCCACTGATCTGCCCATTCTTGGAGAAACCAGCTTCAAATTCACCAACATCAGCAGCAGCAACCAAGATAGCACAGTCAGCCCGAGATGTGCCTCTAATCATGTTTTTTGATAAAGTCTTTGCATCCTGGCGCATCAGTGATGACCATGTAATACTTGCTGGTCTCAAATTTCTAAGGGAGATATCACTGGTGATACAACACTCACGTTCCGCTTTCGGTTTATTCAAGGCCCAGGCATACTTGAAGGGGTCCTCGCCCATCTCAGCAGCCTCCTTCTCAAAATTTTCAAAGTTTTTTTCCTTGATTCCACCACATTTGTAGATCAGGTGGCAATTAGGGGTGGACTTGCCTGAATCTACATGTCCAGTGATGAAAATGTTGATATGAGCCTTTTCCTTTCCCATTTTGGCTAAAGATTTAACGATGATTTTCATGACATGTCTGTTATGATGGCAAACCTGTTTTTAAAAAAAGTCCTCATTCTTGTTTCAGCTCTATTTCTACTGCTGTTTAGCCCACCCATTCGATTTTTAACTTAATAATTATAGATTTCACTTCTAGAAGTCATACTTGGCTTTTTGCAAATGTTATTGGCCAGT
Organism: Tolypeutes matacus; assembly: GCA_026826555.1. Taxonomy (NCBI): domain Eukaryota; kingdom Metazoa; phylum Chordata; class Mammalia; order Cingulata; family Chlamyphoridae; genus Tolypeutes; species Tolypeutes matacus. Next base: position 7,208,747 of record JAKSZT010053792.1, read on the forward strand.
TTTTAGCAATCTCTTTTTTGTTACTCAACATTTCAATCTTATCTTAAATTTCTTTTAAGATATTGTACATGTGTATTTTATTTTCTACATCTAATCATTCTAATATCTGAAGTCTTGTGAGACTGCGTCTGGTGTCTTTTGTTTTTCTGGGTCTTACTCATGTTACCTTTTAAAAAAGTGTTTTATGAGTTTTGACTAAAATCTCATGGTACATAGTCTGTGAGAATTGTCTGAGTATTGGTTAATAGGCGTTCTTCTAGCTTATACCAGCTGTCTAGGGGTACGACCAACCTGGGACCAATTTAAAATAAGTTTTCAGCTTAAAGTTTTTGGGATCACATAGGGTCTGTAGCCTGCCACAGTTAGCCACAGTTTCAAGGATGTTGGCAGAAGACACACAAAACAGTTTATTATTCAAAGCAATATTAGACGCCAAGTGTTGGCATTTCTGTCAGTTCCCCACGTCCCAATTGCTGCAGAGCAATACAAAGTGGGCCAGGTGACACCTGTACACACAGTGGGTTGCTTTATGGGAAGGGAACCCTGTAGTTAGCATGAATATTATATAATGGGCAGTAGACATGCCAACCTTTTTCTCCTTAGGTAGACAATATGTCAATCTTCCAAGGGTTTTTTCACTATACAAATATCTTTTTTTTCTCCAACAATTTGTTGAAATATATCATTCATACATGAACCTACATAAACAATAAGTTCAGTAAACATTGTGAACTTACAAAACAAATATTCATAACATCATACAGGAATCCCACACATCACCCCACCACAAATACTTTGCATTGTTGTGAAACATTTGTTAACAAATTATTAAAGAGCATTGTCAAAGTATCACTACTAACTTTAGTCAGTATCTTACTCCTCTATGCTATTTTTTTAAGGATTTATTTATTTATTTACTTTTTCCATTTTTAACCCACCCCCACCCCGTTTTTTGCTGTTTTTGTGACCATTCACTAGGCAACTCTCTGTGTCTGTTTCCTGCCCTCTCTTCTCATTCTTCTCCTGTCTTCACTGGGATTTGATCCTCAGAAACTCTGATGTGGGAGAGAGGTGTTCTACCTCCCGCGCCACCTCAGTTCCTGATTTTTCGGTGCGTCTTGTCTTGGCTCTCCCTTGTGTCACTCTCCTGTTATGTCATCATCTTGCTGCATGGCTCGCGGGCCTGACAGTGCACCCATGCGCAGGTCTTGGGGGGCTCACCTGCTTGCAGGGCCTGGTGGCACACCTGCACGTGGGGCCTGGTGGCCCATGCGCCTTCTATATTTTTCTTTTTTTATGTTTACTGGGAGATCCCAGGGATTGAACCCAGCTTCCTCCACATGGGAGACAGATGTCCAACCATTTGAGCCAGATCCATCACCCTAGAGTTACAGTAATTTCCCATACAGGATGGTCATATAATAAGTCAGGCTTAGTTTATCAACAGCATTCTAAAAACCAGACCTAGGGAGAAAAACTAGGTCTGGGGACACATGCATGGTTTCTAATATAGTGAAAGTTTATCCTACCCTGATTATCACAAAATCAGGACAGCGAGCATATTCATATATACAAATATCTTTTAAAATATATTTCAGTGCCTCTGCTCATAAGCTATACAGAAATGTGAGAGATTCATGAAAGATAGTCTACTAACAACAGGTAGTTTGAATTTGGGCTATGAACACATGCTTTTGTGCAAATTCTTAGGATATCTTTTTTCTCCCTTCTACCTGCAGCCGAAGTCAAGACAGTTAAGTTTTCTTGCTGTCCTCTGGTGTAGGGCAGGTTTGTGTTTTATGAGGGGGTCCTACTTTATGTGTGTGAATGCTTATGTGGGGGTGGTCTCTCCTAGTAGACTCTCTACCTTGGTTGGGGCTTTGAGTTAGTCTCCTGTCCCCATCCTTCATGGTCATTAGAACTTTAGGTCAAGGTCACCAGAGTTCAGAAGGTGCTCCCAGAATAAAATCTGCCTTTCAGGTTTATCTTTTCCAGGTTAACTTGATTTTTGGCTACTGAGTATTCCTTACTGTTTTGCTAGCACAGAAATGTATTTTTTTTTTTTTTACCGGGAGGTCCCAGAGATCGAACCCCAGTCCCTCCATGTGGTAGACAGACGCCGAACCTCTTGAGCCACATCTGTTTCCCCATAGAAATGTATTTAAACAGATGTTTTTTCATGTTCTATCTAGCATTTAAAATTGTGTGTTATTCCATGAATCTAATCTGTCAAGCTGCCAGGTTGGCTGAAATGCAGGGGAGGCAGTCATCCCTGGAGCCTCAGGTGTCATGGATCAAAGCTGAATTCATACAGAAAGCTGGCAGGCTTGGAAATGAATATACTTAATCCTCATGATTGGGAAGTGAGGTTTTTTTAGTTAATTGGATTTTTTTTCTAGTTATCTGAAGATTTTCCTGCTTTGGGAGAAATATCACTCCAAATAAGACAAAAGAAGCAAAGCCTCAAGATTCTCTAAGTTTTACATAGCACACACAGTTGCATTAGTCAATTGTTTTGTTGGCAATTTTAGAAATACCACCTGTTGAAATGCTGTATATTGCCAATTTCATAACTTCAACATAGTAATGACCTGGATGGCTGCCATGTTAATACACTCTGAAAACTTGCTACTCAAAGTGTGGCCCAGGACCAGAAGTACCAGCATCACCCCACCTGGATTCTGAGTTAGAAATGTAGATTCCTAGGCCCCTCTCCAGCCATAGTGAATCAGAATCTACATTTAAACGTGATCCCCAGATATTTCGTAGGCACACATATGTTTTAGAAGCGCTGCTCTAGAAAAATACTTTGAAGAAGTTTGGTTGTTACTGATGACTACAATACAATACAATGGAAAAAGCATGGTTTTAGAATCAGAATCCGAGGTCCACCCCTACATAACAGTGTGACCTTCTGCAAGCCACTTAAGGTCAGTAATCAGAAGTTTCCTATTTCACAAGATTGTAAAAAGAGATCGTGTAAAAGTGCCTATGGCAGTGCCTATTACAGGGTGGGTGTGCAACAGACATTAGTTTCATTGGTTTACTCTCTTTGCTTTTCATGCCTTGCTTAGAGAAAATAAAAGAAAATTTTCCCATCATTCGCATGTGTAGAAAACAGAGTATTTTTATAAATCCATGAAAATAATTACTATTTGTTCATGGATAGGTAAGATAACAAATAAGATTTCTATAAAGGAAAGGATAAAATACTGTTTATAACAGAAAAGACTGATGGTTTGAAACTGTTATATTCTAGGAAAACGTGATTAAATTTAATCCATTCTTGTGGGTGCGAATCCATTGTAAATAGGACTTTTTGGTGAGGTTGCTTCATTTTAGAAGTATGGCCCACCTCAATCAGAATGAGTCTTAATCCCATTACTTCAGTCCTTTAAAAGCAGAATGAAATTCAGACACAGAGAGAGAATGCCACAGGAAGCAAGAAGCTGAAATAGAACCCGAAGAGAAGGAAGAGACCAGGAGACACAACCAAGTATCTTGCCATGTGACAGAGGAACCAAGGATCACCAGCAGCCAGCCCCAGAATGCCAGTCTTTGGGGAGTAAGTATCATCTTGATTTGGACTTTCTTTTAGCCTCAAAACCATAAGCTAATAAATTCCCATTGTTTAAGCCAAGCCATTCCATGATATTTGTTTGAACAGCCTAGGAAACTAGAACAGGGACACATACAAAAAGTTTAAATTAAAATAGAAATAAAAATCATATTGCGGGTAGCAGATGTGGCTCGAGCAATTGAGCTCCCACCTACCGCATGGGAAGCCCTGGGTTTGGTTCCCAGTGCTTCCTAAAGAAGACGAGCAAGACAGCAAGCTGACATGACAGGCTGGAGTGGTGAGCTGACACAACAAGAGACACAAGGAGGAAACATAATGAGAGACACAACAAAGCAGGGAGTGGAGGTGGCTCAAGGAATTGGCCGCCTCCCTCCCACATGGGAGGGCCCAGGTTTGGTTCCTGGTGCCTCCTAAAAGGAAGATGAGTGCACAACGAACAGACACAGCAAATGCAAACAACGAGGGGATAGGGAGAAATAAATAAATAAAATAAATCTTTAAAAAATCATATTGAAGGAGTGGAACAGGTGTAGCTCAGTGGTTGAGTGCCTGCTTTGCATGTACGAGGTCCTGGGTTCAATCCCTGGTATTGCCTAAAAAAAAGAAAAACTTATTGAAATATGAGAAGCAAAAGATGGCTGTCACCTAGCCTAATACAGTTACTACAGTGAGTTTGAAATGTAACACTAAGTTTCATCAAAGCCAATAGGAAAACTCAGTTAATTACATAAGGAAATTATTCTAGAGACAATTTCTTTGATGTTAAGTTCAAAAAGGAACATGTTACATGGATTCTTGGTCGAGGAGCACTGAACAACTTAATGAGAGATATTTTTAATGGTACAATTGGAAAGTTGTGAACTTAATAAAAATATGACTTTGAAGGAGTCAAATGAAAATTGAATATAGGCTGAATTTTTCCTTCTTCCTTCACTATTAAATAACCAGCAGAGGTAACGGATGATGGTGAAGGTAGCACAGCATTGTAAATGTAATTAACATCACTGAACTGTACACTTGAAAGTGGTTAAAATGGGAAATTTTATGCTGTATATATGTTACCACAATAAAATTTAAAACAAAACAATTGCCAAAAGATGGAAACAACCCAATTGTCCATCACCCGATGAATGGTTAAACGAAATGTGGTATATACATACAATGGAATACTATGCTGCATTAAGAAGAAATGAAATTGGAACATATATGACAACATGGATGAACCTTGAGGATATTATGCTGAGTGAAATAAGCCAGACACAGAAGGACAAATATTGTGTGTTCTCACTAACATGAGCTAAATAACAAGAATAAACACATGGAGTTAAAACCTAGAGTTTAGGTTACTAGAAGATAGGATGAGGGCTGAGAAGGGGTACTGATGTTTAATGTATGTAGAATTTTTAATTAGCTTGACTGTAAGAGTGTGAAAATGGATAGAGTTGATGGCAACATTAGAGTGAGTATAACTAACACAGCTGATTTATAAATGAGATTGCGGCTGAAAGGGGTAGTCTAGGGGCGCACATGTCAATTGAAAAAAAGCTAGCAAATAATCTAAGGACTGTATAATGTAGTGAACCTGGTGGTGGATGAGGTGGATGGTGGATTAATAGTATAAGTACAAGAATGTTCTATGAACTAGAACAAATGTACGCCACTATTACAAGGTGGTAAGAATATGGTGATGTGTGAGAAAAATACAATTAATGTAGTTTAGGGACTATAATTAACAGCAATATTGTAATATTCATGCATCAAAGTCAAAAAAGGTACTATATCAATGCTAAGGGTCAATACCAAGGGGGTATGGGATTTTTTTCTATTGGACTAAGGAAAAAGTTCAAAAATTTAATGAGGCAATGATTGTACAATTCTGTGATGAAACTGAGAGCCAGTGAGTGTACACTCTGAATGGATGTACAAGGCACGGGACTGTGTAACTCAGTGAACTATGTGGTAGATGATGGACTGTGGTTAACATTACAAATATGAGAGTGTTCTCTCATGAACTGTAACAAATGTACAATGCTAATACATGGTGTTAATAATGGGGGATGCAAATATTCTCGCTGTCCTGATTTTGTGATAATCAGGGTAGGCTAAATATTCACTATATTAGAAACCATGCATGTATCCCCAGACCTAGTTTTTCTCTCTAGGTCTGTTTTTTAGAATGCTGGTGATAAACTAAGCCTGATTTATTATATGACCATCCTGTATGGGAAATGACTGTAACTAGGTATTTTTGGTCAACCTTAAGAGATATAGCAGCAGAGACAGATGTGACTCAAATGGTTGGGCATCCATCTCCCATATGGAGGGACCTGGGTTCTATCCTCAGGAACTCCTGGTAAAAAGAGAATAAATAAAAATATAGAAGGCACATGGACCATCAGGCCCCATGCGTGGGTGTACCGCCAGGCCCCGTGAGTGGGTGAGCCCCCCAGGCCCCGCACGTGGGTGTGCTGCCAGGCCCTGTGGGCGGGTGCGCCAACAGGCCCCGCGAGCAGGTGATCCGTCAGGCCCTGCGAGTCACGCAGCAAGAAAATGATGTAACAGGAGAGTGACACAAGATGAGACATGCCAAAAAACCAGGAACTAAGGTGATGCAGGCAGTAGGACGCCTCTCTCTCACATCACAGTTTCCAAGGATCGAATCCCAGTGAAGACAGGAGGAGAAGGATGAGCCCAGAGGGCAGGAAACGGACACAGAGAGTTGCCCAACAAATGGACACAAAAACAGCAAAAATGTGTGTGTGTGGGTAAAAAAGGATAAAAGTAAGTAAGTAAATAAATAAATCCTTAAAAAAAAGTATAGGAGAGTAAGATACGGACTATAGGTAGTAGTAATACTTTGACGATGCTCTTTTGTGGTTTCTTAGCAAATGTTTCACAACAATGCAAAGTATTTGTGGTGGGGTGATGTGTGGGAGCCCTGTATGATGTTATTCATGTTTGTTTTGTAAGATCACAATGTTTACTGAACACTTATTGTTTATGTATTTTCATATATGAATGATATACTTCAATAAATAAAAAAAACAAAACAAATGGGGGGGGGTGTATGGAAATAATACATCAAATGTAAGCTATGGACCATAGTTAGCAGTAATATTTTGATGATGTTCTTTCACAATCTGTAACAAATATTCCACAGCAATGCAAGGTGGTGGAGGGGTGACGTGTGGGAATTCTGCATGTTAAGCATGATTGTTTTACAAGCTCACAACTTCTCTAACAAAAATATGTTAAACATTTTAAAACAGCCAAACATAGAACTGTACAATACAATGAGTGAGCCCTAAATTATGGACTTTAGTTAATAATATAAGTAAAATAATATTGGTTCATCACTGTGTGCGAGGTGGGGGGTAAATGGGAACTCTGTACCTTCTTTATGATTTTCCCATAACCCTACAACCAGTCTAAAAATTAAATAAAAAGGAAAAAAAAAAAAAAGGAAAACAAACAAACAAAACCCAGCAGAGGATGAAAAGAAATTGCTTAATAATGAATTATCTCTAACTCTCAGATAACTTATTCTACATAGTCAGAAGGAATATTTTATGTATCCATTATGGACCTTGTGAAACTTTAGTCAGAATTCTTCTAACCTGCATGGAAGGCCTATAGACAACTGGAAGAAAACATTCACTCGTACCTGCCAATAGCAACTACTCTTTGCAACCCTACTAACATTATCAACTTGTTCTTCTCACTAGATTCATGCCCAGTAAAAGAAATAAAGTTACATTAAAAAACAAACAAAAAACTCCAAAACTTCATCTAGTTGATGTCTTACTTATGATTTATTATTATTTAAAAATGAAAATATTAGCACATAAGTTCCCTATGAATCTCCTAAAAGTTTGAAACAAAAGATAAATGATGGGAAATATTTGGGAGATATCCTAAATGAAAAATATTTTGGCAAATTATCCATATTCCAGTCAAAATACATGGTTCCTTATAGTACAACTGCTTAAAGTAAAATATCAACTTAAAAGTTTCCTTTCATTTTACTTTCAGTAAAACCAAAATATGTTGTAATATGAGATTTGGCTATCGTTTTCACTTTGAAATTAATAGCTATGGCTAAAGGTGATTTTTTTAAAATCAGGTGACCATATTGCTGATTCATAGTATCACCACAGAATTTCACAACATGACCCTATATTTTGACTATTACCGATAAATAGCACTTCAGTTTCTTCAATGGCTGTCACTTGAAACAACTGGTCACAGAAGAGTGCTGGTCTAATATGGTTTATATAGCTATATGAATTTAAGATCAAAAGAAAGACTTTTCTTTTCAATTCTATTACCTCTGGTACTTGTTTGGCAAATGTTCCATTAATGAACTTTTCTGTAACAATTGGGCAAAGGAGTTCTGTTTTAGAAGTCAGAGTTTTATTCTTTAAAGATACTGCTGCAACTTTTTAGGTATTCTTTGTGTTATTAAAAATATCATCATAGAAAATGTGTGGTCAGTAGTTTTTACCAGTTTAATCTCTCTGAGAGTGGGATGATTCTTTAATACAGTTAAGCAAAATAATTTCTGATATTTTTTAGTTGGTCTTTTTAAATTCATTGTAATAAAAATTTTATTTGGTAACATATAATGAAGAACTTGGCTGGCCTCTGTCCCTCATTCCTGGGATATATCTTCCAAATCTTTGAAATTTCCAGTGATAGGATTGTTTTTGGTGTGTATGGTGGGATCCAGATCATACCTGATAGTTTATGCTAAGGAGAGAAGACTCAGGGTGGGGACTGGCCACACCAGAAAGACCAACTGCATGATTACAGGGTTGGAGCTTTGGGGCACCTCATATCACCCCAACCTCCAGGGAGGGGTGGTGGGCTGGGGATTAAGTTCAACCACATGGGCGTTGTTGATTCAATTGATCGTGTCTAGGAAATGAAACATCAGTAAAAACTCTGGGCACTGAAGCTAGGGTGTGCCGGGTCAATGATGCATCCTGACTTCATGGGGAGATGACAGGAGAGCTTTGCATTTGAGAACCCTCCCAGACCTCACTCTGTGCACCTCTTCTTTTGGCTTCTTAAATTCTTAATTCTTGGTATCATAAATCTGTAGTGGAAAATATTGTGCTTTCCTGAGTTCTGTGTCACTCTAGTGAGTTTTTGAACCTGGGAGTGGTGGGAACCCCCAAATTTGTAGCCAGTTCACCTCAGAAGACAGAGTGGCTCTGGGAACCACCGACTTGCAGCAGGTGTCTGAAGTGAGAGCAGTCTTTTGGGGTTAGAGGTGGTTAGAGTCAGAATTACATTGTATTTGATGTCAGAAGTTATTACAGGCTACTGCAATTTAAAAATTAATGTTATTTCTTTTTAAGGATATCATACATGTACATACAATAAAATCCAAAAGGCACCAAAGAAAGAATATACAGAGAAAGGTAATTCTTCTTTCCACCCTTGTTCTCCACCTATCCTGTTCCATTATAATCAGTCTTTTGCACATTCTTTAAGAGAGATTTTCTATATTTGCAAGCATATTTGTACATATTTAGTCATATTTTAATGGAAATATATTTTATTATTAAAGTATTAAATGTTGATTGTAATATATTTTAGTAATATCCAAGTATTTAATGATACTATAGTCTGCATACTGTTGTGTAGTATTTTTTTGACTCCACATTTTAAATGGACATACTTCCCTACTGATACAAATTAGATCTACAACATTCTTTTAAATGGCTGTAGCAGAATCCACTGAAAGGATGTATTATTATTTATTTAACCAATGTTTAAATTGTTTCTAATTTTTTTTATCATAAAAAACATAGTCATGTTCATCTTGTACATATATTACGCATGCTTGTCTGATTCTCTGAAGAGTTCTCAAAAGTGGATTTGCTAGGTCAAAGGGGATGTCCAAGATATTTTTAAATACATATTGCCAGACTGTCTTTAAGAGAGATTTTATCAATTTCCCTTCCCATTGAGAATGTATAACATTTCAAATCCCCTATCTTTAGTGAAAAGTAAGCACCAGTTATTTAAGTATTAACCAATCAGAGAGGTGAAAAATGATTCAGGGATTATTTTCGGCTGGGGTCCCTAGAAAGAGAGACTAAGGTAGGGATTCTCAGCAAAGCATTTATTGAGGAAGCATCCTCAGAAAAAAGGGAATGAGCAGGATGGGGAAGCCAGGTGTCTCAGCAGACTGAGAGCGCATCTTCCATTCAGGAACCTTGAGCACAGCAATTCCCAAAGTGTGCTCCATGGACTCCTGGGTGAATGCGGACAGACGTAATAGAATTGAGGAAGCTGCAGTCCTCCTCTACAAGATCAGAGAGCCTTCAGATGGTCTTACCATGATCCTCTGAGAAATTCTGGGGCTGCCAGAGTTGGCAGGTACGAGGGAGTGCAACAATAGACTTAAGAGCTGGGACTTTAATTGAAGAACTGTACCTAAAACAATTGACCTTCCCTTACTCACTCTCCTCCCCTTATAGACAAAGTATTGTCAGAGCAAAAGCACCAGACATTTAGCACAAAGCCAAAAACTGGAGTCCTGGTCTCTTAAGAGAAGGCAAATGCTAATATCCCTAATGCAAGGGTTAGCATTTCAGAGAAAAGGCCTTCTTCTGGCACGTGTGGGCTCCCTTAGACAAGTGTTAGCAGAAACCTGAAGCTTTCATCCTCAGAGCTCCTAAGCAAACTTCCACTTTAGTGCAGACAACCAGCAGGAGACAGACGCACAAACACAATAGCATAGAAAAACTGTATTATCCACTCAGTCTTCATTCACAAATATCCACCGACAACCAAGGATTACCAGATGTTTGAGGAAGATCACTAAGATAAAAATAAAAGCATAAACTGCAAAAGTACTACTGGAAGCAAAATGAATAATGAAAGGAAGAGAAAGAAGCACACTTTAAAAGAAACAAATGAACTTGTAATTACTATCTTCAGTGATATTCAAGGATATATTTCATCCATAAAACAAGAAGAGAGAACCAAAAGGTTGGAATACTCAGAATGAGAAAAAGTTCTAGAGAATAGAAAGATAACAGCAAAATTAAGAATGCAAAAGAAGGAATGGAAAAATAAAATTAAGGCCGTGTCCCCAAATGTAGTGATAAACAGACAAATGTAGAAAATAAAAGAAAAATGGTAACAGACATGGAGACTCTATCTAAATGTTCCAACATGGGTGTAAATAAGAGTCTCAAAAAGAGTCCAGAATAGAGTGGTGAGGTGGTGGTAGTAAAAAGGAGGAAGGAATATGTAAGAGAAATAATAGACCAAAGTGAGTTTAAAAATACCCACACTCAACCATATCCTTGTGAAAGATTACGTGTCCAAGATTAAAGAATAGGGAGCAAATGTGGCTTAAGCGGTTGAGCACCTGCTTCCCACAGGGGAGGTCCTGGCTTCAATCCCTGGCACTGGTACCTCAAGAATAGATCCTAAACATTTGTAAGAAAAAAATAGGACACTAAAAAAGGATAAAACAAACTTATAACACATCTGAACCACTGAATGTTAGAAAATAGTGGAGTAGTGCCTTTAGAGTTTTAGGAAAATTTCTTGTTAACCTAGATTTATATACCCAGCCATTAAAAAAAAATCAAATGTAAGTGTGTAGGCAACTGGTGTGGAAAACAGTCTGGCAGTTCCTCAAAAAGTTAAACACAGAATAGCCATATATGTGACTTGGCAATTCTACTTTCCTAAAGCAGGGGCTCAAACAGATAATTGTACACTAATGTTCACAACAGCAGTTATTCACAATAGTCAAAATGTGGAAGCCACCCAAATGTCCATTAATAGATAAATGGATAAACAAAATGTGGTATGTCCATACAATGGAATATTATTCAACATAAAAAAGAATATTCTGAAACTTGATGTAATATGAATTAAACTTGAAAACATTATGCTAACTGAAAGAAACCAGACACAAAAGGACAAATATTGTAATGATTCCACATATACAAAATATCCAGAATAGGCAAATTCATAGTGTCAGAAAGTAGAATAGAATTTACCAGGGGTGGGGGTAGGAAGGAATAGGAGGTTATTGCTCAATGAGTGCAGACTTTCTGTTTGGAGTGATGAAAACCGTTTTGGTAATGGATAGTGATGATGGTAACATTGTAAATGCCACTGGATTGTACACTTAAAATGTTTAAAAAGGCAACTTTTTATGTTATATATGGTTTATCACAATGAATTTTTTTTAAATGTAAGCATTTGGAAGCAACCAGTGTAATCCTTGCTTATTGAGGAGTTCACAGTCTTGCTGGGGAGAAAAAGACATAAACAAGACATACATAAGAAAAGGAAAGTATGAAGAGGTCTGTCTAGGGTGCTATGAGCATGGACCAAGGACACCCAACCCAATCTTAGGGAGGCAAGAGAAGACTTCCTGAAAGAGATGATCCTGTGCTGAGCCTTAAACCATGAAGAAATAACTTGGTAAACCTCTTCAACAAATTTCCCTGACCTAGATTGGACTGTAGCAAGAGAAACTTTATCTCCATATTCAGATATGATTTCCACGTATTTCATAAACTGGTCATGACTAAGAGCATAAGCATGAAAAAACAGCCACAATTTTGCTTACTACCTTCCATCACATATGCAGTGAACCTGACTTGCAAGATTTGTAGCTCCGTTCTCTTCATGACTAATCCATTGGATGGTGGGCACACCCTCCTTTACTTTTGTCTTGAATAAACTGTTGAAACCATCACCTTTTCCCTTCATTCAAGTTCTCTACTTGTTCTGAGTGAATTTAGAACTTCTCTCTCCTTTCTTTCTTTCCTTCCTTCCTCCCTCCCTCCCTCCCTCCCTCCCTCCCTCCCTCCCTCCCTCCCTCCCTTCCTCCCTTCCTTCCTTCCTTCCTTCCTTCCTTCCTTCCTTCCTTCCTTCCTTTCTCTCCTTCCATCCTTCCTTCTTCCCTCCCTTCCCTTCTCCTTTCTTCTTTCCTTTGTTCTTTTGTTTTTTCAGCATAGGGAAGGCTGCATTCTGGTGTCAGGGAATAATTCTTGGTATGTTGGTGCTAAAAAGTTTATTTGGCTATTATATTGGCTTCATCTTTAAAGACGCTTTGGATCATAGAAGGGTTACAACTGGGGTGGGAGAGGATCGTTGGTGGGGAGTTTCAGGGATGGGGGGTTCATGGGAGGAAGTTCACCTGAACATGCATAAAAGGTATATAAAATTGTTCAAATGCTCATGGGGCATGGTCACAGTGGGTGGAGAATCACTCAATAAATGAGAGAATACTGAATTCCCAGCCTGGAGAGCTCTGCCACATTCTCCAAGGGAGCAGCAACAGTTCCTCAAGAGCAGGGGCAGTGTCTGGCTAAGGAGGACGATCCACTGATGGGCTCTTGTTATTGATGACTAGCCTTACGAGTTTTTGCTCTTTTTTTTTTAAAGATTTTATTTATTTATTCATTTATCCCCCCCTTGCTGCTTGTGCTCGCTGGGTCAGCTAACCACGCCACGCGGGCGGGCTTACCTTCACCAGGAGGCCCCGGGAACTGAACCCGGGGCCTCCCATATGGTAAACGGGAGCCCTACTGATTGAGCCATAGCCGCTTCCCCGAGTCTTTGCTCTTGAAACTGAAACTTAGCCTATCGTTATGGGGTGCCTAAGGGTTGCCTCCTGAGAGCCTCCTTGTTGCTCAAATGTGGCCTCTCTCTAAGCCAAACTCAGCATATGAATGCATTACCTTCCTCCCAGTGTGGGACATGACTCCAGGGGGATGTGCCTCCCTGGCAACGAGGGATTACTACCTAGTGCCAACGGGCAATACAACTGGAAAAAGACTTTGAATAAAAGGGGGAAAAGGTAAAGACAAATGAGTTCATATGGCTAAGAGACTTCAAAGTGAGTAGGAAGGTCATCCCAGAGGTAACACTTATGCACATCTCAGTAGGACCTCATAGGCTTCCAATGTGGATATCAACCCTAATAGAGGGGCTCCTGAGGGCTCTGGAGACACCCAAGTCCTATATCAGGGCGGATAGTTCCAGAGTTTGGTGCCTTATCAATGGGCCCTATATTGGAATAAATAAATAAATAAATAAATAAACAAATAAATAAATAAAGCTAAAAACAAAAACAAAAACAAACAAACAAAAAAACACAAAACCAACAAGATCCTGAAGATGCTGTTTCTTTCCAAGAGTTTTATTGTTTTGTTTCTTATATTTAGATCTTTGATCCATTTTGAGTTGATTTTTGTATATGGTGTGAGGTATAGGTCCACCTTCATTCTTTTGCATATAGAGATCCAGTTTTCCCAGCACCATTTGTGGAAGAGACTTTTTTCTTTGTTAGGAAGTTTAGATTACTGAGTCAGTCTCTTTACCTCTTTTTGTTCTGTTGAGATAATCTATTTCTTTTTGAGTCTGTTTTTGTGTTTCTAGGAATTTGTCCATTTCATCTTGCTTATCTTATTTTGTTGGCATTCGATTGTTCATAGTAACCTCTTGTATTAGTCAGTCAAAGGGGTGCTGATGCAAAATACCAGAATTTGGTTGGTCTTATAAAGGGTATTTATTTGGGGTAGAAGTTCACAGTTACCAGGCCATAAAGCGTAAGTTTCTTCCCTCACCAAAGTCCATTGCCATGTGTTGGAGCAAGACAGCTGCCGATGTTTGCCAGGGTTCAGGCTTCTTGAGCTCCTATCTTCCTAGGGCTGCGTTTCTCTCCAGGCTTAGCTCCTCTGTTTCCTCCACAAGGTCAACTATAGACTATGAGGCTCTCTAGGCTTTGCTTCTCTCAACAAGTCCAGCTGTGAACTCTCAGACAAATGGCTCGTCTCTATCCCAGGGCCTTCTCTCCGTCCTCACGACCAAGCTCTCTTACTTCCCAGGGCTCCAGCTCAAGACTCCAACATCAAAAACTGATTCAACACTGTCCTTTGCCATGTCTTTTATCTTCGATTCCCACCCTACCAAGGGGTGGGGCTCAATGCTCTACTGATGTGGCCCAGTTAATACCCTAATCATAACTTAATCATACCCAGGTTAGCAGACCAGTTTACAAGCATGATCCAATATTTATCTTTGGAATTCATAATTACATCAAATTGCCCAACTGTTACACATCTTATCATCTGTTTTATTCCTGTGAGACTGGTAGTAACGTCCTCCCTTTTGTTTCTGATTTTAGTTATTTGTATCCTCTTTCTTTTTTCTTTATTAGTTTAGCTAAAGGTTTGTTAATTTAATTGATCATTTCAGAGAACCAACTTTGGGTTTTGTTGATTCTCTCTTTTGTTTTTCTATTCTTTATTTCATTTATCTGCCTTTTAATCTTTACTATTTCCTTCCATTTGCTCATTTGGAGTTTACTTTGCTGTTCTTTTGTAGTTCCTATAGGTGTGTGGTTAAGTTACTGATATGAGATCTTTCTTCTTTTTCTATGTAATCATTACAGCTATGAATTTCCCTTTCATCTCTGCCTTTGATGCATTCCATAATTTTTTTTGGAGTAATGAAAATGCTCTGGGAGCAGATATGTCTCAAGCAATTGGGATCCCACCTCCCACATGGGAGTGCTTCCTAAAGAAGACGAGCAGATACAACGAACAGACAGAGACAATGAGCAGACACAACAAGCAGAGAAAGATGAGGGAGCCATCTTGGGAGGGAGAGAAAATAATCTAATATTGATTCCATAAATTTTGATGTATTGTGTTTTCATTTTCATTCATCTCAAGATATTTACTAATTTCCTTTGTGATTTCTTCTTTGACCCTTTGGTTGTTTCTGAGTGTGTTGTTCAATTTCCATGCATTTGTGAAATTTTCACTTCTTCATCTGTTATTAATTTCTAGATTCATTCCAGTATATTTGGAGAAGATACTCTGTACAATTTCAACATTTTAAAAATCACTGATTCTTGTTTTTTTTTTTTTTTTTTTTAAAGATTTATTTATTTATTTATTCATTTATCCCCCCCCTGCTGCCTGTGCTCGCCGGGTCAGCCAACCACGCCGTGCGGGCGGGCTTGCCTTCACCAGGCGGCCCCGAGAACCGAACCCGGGGCCTCCCATATGGTAAACGGGAGCCCCACTGACCGAGCCACAGCCGCCTCCCTGATTCTTGTTTTTTGAACTAACATAGAGTCTACTCTGGAGAATGATCCATGTGTACTTGAGATAAATACATATTCTATTATTATTAGGCTAAGTGTTCTATATATGTCTGTTAAGTCTAGTTGGTTTATAGCATTGTTCAAGTCCTGTATTTCCTTATTGCTCTTCTATCTGGATGGTATATCCCATATTGAAAGTGGTATTTGAATTCTCCCATTATTAACTCAGAACTGTCTATTTCTTCCTTCATATCTGTCAATGTTTATTTTCTATAATTTGTGTTTTCTTGTTATATGTTTTTTTTCCAAAGAAGTCCAGAACAGGCTTTTTTTTTTTTTTTTAAGATTTATTTTATTTATTTCCCCCCTCCCCTTGTTGTTTTGCGCTTGCTGTCTGCTCGTTGTGTGCTTGCTTCTTTTGGGGAGGCACCAAGAACAGAACCTGGGACTTCCCATGTGGGAGGGAGGTGCCCAATGGCTTGAGCCACCTCCACTCCCTATATGTTTTTATAATCATTTATAATCTACTTGCTTCTTTGAACTTAAAGTGGGTCTTTTGTAACTAGTATATAGTTGTGTCATGCTATTTTAAACAATCTCTGCCCTTTTGAGTGTCAAGTTTAATACATTTACTTCTTTTCCATTTAAAAAAAATTTATTGAAGTATATCATACATACATGAACATACATAAACAATAAGTGTATAGTAAAAGTTGTGAACCTACAAAACAAACATGCATAACATACAGGGCTCACATACATCACCCCACCACCAATACCTTGCATTGTTGTGGAACATGTTATAAACAATGAAAGAACATTGTCAAAATTTTACTACTAACTATAGTCCATATCTTACATTTGGTGTATTTTCCCCAACCCACCCTATTGTTAACATAATACATTTGTTATTAGTATTACACATTTGCTATAGTTTATGAAAGAACGTTTTCATATTTGTCCTGTTAACCACAGTCCATCTTCCACCACTAGATTCACTGTTATACAGTCCTATGCCTTGTACCATCCATTCAACATGTACACTCAGTGGCTCTCATTTTCATCACAGAGTTGTACTCTCATCATCCCAGTCAAGATTAGAACATTTTTGATACTCCAAAAGGAAAAATCTCCAACCCACTTATACCCCTTACTGTTGACCCTTAGAATTGATTTGGTATCTTCTTTACCATTGCTGCAAAATATATTGCAATATTACTATTAACTATTGTTCATAAGTTACATTAGTTATAATTTTCCCATGTATCACCATATTCTTAACACTTTGTAATAAAAGAACATTCTTATATTTACACTATTAATCACAATCTTCATCCACCACTGAAATCACCATGTTATACAGTCCCTAAATTATCCTCTAGCTTTCTTTCAATTGATATTTACTTCCCTTGACTATCCCTTTCAGCCACAGTCACATTTAAAAATCAGCAGTATTAGTTATACTCACTACAATGTACCATTAACTCTATTCATTTCCATACTTTTATAATAAACCTTATTAAAAATTCTATATACATTAAGCATCAGCTCCCATTCTCAACCCAGATTCTAACACATTTACTTTTTTTTTTTTTAAAGATTTATTTATTTATTTACTTTTATCCATTTTTACACACACCCCCCTCCGTTTTTGTTGTTTTTGTGTTCATTCGCTGGGAAATTCTCTGTGTCTGTTTCCTGTCCTCTCTTCCTCTCTTCTCATCCTTCTCCTCCTGTCTTTACCAGGATTCAATCCTGGGAAACTCTGATGTGGGAGAGAAGCGTCCTACCGCCTGCACTACCTTAGTTCCTGTTTTTTTGGTGCATCTATTCTTGGCTTTCCCTTGTGTCTCTCTTCTGTTACGTCATCATCTTGCTGCGTGTCTTGGCAGGGTCTGGCAGCATACCCACACACAGGGCCTGGTGGCCCACACGCCTTTTATATTTTTCTTTATTTTTACTGGGAGGTCCTGGGGATCAAACCCAGGTCCCTCCACAAGGGAGACAGATACCCAATCACTTGAGCCACATCTGCCCCCCACATTTATAAATAACTACTGATAATGCAGAACTTACCTATGCCAATTTGGTATTTGGGTTTTGCAAGTCTTCTACTTTTTTTTGTCCTTCAGTTCAATTACTGCCTACTTTTTTTTGTTTTTAAATTTTTATTTTTATAAATAACTTTTTATTATAGAACTTAAAAAATACATCAAAAGTAAAGACAATAGTGTCATGAACTCACTCTTCCCATCAGTCACCTTGGTGTGGATATATAACTGCCTACTTTTTAATTGGTTGATCTTTGTAGTGAAATATTTAGAATCCCTTCTTATTTCTTTCTGTATATGTGTATCATTAGCCTAATTTCTTTCTTTTTATTTATTTATTTATTTATGTATGTATTTATTTTAAACAAATCAATTTTATTGATACATTAATAAAGCATAAATCATCCAAAGTGTAAAATCAATGGTATTTGGTGTAATCACATATTTGTGCATGCATCACTTTCAATCATTCTTAGGTATAGAGCACTTTCATTATTCTAGTACTTCTACTACTACTAAAAAAACAAAACACAAACAAAACTCATCACCTCTCAATCTCTCTATGCTTCTCCTGCTGTACATAGCTGCTATTCTTTTTTCTTCTCTCTAGTACATTTGTATTTATATTTTATAAAAACAGTCTTATATATGCAATGTCACCCATATTTGTGTTTTACATGAGGTTTTACTATCTTATACAGTCTCATGTTACAGTTTTTAGCTTTCCTCATAGTAATATACATGACCTTAGACTTTCTCTTTCAACCACTGTCATACCCATATAATAGCTCTGCTAGTTACAAAGACTATGATATGCTTTCACCATTTCTATTCACTTCCAAAGATTTACAAACAATCTTTTTAACAATTCTGCACAGATTAACCCTCAGCTTTCCATTCTCTACCCTCCTTCTATTTTCTGGTGACCTGTATTCTAATTATTAACTCTGTGAGTTAATAATTCACAGATTATTAACTTAGTAATATTAACTTAGTAATTATTAACTTAGTTCATAATAGTGCAATCATATGGTATCTGTCCTTTTGTGTCTGACTTGCTTCATTCAACATAATGTCCTCCAGGTTCATCAATGTTGTCATATGCTTCACGACTTCATTTCCTCTTACAGCTGCATAATGTTCCATCATATGTGTACACCACAATTTGTTTACCCTTTTATCAGTTGATGGACACCTGGGTTGTTTCCAACTTTTGGCAATTGTGAATAATGCCTCTATGAACATCAGTGTGCAGATGTCTGTTCATGTCTCTGCTCTCAGTTCTTCTGGGTATATACCCAGTAGTGTATTGCCAGGTTACATGATATATGGTTAGGCTAATGCATCAACTCGGCCAGGTAATTGTGTCCAGATGTTTGGTCCAGCAAGCACTGGGGTAATTGTAATACAAGAGCATTTATGGATTTTGGTCACCAGTGAGTTTACTGCGTGGATGGCTGATTACATCTGCATCAATCAGGGAGATTGCATCAGCAATGGTTGATGCTTTTATCCAATCAGTTGAATGCCTTAAAAGGGAAAGTGATTTCAACATTCAGAGAGAATTTCCCAGCTCTTTGGACAGCCAACTTCTCCCATAAACTCATCAAGGACCTTTCATCGGATTTTCATCGGTTTGCAGCCTGCCTGCGGAACCTGGACTTGTGCATCCCCACGGTCGCGTGAAAGACTTATAAAATCTCATATTATTGACGGATATCTCCTGTTGATTTTGTTTCCGGAAAGAACCCCGACTAATACACATGACAAGTTTATATTCAACTCCCTTAGGAACTGCCAAACAGTCCTCCACAGTACTAGCCTAATTTTTAAAGATCAGATTCATCTACCATGAAATCTGTTTTTGTCAGTAGAGTAGTCCTTCTAAAAGATGAAGAGGGAATGTTTCAAGGGCATTCTTGTAGTTAGACTCACCTTTACAAAAATTAAAATATAGGTAGCCCAGTCTAGGGATGCCAGAGAAAGTCTTCCACTTCCACCAAATGTTGTATGGGTAGAGGGGAAGGACCATTTTATTGCCTTTCTCAGGATGGACCTTGTTCAGTAACAGAGTCAAAGCCTGGTCACAAAGCTCTTCCTACACTGTATCAGCAGCAGGCAAATAGTCCTCTCTTAGTTTGGCCAACATCCTTGTCTGGCAGAGAGAGGCCTGATTCTTAATCCCACTGCATTCCATTCTTACTCCTCAGATTCCCCGGCATTGACATTGCATGGAATAGACTAGAATCTGCTTCCCCAATAGCTTTCAAGCTTACACCATCTTTATTACAAGAAGCTTTGTTTTCAAACTTTTAATCATTGTTTAAGTAGTCTGAATATCTTTCCCAGAAGAATAACTGATATATACATGACAGCTTCTGCTTTGACATCTGATTGACTAGAGAACTACTGCAGGTATAGTGGAAAGAGCAAAGGCAAAGAAGTCCACTTATACTTATTTGGATAATAGACATCTTAATGGCTGTGGCAACTATAAATTCTGTTTTTTGTCAGCCTTGTGACTCTTGCATGACATCAAGAACGAGAAAATAATGACTGGCATCAATAAAATATGAAGGAATAGAAAGCAGAGGTTATCATTTTAACATATACAAATGCTATAAGTGTTTCACTGAGAACATTTGATCTTGAAAATGGTACTATCAACACTGTGCAGTGTATTCATCATCATATAGGGTCTTAGAGACCTTGGATTAAATCCTATTACTGACTAACAGAAACACTACAACAATTTTTCTTCTGGAGCCTTAGTATTCCTACCTGTAAAGTGGAAATAATACCTTCCTCATAGGGCAATTAGGGGGATCGTATCAACAAACTTCTGCAAAATGCCTAGGATTCAGTAAATGATAATGCTCATCTTTATGCCACTTATTTGCCAAAAATTATAGCCAACCATCATTCTCTCCTCAAGCTCTCTGCCCTTACCTAAACTGCTTTTTTTCTCTGTGTTTAATCGTACTTCCCACTTCATATGGAAAATAAACACTGGTAGAAAAGTCTCAGCTGCTCAATCTCCTTTTCTTTACTCTCCCCACCCTCCTTCTGAAGAAGCCCTTCCCTCCTTTCTATGCGCAGCCACCTGTGCCTGGATCCTATCTTCTTGGTGCTCCATATTTTAGCCCCACAATATCCTATGGTTCCACCTTTTCTTTCCTCAATATATGAGAAATTCCTTTCTCCAAGTAAAAACAAACAAAATCAAATCTCTTGACCTGGTAGCTATAATCCTATGTATCTTTCTCCTTTTTTTTAGGCAAGTGCCTTCTTTTTTAAAATTTAAATTTGGTTAGTTTATCTTTTGAAAAGGAAATATCTTATTGATTGAAATTCATGGATACCTCTGATTCTCAAGCACATAGTTCCCCTTCCCTGAGCAAACAGTTTCTTGTAGTCTTTTCAGAGACAGTCAAGCAAGTAAGTATTTTTTTCCTTTTTATACAAATTTTAGCATATTATAGATACACTTCTGAGTCTTGCTTTTTTCTACTTAAGTATATATTTTAGAGATGTTTTTATAGCAGTACATAAACAATTCTCTCAGTGTTTACATTATTTCAGATCTTCTGAGAAACAGATGTCAAGTTGGGATCAGCTATGCAAGAGGTTTGTTAGAGGAAATGCCTATGAGGGAGAAAGGGGAGGGAGCGGGAGGGGTCCTGACATCAACATGTGGGTCTGACTCCTGTGAAGGAGAGAGGCAAGGTAGGAGGGTTGGGTAGGCAGTTATTCAGACTACAGCCCAGTTCTAAGAAAGTTTCAGCCAGGCTAATGGGGAATCCTTGAGTAGAGCTAACCCATCAGGAGATTCCTTCATCTTGCAGGAATGGGCCTGCCTTAGTATCCTTGTTACATTCAGTTATTGGTTGAAAGTTGCCCACGGGAAGTGTGACCTCAATGCAAATACAATGGTAGATTCAGAGCTCAGCAGCTGGGTCCTCTCTGCAGTAAGAGATCCAAAAAGTATATTTTCATGGCCTCCATGTTATTTTTAGGGCTGCATAATAATTCACTTATGGATGGGCCATAATGTATTCATCCAGTCCCCTCTTTATGAATATTTATGCTCTTTCCAGTCCTTCCCTATTACAAACAATGCTCAGTGAATAACCTTATATCATCTTGTGCATGTGGGAGTGAAACAAGTTGGGCTTCTGGGGAAGCTGACTCTGCAATGGAGATTAACATGCATTATTAGGGAGTGATCTTGGGATCAATAACTATGGAAGAGAAGGGAAGAAAGCAGGGCTGGGGAGTTTGAGTAGTTGGTCTCCAATGTATTCTCAGTGACAGCCTCAGTCAACCCACAGGGAGTTCTGAAAATAAGACAACTGGTCAGAGTTGTTTTGAAGTGATGTGAGACGCCCATTTTTTTTATATCTCTCCATTAGATGCAGGCTGCTCATGACCCGAGGTGATGAGTCTCTTCAGCCAAGGTAATTCTTTTTTTAAAAAAAATTTTATTAGAGAAGTTGTGGGTTTACAGAGAAATCATGCATAAAATACAGGATTCCCATATAACACCCTATTATTAACACCTTGCATTGGTATGGAATATTTGTTACAAATGATGAAAGCACATTTTTATAATTGTACTATCATTAGTTAATAGAACTTAGTTTTCACTGTTTGTGTAGGGTAATTCCATGGATTTTTTTTTTTTTTTAATTTTATTGTGTTATCATATACACAACCTAACATTTCCCCTTTTTAATACAAGAGGGCTGTCAGCTAAGAACTAGCTGTGGCAGTACAACAGCTGGGGAGAATTCATTCTTTAGTCCTGAGGGTGAATAGAGAAGCACATCACAGATTAAATTACGTACCCCATCAAAGACAAGTTAAAAATTTTATGTATTTTATTTCTTATATTTAAACTTATCATTATTGTTTCATTTTCCTATTAATTGTATTTGGCTATTGTAATGGCTTCATTTTTGAAGAAGCTTTGGATCACAGTAGGGTTACAATTGGGGCAGGGGAGGATCGTTGGTGTGGGGTGTCAGTGATGGGGAATGCATGGGAGAAAGTTCACCAGAGCATACATACAAGGTATGTAAAAATGTTCAAATGTTCACGGGGCATTGTCACAGTGGGTGGAGACTCACACAATAACCGAAAGAATACTGAATTCCCATCCTGGAGAGTTCTGCCACATCATCTAAGGGAGCAGCAATAGTCCTCCAAGTTCAGGAAACTTAGCCTTTTGCTATGGGGTGCCTAAGGGTTGCCTCCTGAGAGCCTCCTTGTTGCTCAAATGTGGCCTCTCTCTAAGCCAAACTCAGCATATGAATGCATTACCTACCCCACAGTGTGGGACATGACTCCCTGGCACTGAGGGATTGCTACCAAGTACCAACTAGCAATGCAACTGGAAAAAGACCTTGAATAAAAGGGGGAAAAGATAAAGACAAATGAGTTTATATGGCTAAGAGACTTCAAAGTGAGTCAGGAGGTCATCTCAGAGGTAATGCTTAGGCACATCTCAGCAGGATCTCATAGACTTCCAAAGTGGATACTACCCCAAATAGTGGGGCTCCTGTGGGCTCTGGAGACACCCAGGTCTTATAGTTAGGCGGATAACTCTGTAGTTTGATGCCTTGCCAGTGGGACCTACTTTGGCGTTTGTGCTCCTGAGAGTGCCAGAGTTGGACTCAGTTATGTCTTCCCTGCACATGGCTCATCTGTCCCTTCTATTTAAACCTATCCTTGGTACTGGAGTTTGTAGGTGTACATCCAGAGACTCGAGTCTTTGAGCTTTCCATGTGCCAGCTGGGCTGGAACCTCGATGGAGTTGCAACACCTACTCTACAGCTCATTGGGCTCATCCAGGACAACTGGCAGGGAGATGATGATGGACAACGGCCATCCCAGGGAACAGAGAGAGTCTGCAGCTGCAGGCAGGATAGTCCCATCCATCTTTCCCATGGGATATAAGCCCCATTCCAATTGAGATGGAGTGGAAGTCACCATCCCAGAATCCGCGGGATTGGGGCAAAGAGTTATGGACTAGAGTGGACTTACTGGTATTCTACTATAGACATGTTGTGATTCTAGCAATGGAAGAAATTACAACATTGATTTGGAGTCAGGGGCTACTGGAGCCTCTGGGGGAAGGGAGAGGGGAAAAACAGTTGTAATATGGGGGCTTTCTTGGGACTTGGGAATCGTCCTGAGTGGTATTGCAATGACAGATATAGACCATTTTATATAATCACATAACATGCAGAACTGTGTGGGAGAGAGTGTAGACTACAATGTGAACTATGGTCCATGCTGAATGGCAAAGCCCCATGATGTGTGTATCAACTGCAGTTATATGCCACGCTAATGAAGGAAGTTTATGTTGGGAGGGTGTGGGAGGTGTGGGGAGTGGGGCATATGGGAACCCTTATATTTTTGTGTAGGGTTTATGTAATCTAATTATCTTAAAAAAAAAATGATAAATTCTTAATCCTAATCCATATTCCTGGTAGAGTGAACTCATTTATAAACAGGACTTTTTTTTTTTTTTAAAAAAAAACAGGACCTTTTGAAAATGTTATTTTTAGTTAATATGTGGGCCAACTGAATCAGGGTGGGGCCTTAATCCATATCACTGGAGTCCTTTATAAGCAGAAGAAATTCAGACACAGAGAAAGCCACAAGGTTAAGCTGGAAGTCAGTGGAAACCAGACAATAGGAGATCAAGGACATCACTGTGTGATGGGGGGCAGAGATGCAAGCCAAGAAATCCCAAGGATTGCAGAAAGCCAGCACCAGAATATTACAGACTTTGGGGAAGAAGCATGGCTTTGCTGACACCTTGATTTTGGACTTCTGGCCTTTGAAACCACGAGAAAAGAAATTCCAATGCCCATTGTTTAAGTCAACTCATTGTGTGATATTGAGCATAGCAGCTGGGCAAACTAAGACAACAGAGTCTACCACAAGGAGTACAATTATAGGATAAATTCCTAGATGGATTTGCTAGATCTTAGCACATACACATTTGTAATTTTGATAGATGTTGGCAAAATTAAAGTCTAATGTGTATACTCATGTATTTTGGTATACATATTTACCAATGTATACTTTCATTGGCAATGTAAGAAGGTATTGTCTTCCCCATATCCTTGGTAACACAGAATGATATCAGATTTTTTGATTTTGTAGTTAAGCTTTTTATAATTTGTATTTGATTTTTTTTACCAACACATTTACGACTTTCCATTTACCCCCAACTACACATTCATTAAAACTTGGCTCTGCAGTTTACTATCTGTCTGTTTGTTCACATGTGTTCCAACCCAACTCCTGAAGGGCATGAGTTGGGACAGCTGCAAGACCAAAGAATGCACCTGGCACTGAGTCAGACATAGCTATATTTGGACTTATAAAACAGGAGAAAGTCTCTGGTGGTGGCAGTCTGGAGAATGGAACTAGCACTCCACAAAGAGGTGGGAAAATGAAGGGTGATATAAGGGTTTCAGAACAAAGACATGCCATAGGGTATGAGAACAGAGTTTCTGCTAGGGTGCAGTGACATGCACACATGGGGTCTGGTGATGTTATCACTATGTACAGGAATGAAGTTTACTGCTTTGAGGACATTATGGTTTACAATACCATCTATACATTCTTTCCCCTCTGGGGAGGGTTGTTAACCTTTAACTTATGTCCAGGTCACATAGGCAGCTATGTGCTGTGGGCTTAGGGGGCCCTGGGCTCTGGATCCCCACAATCCACGTATGCAGCAGCCTACGTTGACCATAGGACAAGCAGTGCATCCACATTCCACAGCAACAGTATAAAAGACAACAGAATAATAGGAGTCTTCCACCAAGAGCTAGTAGACCTACAAAAACATGTCACCAGGGCTAAGAAAGGGAATTAAATCAATTGGATGGGAGGGTCAATAGCTGATTTATCGATGTGCTATATGTGCTTTTGCATATGATTTAGAACTAGTGAAATATGGGAGTGATCAGGAATGTATACATGACATTGAATATTAATGAGGGCACAGGTCCCACCTTGTGCTGCAGTAAGACTATCTAAAGCCATCCTATTTTGTAAAACTACCTTTCATAGTTGGGTAGTTTCTTTGTTTAGTAAGGAAATTGCTACTTTGGAGTCATTAAGGGATTGAGCAGTGTGATTGGCTAGAGCTGTTAGGTGTTTTTCAGTGACAACTGCAGTTCTACCTGGCCCCAAAATGGTAGAACCACCAGGGGGTGCGCTTTACTCTATATCTAGCCTTAACCATTTCCCAATTACCAGGAGTATGGGGTAATGAGTCATATAGGGTGGTGGGGACATATGGCTGTCCCCACATGCATCGTCTGGTCCAGTTATAGGGCAAATATGGCCACCTGTTTTGCCCGCAAGTCCATAGCCATCTTTTAGGGGATGGGTAGGCTCCAGCAAATGAATACTAAGAGGTCTGCCATTGGCAAAGACTATTATTTTCTAGTTTGATAGTAAAATTACACAACTCAGAAGGTAACCACCTCACATCATGGATTCCCTCTTGTGGTTCCATGCATTCAGGGATGAGGTGATCTAGGGTGACAGCCTCAGCTGTTAACCATCCTAAACCATCATATATAGCATATCCTAATAAAGGCTTAGGCTTATTCTCCTATTCACTTACAAGGGACAATATATAATAAACAAGTCTCATTGAAAGATGGTAGCTGGATTTCAGTCTTAAATGAGTAGGTCTTGTTTCAAACTTGTTGATGAATTATATTCTGCCATGCCAGCAGGGTATTCCATGCTGTCCAATCTGCAGGATTGTCCAAGCAATATCTTGGTCCATTGCCCAAGACTGTGTGAAGTGACTGGTAAATGGAGTTCCTCGGTCACTGACAATTTGGGCTGCTACCTTGTATAGGGCATTTACTTTTTCTAAGCAGTGCATAGTGGCCTGCTGGTTGGCCTTTCCTTCTGGGAAGGCCAACAAGAGTCTCATGGCTGTGTCTGCAGCAGTGAAAGCACAACTTGCCCCTTCCGAGAACAGGAAGGGACCAATGTAATCCACTTGCCATCATGTTACTTGGGTCTGTGTTGGCCAATATGTCCCATCTGGTGAGGTAATTGGTGCGGTTGTCAGAGTAAGCATGATGGACACTCATGGGTGATGTCCACGAGCTGCTGGTGAGTGACAGGCAGCTGGAACTGCTGGGTGTTAGAGGAGTGGGCAGAGACGTGAGTGACAGTTACCTGTCACCACTGGCAGGCGTCTCAGATGTCCTTCCATAGAACTTTCCCTAACAGAGGGTGGCTCATGACAGTTCATTGTTCTTGTTTCCAAGTTGCCATCCAGGTGGTAAGGCCTTTGTATACTGCCCAACTATTAGTACAGATTGTTAATGTGTTCCTGGGCTTGTGTTCTATAACCATCCACATGGCTCTTAATTCAGCCCATTTCCCATTTTCCACCAAATAGTGTAGTGCTGGGCTGCACAGCCACAGCCGTCCATATGGGAAGCTGTCCACTAGCTAAACCATCTGTATACCATGCATTATCTGGGACTGTTCCTATGCCTTCTTGATTTTTTATTTTTTAAAGATTTACGCCCCCCCTCCATTGTTTTGCGCTTGCTGTCTGCTCTCTGTGTCTGCTTGTCTTCTCTTAGGTGGCACTGGGAACCCATCCTGGGACCTTCCAGAATGGAGAGAGGCTGCTTAATCTCTTGCGCCACCTCAGCTCCCTGATCTGCTGCATCTCTCATCGTCTTCCTTCTGTGTCTCTTTTTGTTGCGTCATCTTGCTGCGCCAGCTCTCCATGTGGGCCAGCACTCTGCGTGGTGGACCAGCTCTCTGCTTGAGCCAGCGCACTGCACAGGCCAGCTTGCTTTTCACCAGGAGGCCCCGGGAATCGAACCCTGGATGTCCCATAAGGTAGACAGGAGCCCAATCACTTGAGCCACATCCACTTCCCCCATGCCTTCTTTAGTGGGCACTTGAATGGCCACCTTGGAGGTTATAATTTGGGCCAAAAAGTCTTCCACAAAAGACACTGGGCCTAGGATCTCGTGCATTTCAGTACACAGGTACCTAACGTTGAAGAGACTGTGCTGCAGCAGGTAAGATTTCCACTTTGATAAGGTACTTACTTGTGCACTGCCAGAGTGAGGTTTGTTCCTAGTATCTGCGATCCACCCCTGGCTAGGATGGCAGTCTTCAGAATGATTGGGCACTTTGGGGTTACACCTTCTACTTGCAACAAGGCATTGTATGCTGCACATAGATGTTTCTCTAAGGAGCTATATTGTAATTCAGCTTCTTTCCATAATTGTGACTGAAACCCAAGTGGTACTTGCTAGAATGTTGACTTTGCCACAAACCCCACCTGAAGCCAATATCAGTGCTGGCCACATCCAATTTACATAAGTCAGGGTCTGTTGGGGGCAATGTCCAACAAATACAACTGTCATGGCCGTTTCTATCTTCTTCTTCTTTGTCTTCTTCTTCTCCTTCTTAAAAAGGTATATCATGTGACTGTTTGTGCCACAATGTTTGCACGTGCGCAAACATTGACCATCTCTACCACGCCTAACAACCCACATTACCCAATCATGTACCAACACCTAAGCCCTAATGTACTTCCCCTTCCCCTGCTTATAAAAGAGTTGATTGTAACCCGCGCGGATATAGAACAATAGAGCTAGAGCAACGGTAGAACTATGTTGGTAGAATAAAGTGTGCAGCCATTTTCTTACAGGTGTCTATGTCTCATTCCTTCGCTGGGTAACTCAGAGTCTCAGTTGATTTGTCCCGCGGGTCGGGACAAGGGTCCACCCCCATCAGTGCTTGAGCCTGTGCTATATTGCCCCCTTTGCTTCTTCAAAAGCAGCCTGTTGGAGGTCCTCCCATTCCCATGTATGATCTTTTCTGATTAGTATATACAGTGGTTTCAATATTTGAGCTAAATGAGGGATGAACGGTCTCCAGTACCCCAATAATCCCAGAAAGGCCATTAACTGTTTTGGAGTTTGTGGTGTGGGAAAACATTGCACTTTGTAGATTACAACTGAGGGTATAGTTTTTGTCTTACCCAACCGAACAACACCCCAAAATTTGACAGAGCAGCCAAGGCCTTGCAGCTTGTCCCAACTGATTGCCCACCCCTGGCTTTCAAGATAAGATACTATTGTCTCTGATACTTCTTTTAATTCTGAAAGAGAATTACTGGTTGTCATAATAGCATCAATATAGTGAAATAGGGTTACAGCCACAGGTTTCTTCCACATGGCCAGATCCTTTGCCTTGAGGTCATGACAGATGGTTGGGTTATGCACGTAGCCTTGGGCAAACACTGTAAAGGCTCATTTTTGGCCTTCCCAAGAGAAGGCAAATGCAGGCT
The DNA here is from genome assembly GCA_026826555.1 of Tolypeutes matacus. NCBI lineage: Eukaryota > Metazoa > Chordata > Mammalia > Cingulata > Chlamyphoridae > Tolypeutes > Tolypeutes matacus. Next base: position 7,237,855 of record JAKSZT010053792.1, read on the forward strand.
GGCTTGACTTGTCTAAGGAGACACTAAAGAAAGCATTAGCAAGAGCTAAAACAAAGTGATAGTGACATAATTGGGTACTAATTTCTTACAATAAACCAGCAATGTTTGGGACCACTGCATACAGTGGTGGTGATACTTTATTTTATTTTTTAAAGATTTATTTTTATTTATTTATTTCCCCCCGCCCCTTGCCCCGTTGTTTTTGTGCTTGCTGTCTGCTCTCTGTGTGTTCTCCTGTGTCCGCTTGTCTTCTCCATAGGCGGCACCAGGAACTGATCCTGGGACCAGCTGGCCTTTACCAGGAGGCTCTGGAACCCTGGACCTCCTATATGGTAGACAGGAGCCCAATCGCTTGAGCCACATCTATTTCTCAGTGTTACTTTATTTAATTCACGATAATCTACTGCCATGCACCATGTTCCATCAGGCTTTCATACTGGCCATACAGGACTATTGAAGGGGCTATGGGTATTATTACTATCCCTACCCTTTCTAATTCCTTAATTGTAGCAGTAATTTCCTGGCTCTCCACCCCCAGGAATTTATACTGTTTGGTTGCTACAATTCTTCAGGGTGAGGGCACTTTCACTAGGGACCATTTAGCTTGTCCCCTTAGCACCAACTTTATCATTCTGCATCAGAGGCAGAATTCTCCTATGGTAGTCTGTACTGTGGCATTCTGGAGAATGTCAATTCCTAAAATAAATTCAAGTATAGGGGAAATATACACCCTTTGAGGAGGTAATCGTCCAATTTGTAAAACTAAATTTTGTTGCTTAGCATAAATTGTTTTCCTCCATAGCTGTCTATAGCTAGCACTGGCCCACTGAATTGCGCTACATTGCCATGAATTAAAGTACATGCAGCTCCCGTGTCTACTTTGTTGATCAGTAGGGGACCAATAGTTAACTCTACATGTGGCCTACGATCCCTGGGGTGCCTGGTTATTGTCCTTACCTGGGGATCTTGACCCCTCCCCTATGATAGGGGGAAGGGTACTTGCCAAGTTTCTGCTTGGGAAGTGGAAGTTTCCTGGGGTTAGGGTGGCATCTTTTCTTCCTATTTTCCCTTCTTCCTCAGCATTCTGAGTGGACAGTTTTGTAAATCTGTTGTCCTTAGGGAGCTTGCTCCATAGTCGCACTAAAACTGTGTTGGGCTGCTTATCTATGGTTTCTAGCTTAGTGCTCAGGGCAATAAGATCTACCTACATCTGCTGCATGATGCACAATTAGGACCATCATGTCCTCGGGGTATTTTCCTTGCCACCCGGATCCCAGTCCTCTTTCTCCACAGCCTTTCTGATTCTCCTAAGTCTACTAAGTTTGCACAGCTTGTGACACAGGTTGCCCCGCTAGGGAACTCAGTTTTGACACTAGAGGTCCATAATAATGGTTGGGAGCAGTATGTAGTATAGTATCTTTCATTCCTGCAGTTAAAACTTCGGTGTCAGGCCCAATGAAATTGGTGGCATAAATAGCATGTTTCATCCCCAATACCTGTAAAACATCCTGTAACTCTTCCATGGATTGCCAATGAGGGGTGGCATGGGGTATATTTCCTTCTTTAGGCCATGCAACCTTGCCTCCATCAACCAGCCATACCGATAGTGACACTGTTTTTGTTTTGCTAGAGGTAGAGAAGGGTGAGCGGTAATGGATGCCAATTTACTCATTTCCACCCCAGATAGTACAACTCTTTCTGCTCTGGTGTCCCATAATCTTAGAAGCCAGTTAGGCAGGGACTCTCTAGAGTAATGCCTGTACATTTGCCCCCAAATTGCCCAACTCAGCAGCAGTATAGTCCATCATTGTTACATGTAACTTTTGCTCGGGGCATTTGGAAATGTTGGACCCAAGGGGATTGGTCCTGTAACACCTTCTACTTCTCTTGTATTATAGAGTGCACCCTTGGGGGCTCCTCATCTTCTTCCACTTCTCATTCCTCCTCTTTCTCCTCATCTGAGGAGGAGTCCATAGAATCCCATGCTTTAGGGTCCCATCTAGGAGTGATTACTATCCTCCGGACCTGGACTTGAGGCAGCCTATGGCTCCTAGCTTGAGTATATTTACAAGCCAGAGTTTCTAACTGATCATCACCTCAGTGCAGGTGATCAGTTAAGTAATCGTTCATTTCTGCCTGTGATAGGTGCATATCCCTTTCTAACTTTAACTCTTCTTCTAAGAGGCACACAGAGGCCTTTGCCACTTGTTCTGCCTCGGGACCCAGCCACAAGACTCCTAACAGAGGCTATGCTATAGCCACAACTATTTGATGGTTTCTCTTCTTATTTAAGTGCAGTAGCTCTGCTACCTGTTGTAGCACAGCCAATATAGCTGCCGGAGTTTTTAGGGTATCCCCATATTTTCTTGGTGGTCCTCACTTGTCCAGGAGGGCAGCCACCCCTCCCCACACGGGTGTTATAGGCCAATCTGGCATTTCCCCTGCCGATTCTCCTTTCCCTGAGTTCATGTCTGTTACTGCCAGTGGTCCTTTGGTCTCCTGGCTGGCTCACCAATTGTTCCAACCCAACTCCTGAAGGGCATGAGCTGGGGCAGCCATAAGACCAAAGAACACACCTGGCACTGAGTCAGACATAAACTTTATTTGGACTTATAAACAGGAGAGAGTCTCTGGTGGTGGCAGTCTGGAGAATGGAATTAGCACTCCACAAAGAGATGGGAAAATGAGGGGTGATATAAGAGTTTCAGAACAAAGACATGCCATAGGGTATGAGAACAGAGTTTCTGCTAGGGTGCAGTGACATGCACACATGGGGTCTGGTGATGTTATCACTATGTACAGGAATGAAGTTTACTGCTCTGAGGACATTATGGTTTACGATACCATCTATACATTCTTTCCCCTCTGGGGAGGGTTGTTAACCTTTAACTTATGTCCAGGTCACACAGGCAGTTACATGCTGTGGGCGTAGGGGGAGTCTGGGCCCTGGGTCCCTACAACATGAAAAATAGGAATAACAGTAGAATACATCTTACAGGGATATTTTGAACACATTTCATAGGGATATTTTCAGATTAAATGATATAATGAATGTAAGATCCCATATTTATAAATATAAGCAACTGAAAAGATATTCTCCATATTCCACCATCATACACTGGTGACTTCTAAACCTCTACATTTAGGCCAGATCTCTGATTTGCAGGTAACAATATTCCCTTGGTTACTTGTTATTTCTAACTTGACCCCCTGCAGACACTTCAAAATTCAACATGTCCCAAACTAAACTCATCATCTTTCTCTCAGAAATTGCCCCCATTCCTGTATTTCTTAGCTTTTTAAAGTTAATACCTGGGAAGCAGATGTGGCTTGGGGGACTGGGCTTCTGCCTACCACATGGGAGATCCGGGTTCGGTTCCTGTGCCTCCTAAAATGAGAAGACCAGCACACAACAAACAGATACAGTGAATGCAAACAACGAGGGGTGGGGAGAAAGAAATAAATAAAATAAATCTTAAAAAAAAAAAAAAAAAAAAGTTAATACCTGATTAATGAAGTAAAAAACCTGGAAGTTATCTTAGATTATTCCCTTTTCCTTAACCTCTCACAATAATCACCAAATCCAATTGAATTTGATTCTTAAACAATTCTGGTGTCTGCCTTTTCCTCATACTCTATGGTTCAGATCCTTGTATTTGAGCAGAACTTATGTAATAACTTCTTTATTCTCATCTCCCTCTAATTTGTCTGGAACACAGTTTTCAGAAAAATCTTTTGAATACACAAGACTGATTTATATTAGGTCTTAGCGCAAAAGTTTTTAACGGGTCCAAATTGCTACAGTACTATGAAATTGAACACCTCTGCTCCCCAAATTTAGCTCTTCATAATTTGACCTCTGCTCATCTGTCCAGTCTCCTCCTCCTCCTCATCTTCTTTTTTTACATAAAATTAACTAATTTATCATAGGTTAGAGATGTTTCAAATTGTGGAGCTTCCAGTGGTCTTTCAATTCTGTCAGTTTTCTAAAGGTGGACTTCACTGTGCCTGCAGAAGTGGAGGTGTAAGTCCAGGCACTTTCAATGGACGTGAAACCAGTGACTGCTTTCAATCAGGAACCACAGTGCCTGATCCTCACAACTTGTCTATTCATTTTAATTTTGCCACTGAAGGAGCAAGTGTACTTGGCATGCTGATTTCAACTTTCTTCACCATTTTCCTGAGGGAGGCACCATAACGGGTCCAACATTTACCTACCATTCTGAGCTTCTTGGTGTGTTTAGCCACATTCAGGCAAACTAGCTCCCAGCCTAGAGAGCCCAGTCTCTCTTCTTATTCATCCCCTTTCCCTGCCTTGATCTGTAATATTCAATCTTCTTGCATATTAGAAGATATGCTCTCTCATAATATACGCACATGTCACACTCTCTGAAATAATTCCCCTGCTCCCTACTCCCTCATTTGTCTGCCAGGCAAAGTCCTACTCATCCTTTAAATTTTGGCTTAAACCTACCTCCTTCATGAAGCCTACCCTGATCCCCCTAGACTCCTATTACTGTTTGCACCCATATAGTTTATTTATTTAGGATTTTTAAAAATTTTGAAATATTTTCAAACTTACAGAACAGTTGTAAAAATTGAACAAATCCCATACAGAGAAATCCAACATACTCCTATCCCTCATACCCAGATCCAACATTTTTAACATTTTGCCACATTTACAGTATTTTTCTTTTTCTTACTCCCTGCCCTCCCTCTCTCCCTCCCTTCTTTCTTCCCTCCCTTCCTTCCTCCCTCCCACCCTCCTTCTTTTCCCTCCCTCCCTATCCCTACCATTCTGAACACTTGAGTGTAAGTTGTATACATCATGCTCTTCCAACATTTAATACTGCTTTGTACATGTCCTAAGAACAGGGATGTTCATTTATGTAATCAGCTTAAGTGCAGTTATCAAGTTCAAGAAATTTAAAATTGATATAAATCTTACAGTCTATATTCCAATTTTTGCATATTTCCCAATAATGTCCCTCAGAGCTTTTTCTCCTTTGCTAGGCCACAGCTTGGATCATCTATTGCATTTAATTGTCGTTATCTCCTTAGTTGCTCTTTCTTCTTTTTTAATTGTGGGAATACACATACAACATAAACTTTCCCATCTCAACTACTTCCAAACATACCATTTAATGAGATTAATCACATTCATAACATTGTGGTTCACTCACCACCTTCCATTATTATAACTTTCCCATCTCCCCAAACAGAAACCCTGCATCCATTATGCATTAATCTCCATACCTCCCTGCACACAGTTTATTTTTAATTCGCTTGCATGTTTATTTCAATAGGTTTTAGTTCCCAGCCGGAAAAAGATAAGTTTTCATCTGTTATCTCCAGCACTGATCATAGGGCCCGGCAAAAAGAGAAACTTATACTAAACTGAAGATCCCTTCAGTAGCTGAGAAAGTTTCCTGATGAGGAGCTGTTGCAAATAAACGATCCTCCATGCTTCCTCCAGCTTTGCAGGCTTCTTCCAATACCTAGCAAGCACGAGTCACTATTAACTTTCTTTACCACTTGAAGTAGAATGGACTATACCTTCCTTTGTGTTCCCACTGAATGCGGTACGTAAAGCCTATCCTAGCACCAACTAATTTGTTTTCCAAAGCATCCGAGATTTTATACACGCGATAATGAAATGAATCATTGTTTACGATGATTAAAGGGACTTAAACTTTCTAGGAGAATCTCACCATTTTGCATAGACCATAAAAAACCCTTTTCTATCCAACCAAAATGATTGTTTTTAAAACGCTGCATCCTCCAGGCACTACGGGAACCGCATACACATGGGGAAGGTGGGAGGGGGGACCGACCAAGGGGCCAAGAAAAGGATGATTGGTTACTGGGGCTCAGAAGTTAAAAGTTCTTCTCAAACCAATGCAAAAACAAGGAAACCGCTGAGAGTTTGGCATTTGAAATACGGTTTCTGCATCGTAAAGAAAAAACATTGACCTATCGGGAAGAACCCAGTACAACCAATTACCAATCACGGGCGGGAAAAAGGCCAAAGGCTGGGGATACCCACGCACCAACCAGGACGTCATTCTCCAGGCTCCGCCAATGAGCAGTTGGACGGGGGCGGGGCAAGAGGCGGACCAATTGCCATAGAAAACAAACAACTATCTGCAGTACAACTGTCCTAACCGCACTCCTCGCTTCGGAAGCAGCGGGAGCAAACTCCTGAGCAAGACACTTGTTAAATACTTTCCACTCCTTTTCGCCCGGGGACAATCATAGTGGAGCATGGCCCTCCCACCAGAACAAGGGCCTTCTTTGGGCCAGTTCCCACAGAATCACAGAAAACACATTGCAACTCCGAGCTGTCTACCTTCAGAGAACTGGGAGGCCAGGGCTACCTGAGGGGGAGGGGCGGCCCCGAGTGCGCAGGCGTGCGTGCCTTATGGGGGCGAGGCTATGGAGGCCCAGGGCATCCTGGGAACTGTATTTCTTTCTCTGGTCAACCCTCAGCACATCCTGAGGCCTTCGGGACTGCATTTCCCAGGAGCCTCAGCGGCGGCGGGGCGGGCGGGCTGGTGTTTTAATGAGCTCGAGGAAGCCGCGGCGCGGCCCACCAGGTTCCAAAACAAGGAAATGAAGGGGGGAGGCGGGACTGGGGGTGCCTGCGGGAGCCGCCGCCGCCGCGGAGGAGGAGGAGGTGGAGGAGGTGGCAGCCGCGACCGCCAAGGAGCCCCTTGCTGAAGGCGGACCGCGGAGGAGCGGCTCGCGCGCGCGCGCGCGCCTGAGAGGCGGCTGTTGGAGAAGTGGAGCGGAGGTCGCGGGGGGAGGAGGAGGAGGAGGAGGGACTGAGCGGCGACGGCCCCCGCGTCCCGGTGCCTCTATGGGGGAAGCAGACAATGGATTATGATTTCAAGGCGAAGCTGGCGGCGGAGCGGGAGCGGGTGGAGGATTTGTTTGAGTACGAAGGGTGCAAAGTGGGACGCGGCACCTACGGGCACGTCTACAAGGCGAGGCGGAAAGATGGGTAAGAGCAGGGGCGGGGGGAATAGTCTCGCTCCGGTCCTCGCCCTGCCCGCGACCGGGCGGGATGGGTGGGTCGGAGCCCAGTCGGGCCATGCCGAGGGGCGCGGCGGAGGTGGTCGCCGGGCCGCGTCCCGGAGTGGACTCAAAGGGACGGTTCCTCAGCGCGCCCTCCTGCGAGGCCCCGTCGCGCCCCTCGAGCTCCCGCGGCGCAGTCCTCTCGCGGGCCGTCGGTGCCGTCTGGGAGGGCGCCCTCCGCGCGTGTGGAGCGGGTGGCGGGACTCGAGTTGGAAGCGCGGCGGGAGGTGGAGTTTGTGGGGTCTGGTCTCTTGGGGAGATGGCGAGGGCGGGGAGAGCTCCGGCGCGGAGTTGCCGCGCGGGCCCTGGGCTGGTGACGGTCGTTGTTGAACTTCCAATCGGCTGAGCCCCTTCCGCGGGTGGCGGTTTGAAACCTCGCAGCGGAGCTCGTCGGGCGGCCGAGCACCGGGGTTCCCGCAAGCGTCTGGGGTCTTGACACGACGGGCATCGCCACCTCCGGCCACGACCTGCGCCCCGGGGCCGGCTAGCCCCAATAGACCCTTGAGCGCCGCCCTTCCCGACCCTGTCGCGTACCCTGTGACTTCTCGACCCCTCCTCACCCGCCTGCGAGTTCACAGTCTCATAAAACAATTTTGAGTTCCGCACCTTCTCTCGAACGTAGGACCTCATGAGAGAATAACCGCGTTTTGCCCGCGAGAACTTCAGAGCTCGTCCAGTTTCTCTGGCATCCTTCCCCTCTCCTCCCCGCTGTATTCTTATGTTCTCCACTCCATCCTCTGCCAACTGCTGCCTGCTGGGGCTTACCGCCGGGTACCTAGAATATCAAGAAAAAAACACGAAGCGACACAGAGCTGGGCCTGAACCTTTGTTTTCTTGGGAGTTGAGGGAGAACAGTAGGAGCCCGACCGAAAAGACGACGAGCCGGGTTATCTGTTGAGAACGCCTGTGCTAACGTCGTGGAGGGCTGACGGACTTGTACTGCAGGACAGGTGAAACCAGCTCCCCGCCTGCGAAGTGTGGGTTTAAACCAGTCGTCACCGCACGTCTAATCCTGGTAGAAATTCCCCTCCGCTCAGGAATAGTTGTACAGTCAAACTATAGGGAGGAGAGTTTATAGGATCGTAGCTGAACATTTCTAAATAAACTGATTATCAGCCATGCTGACATTAGTGAGATTTGAAGTGCTGCTTATCTTTCTGCGCACTCTGTTGTAATTTGATATGGTTGATTTATGAATGCTAGGACCAAAGTAGGAAGTGTGTGTGTGCGCGCGTGTGTGCGAACACAACTTTATAAACGTTTTTTTTTAAATTATCGTGAAGTATTGGAAATATTTGCACCGAGTCCCCTTCCCCAGTATAGATTTATAATTGGTGTCAAGAATTATGATTCTCCGTTAAAAAATCTGAGAAAGTGCTTTCTGTGAAGGTATGTTGAAAAGTACAAAGCACTATACAAGTGTAAAGGATTGTTATAATTGTACATGTCTTTTTTCCTCATTATCTGAACAGGCCCTATACTACTCAGGTTTTTGTAAACCTTTCTCACAATTTTAAAATTTAATTACCAGGTATTCTTGAATGAATATCATAACTTGTATTTTGTTTTTGGAATATCCACTCGTTATACTGGTGTTACGGAGGGAGACTTATCAGATATATTTGGGGGAAGCACATCAAGTTTTCTTGTTTGGACATTGGTGTTACAAAATAAATCAAAAAGTGGTTCTTTTCACACTCTTGTTCACTTTGTAATATACTTGATCTAGAATTTTCAAATGTATTTTTATTTTTTATTGTTGACTTCGTTTTATCAGACAGCTTTTGAGAAGAGTTAAAAATTCTGCTTCAGAATTGTATTTGAATAGCAAAGACTTAAAACAACAAAGACAGCAGATAATTTAATCCCAGCTTTTATTTGTTCTTTTTGAATATTTTCCCCTTTAATAAAGTTCTTTATTCAAATACACTTTCCTTTTTGAGTGAAATTTATTTGATTATAAGTAATACAGCTGCTTTAGGAGAATAAGATGATTTCATTACAGCAGGATGGTTTGTGTATCTTCAAAACATTTATGCTTTAAAAAAAATGTCTTAGGATCTAGAAGCATTAACTTAAATCACTATTATATTTAAGATAAACCATAGTAAAGTTTTTTTTTTCTTGTAGCTGGAGTCTGGTTGAGATTTGAGGCTTTACAGTAAACGCCGACATCTCTTGTGGGTTGGTAGGGGTATTGGTTTTATGTTTTATGACATTAGGGAGTTGAAAGAACAAAAAGTTTCTAGTGACTGTTCTAAACTGATGTAAATTTGCAGAGTAAAGAATTTTACACCCCGAGTAAAATGTTTCCAGATTTTATTTTGGTTGACTCAGAAAAATATATAATGCTACTTTAGAAAATGAGAGAAATCATATGAGTATGTTAAAGAGAATTTATTCTGTTGTATATAATGTATTATATAATAAAAAATTGTTCAGGTCTTTAGAAGAATCACTGGAAGAAGTAATAGAAAATATCATTAGAAAAGCCTCTGCTTAAAGTTTAATACTGTAGTTCATAAAATCTTAAAATATTATTTCTCTTGAAATACGACTTTAATTTAGGCTATGTTAATTTAGGCTATATTAATTATGCTACACATTTATAACTTAGACTGAAGATGCAAAACTAAGATTTGGGTTTTTCACCTTTTCAATAAAAATGTTATTTGTTCTATCCCCCTTCCCCGCAGTTTTTTCTTTTTTGAAGAGAGTTTTGATCCAATATCTTGTTTTAAAAATCAGGCTTAAAATTTATTCTTGAAGAGAAACAAGTTCAGAATATTTCTAGAGTTTTTTAATTTGAACAAGAATTTGTAAAACTTTTCTTTCAACATTAGTAAAAAGGCACACATAGTTTATGGTTACAAATCTCAAGATCATATTTCTCTAGTTGGGGACCCTTTTTATTTTGGTTGATAACAGTATTGTAAAAAAAGTTCTCTTGTCAATAAGAGTCTCAAACAGTGATTCCATAGGATAGTGTTATGTCTGAAACCTGTTGTATCCAACAATGCTACAATTCAACATTGCAGGTATTTGTTTAGTCTTTTGAATGACTCCAGTAAAACAATGTTCCTTGTTGGATATGTGATTTTGAAAGATACTTAGTGACTAAAAGTGAAATGGGCTGACAGAGACATCTTACAGAGTTTCAGTTTTGCCTCAGGGTTTCAGATGAATAGTTTTGACTACATATCTTAATATATGTCATGACATATTCACAAAGAAATGTAGTAGGTACATGTAGGTGCATGCACATAGGAAAATAAGTACAATAAGTATCAGCCTGTATTTGATGGATTTTCCCTTTTGGTTGGTAGCTGAGATAGTTATATTTGCATTTTTATTGGCAATGTCTGGATGATTAAAGATATATCAGTATGATCAAGGCATTTTAGAACTTTCAAGAGTTTTAGATGATCTAGTTCAACTTCCTCATTTTACAGATGACAAAACCAGAGCTTTGAGAGGTTAATTGACATGGCCAAAATCTCACAGCAAAGACCAAGCCAGATCTCTTGACTAGGAGTTGGTGCATTTTCTACTGTTTTCTATCCTAATACCAAATCAAAAGGCCATATTATGTCCATCCTTGATAATCTTATTCTATAAACTTTTTCCTTGCAAAAGTTACATATATACTGAAATTATAAAAAATGGGAAAGGAAAAATATCACGTATGAGGAACATTTAAATAAAGTAGGAATGCAGGCATGTAAATTCTATCATATGTAGCTGCTGCTCTTCATCTGGTTTTCTTCAAGCCCATCACTACTTTCAGCCATCCTCTCTGATTTACACAGTAGCTCAATTGGTCTCTGCCATTAGTCATTCCTCACTATAGTACAAGATCAGAGTTGCTGCCAGTGTCATCTTCCTACAAAATACAATCACTCATGTTCTGTCTCTTGGAAAACTGTATATTCTCTCTGGTTTACAGATTCAGGTCCAATCTTAATTCCTTAGTCTGACATAAAGCCATTCACATTCTGATCCTAAAGTCTTTCCAGTCTTTACATCTGCCACCAACTCCCTCCTTTTTTTCCAATTGCTTGCAAGCCATATGTTTTCACAACATTTAACTCATTTTCTAGGGCTTGCCAGGTTCTCTCATGTCTCATTTTCTTTGACATTTAAACTAGAATGGCTTCACCTTGCCACTATCTCATTTCATTTAAACTAGAATGGCCTTGCCTCACCACTCTCTTCTCTCTCATACCCACAAGACTGGCAAACTCCTGCTCACACTAATGCAAATAAACTAATTCAAATAGTTAATTTCCTAGAAGCCACCTTCGCTCAGTTTGCCCATCAGCTGTGGTTTTACCCCTCTTTGGTCATATGTGTGTAATATTCCTTGTGTGCTATTAGTATGCCCTGTAAACTGTTAACTCCAAAAGTCTTCCTCATTATCTGTCTCCAGCACATTACAGAGTTGAGCATATAATATACATTGACAATTTGGTTAAATTAAAAATACAAAAACAGAAATATCCTAAATTGGTAAACATGCTTCATTGATCTTAAAAGCAGATAACATCCTTTTTAAAAGTAGATTTATTTACTTTTCTTAAAAAGCAATGTTATCGGTAATTGTTTTTGAAACCCTGAGATAAGTGGTTTTATAGATTAAGTCTAGTGTATTTTTCTAAAATTATTTGCTGCTTTTCAAGATAGTCAATACATTTCTTTTAATAGGTATTGGTAAGAGCATAGACGTTATTTTGAGATATTAAGTATATTTTTTTCCTCTTAGGCCAACTCTTTTAGAATTGCTAGACTGTAGTAATCTGTTTTTGGTGTTTTTGCAAGCCAGTTCACGAAATGCCTAGAAAATGTCAGTATTCAAACATTTTAGGAAGTTTTTTCCATGTTATGTATTTATGTTAAAAAATTAAGTATCTTTAGCACTTAGTAAATTAAGGAGACATTCTTTTTTGTTTAATTGGTTCTTCATTTCTGTGATACAAACATTAAAAAACTTTATTTTTGAGGTCGAAGGGAAATAGATGTTCTTTTCAGTGAAATTTGATTGTCTAGAGCAGGGGTTGGCTGCCTTTTTCTGTAAAGAGGCATTGGTAAATATTTTAGCTTTGTGTCTATACTGTCTCTGCTGCATTTATGCAGCTCTGCTGCCAGAGCAGTTTTGGACAATATATAAACAAATGTGAATGAGCATGACTGGGTTCCAGTAAAACTTTTTTTTTTTTAAAGATTTTATTTTATTTATTCATTTATCCCCCCCTTGCTGCTTGTGCTCGCTGGGTCAGCTAACCACGCCGTGCGGGCGGGCTTGCCTTCACCAGGAGGCCCCGGGAACCGAACCCAGGGCCTCCCATATGGTAAACGGGAGCCCTACTGATTGAGCCACAGCCGCTTCCCATCCAGTAAAACTTTTTGACAGAAACAGGTGATGTGCTAGATGTGGCCCACAGGCTATAGTTTGGGGATCCCTGGTCTAGAACAAGTGATGTCCAATAGAACTTTCTGTGATGATAGAAATATTCTATACCTGTGCTGGCCAATATGGTAGCACCAGCCACATGTGGCTTTGGAGCACTTGAAATGTGATTTGTGTGACTGAGAAATTGTAGCTTTAAGGATTTAATTTAAATTCTTGGCTAGTGGCTATCATATTAGACTGTGCAGCTTTAGGGTCTTCGGAAGGGATGGCTCAGCAACACATAATTCTCTAATTCATGAAGTGACCTTTTAATAAAAATGTAAAAATGAGGGTGTGGACAAATGATATAGGAAAATTCTTGGCTTTTCTTTCAAATTATAGGAAAAATTTTGAGGCTGAAATAGCTTGATAAAGCAAATGATTTCTTATGAGAAACTATCACTTTGTGAATGCAATCAAGGATATCTGATTACTTTTTCAAAAGTGTTTTGTAAAAAAGTGTGTTTTTAGTAATTTTAGTATTGCATACTTTTTTTTTTTCCATAAATGAACATATAATGTAAAGTAAGTCTCCCTTTTGTTCCCTAGCTACCCTTTTCCCTTAATCTAGAGCAACTGTTCTTGGGTGACCTTATATAGAGAGATTTTCTTGGTGTTTTTGTGTGTGTGTATGTATAATTAATGACCAATGATAATGTACTATACAAATTCTTTGTATTTTCTGACCTTAAATATAACTTGAAAATCATTGTACATCTTAGGTACAGAGATGCATGGTTCTTTTGGATAGTTAATTGTATTTTGTTATATTGACTTATATAATTTATTTAATCATCCCTCTTGATGGACATTTAGATGGTCTCCAGTTTTTTGCTAGTAGTAGCACTGCAATTAATATCCTAGTGTGTATAGCATTTTGTGCATATTAATCTATCTGTAAGTTGAAAACTTAGAAGCTGCTTACCTTTGGAAGCACTGGCTTGAAATGATTTACTTATTTGGTTATGTGCAAGATACAAATCCCTAAAAACTGGGAATAGAAGGACTGAGAATAAGGGAATGTTAAAGTTTTTAAAAATAATCGTTAATACAGGAAAAGAAGTTCTAAACCATTCACAGTAAGAGTAGGTTACTGTTTTAGCAACATGGGAAAGGCATGTCTCTGAGTTTAACAAAGGAAAGAAATGGATCTGTGGTAAGGTTTTTAAATATAATAGATGTCAATACTGATGAATTAAGTATTTTTACTTTTGGTGTACTATATTTCTGAACTGGGTGTGCTACTAGATAAATTCTGATGTTGAATTGTGTATTTGTTTTGAAAAATGTTCAAGTAGTGCAGGGAGGGTTAGATCTCAAGACTTTAAAGCAATACATTACAATTTGACAATTTTCTTGGTGGTAAACTATTAGAATAAGATTATTTGGCCAATGTGTTTTTAAAGATCAAGTTGTTTGTCTTGTGATGTTATGACTATAATATTAGTGCTACTTTTGGGTTCCAAAACAAAAAGATAGGAAACTTTTTTTCCAAGAGAGCATTTTAAAATTTTGTATTACTAACATGGCTATTTCTTTAAAAATAGGTTGGTTTATTTTTTTAGGTCTAGAATCATAAAGAAGTAGTAGGCAAAGCTATTTAAAGATTTTTGTCTATTTATAAATAGCTAATAGTCCAACACTTCCTGTAATAGCTGATTTGAGCATGTGTTGTGCAGGTTAAAAGAAAGTCTCAAGAGAGATCACAGGATATAATTCAGCATACAAGTGTGTGGCAGTAGTTTTCAATTGAGGATTTGAATTCTTATCCAAAAGTGAGTGACCAGAGAGAAACAAAAACCTATAAAGTCCTCAAATAGTTTGTATCCTTATAAAATATTCTTAATTTCTAATATAATAAGTTTTGCTAAAGAAAAACCACTTTAGGGACTTTAAACCCATTGTATATTTTCTACATAAAAACACTTTTTCAATGAGGCTTCCTAGTTGATCTCAGTTGCTAAGCTGTGTGTGATTAGGGAATGGATTTTAATTACCAAGGAGGCCAGCTAACTTTGTTTTGTTCTGTGATCACAGATCAAAATCCAGCCATGGTAAATTGTATTGCAGGTATTTGTAGATGTTTACATTTGGCCAGAAAGGTAACTCCACAGCTGTTGAAAAAAATGAGGTAAAAATTTGGCCTTACCAGTGGGAAAGTAGCATTTTCATTATGCTTGTTAGGTAACTTCATCCGTAAAGGTTTGAAGCACAAAATGTGTTGGGTGTATAAGTTTACTTTTCCTTCTCCCTTTTGTAATGTAATTATTATAATTGCATTTAAAGAGTGACAAACATTGGTTAAATACTGCATTTTTGGATTACATGCAAATTAAAATTTTTTGACTTTTTTCTGAAGTTACATGTAATTTGATCTTGTTACTTAGAAAATTAGCAAACTGCTGACCCTTGTAGTATAATCGTATCAAAGTGAAAATATTTTTGTTTTTTATTCTATTAAGAATTATGAAGTAATAGTTGTACCTGATTAAAAAATTCCAACAGTACAGTTTTACATAAAATGAAAAGTAAAAGCCTTCCTTGTTTCCTTACTGTCCACCCCTCTGCCTCCTGCTCCTCTTAGAGATAAACAGTGCTAACCATTTCTGTTTTAAGTTTTTCTGGTGTTTACCATTATAACTTTAAGTAACATATATATAATTCTGTTTATTGATATATTAACTTTAGGTCACTTCTGTTGACTTTCCATTGTAATTAATTTTTTTTGGTGGCTACTTTTATGACTTTAAATTATAAACCTACATTTGCTTTCATCAATTTAGATTTTTGTGGTCTTCCTGATACGAAGGTTAAGGAAAGTAATACATCTCTTTCTACTCTTTTCCTCCATCTCTTGATTTTTTAAATATAATTTTTACAGCATCCTGATTTATTCAATGCCTTTTTTCAATGAGTTAATTCTAAAAAGTGAACATTGAAAACTATTCAAGAGCATTAAAATATTATTATTAAAATGTATTTACTGCTGAACAAATAGGTTGAGACCCATAGAGAAGAAAGTGTAATCCTTTGTATTAATTACCAAGCAGGCCAGCTAACATTGAACATTGAAACAAAATGTCCTAGATATAAGGCCTAATCGGATCTTCTTAATTTGCTCCTTTTCCAAGTCTTCTGGGTCATAGTCAGTTAACAGTTTTGCTTTTGTATCCCATATGTGGTTTTTCTTGCATTCTTTTTTTTTTGTTTGTTTGTTTACTTGAGGACCTCTTTGAGTAGCTTTTTTGTACAGGATTTGTAGATTTATTTGTTCTTGTATACCTGATAGTATATTTTGCCTTCATACTTGATTGATAATTTGGATGAATATAGAATTATATATTAAAAATAAATTTTTCTCAAAATGAAAGCTATTGCTTCATGTCTTCCAGCATCTCTTGCTCTTCATGGGAAGTTTCTTTATTGGTGACTTGTCTTTTTCCTCTCTGGGATCTCTTAGGATTTTTCACTTTATCCATGCATTCTGAAGTTTCACCAGAGTATACCTAGAAAATATAGGCCCTTTTAAATAAAATTCATCTGGTTTTATTTCCTGGGTCCTTTACAAATTATTTATTTGAGTAGGTAATCTTGCACATAATTCGAACTTCAAAAGGTACAAAGTGGTATTCAGTAGCTTTTATTTTTGTCTCAAACCTATCTCATTCTTCATTCCCTTATATTTTGATCCTTTTGTTTTTGGCTTATGCTTAGGGCAATTTTTGTTTCCTGTTTTTAATTTGATTATCTTCACTTCTCCCTCTTTTGCTTCTCTCTTGTTTCTTGTTCAGTTACGCTGTTTAGCAAATGTTGACCTTTTAGGCTCTATTTTCTTTATCTCTTTTTTTTTTTTTTTTTTTTATCGGGAGGTTCCGGGGATCGAGCCCAGGTCTCTCCATATGGGAGACGGATGCCCAACCGTTTGAGCCACATCCGTCCCCCTTCTTTATCTCTTAAATTCCTTCTCAGAATTTTCTACTTTTTTTCCCTCTCCTACATTCTGGGAGAGTCCCTTCCTTTAATCTTCTAGATTACCAATTTGGTCTTCAGCTGGGTTGCCACTGTTTCGCACAGCTTGAATTCAGGAGTCTGATTGACTGTGGTCAAAAGGGTATTGGTAAAATAAAAAAATTAAAAAAATTAAAAAAAGGTTATTGGTTTAATAAAATAAATTACCCATTAATATTTAGGTTGTATTTAGTGTTTTGCCATTATAAGCAATTCTTAAGTAATTTTTTTTTAAATGCACCATGTACTGTTTTTAGCTTTTGTTTCCTAGTGTTTTTCTTATAATCTGAGTGCTAGACCAAGACAATTGAAGCATTTTTCACTTATAGAGAAATTATATTGTTATTTATTCAATATGTAGAGAATTATAATCTAATTTAATGAATTCTAATTTGTGTCTAGCACTGTCCTAGCTGCAGATTTGAGGCCCTTGTGTTTATAATATAGTTGAAAGGATTGAAACAAATCTCTGGTTCACATTTCCCTCAAATAAGTAAAGACTGGTGCATTTATGTCCAATTAAATATAAGTAATTTAACTTTCAGTACTAACAAAAAGAGAACACCAGAGGCCAAAAATGACAGACAGATGTAATGGTATGAAGGAGGATGGGGATAAAGTAGCAGAAAGAGGCTTTTAGAAAGGTGAATTATTAGCAAAGGCTATCACTGTCATATCACTTACAGTCACAAGGCCCTAAAGAGTCCAACTCAGGGTACCATAAGAGGTGCTTACCCAAAGTCAATTGCCACGTGTTGAAGCAAGATGGCAGGCGATGTCTGCGAGGGTTCAGCTTGCCTTCTTCCTATTGAGGCTCGGTGGTCCCAGCTTCTTCCGATCTCAGCTGTAGGCTGGCATAAGACTGTATCTCCCCTGGGCTTGTTTCTTTCTCGGCTCAGCTGCTCTGTTCTCTTCATAAGGTCAGCTATAGACTATCAGTCTCATCTCTCTTCTTGGGGCCTCTGCCAAGTCTAATGAGCTGTCTTTCTTTGTGTTCTTCCCTGTGTATCTACTTCCGTGTGAGAGTCTGTTTTATCAGCCCACCATAGGGGCAGGTACTCAACCCTGCATGCCCTAATGACGTGGTTGAATCAAAGCCCTAACTTTGATTTAATAACGTAAAAGTGAAACCTCTGAATTTAATACATTCAAAGGGTATCAAGCCAAGAGGAACATACCAGTTTACAAATATAATCAATATAACTTTTTGGAATTCATACAAACTACCACAGATACCAAGGGTGAAAAATGATTTCTGTCTTATCCTGATAGGATTAGAGCTGTTTACATCATTCTTTGCCTGAAAGCTAATCTAAAAGTCTAGCCAGCCTTACAATTTACATCTCTCTTTAGTCTGTAGCACTGTATACTTCATGTTCGAGGTCCCTCATACCTCCATGCTTTCCCTAGTTTATAATTGGTAAATATTTTGGGATTATTAAGAAGCAGCATTTTTTCCATGTGAAATTATATATTTATGTAGCCTTAGCATCAATTTTTTTCTACTTTTATGTTGAAGATATGTTGAGAAATATTTGTTGGTATATAATTCTAGGAAACTTTTCTAGTCATCTTAATTTCCTATGCTAATTTTCATTAGAAAGGTATGTGATTTCTTCAGCAATATACCTAAAATCATTCTAAAATGTGGCGAAGAATAGACAAAATTCTATGTTGCATTTTAGAGGTGGAGATTATTAAAAACATTATTTAAAATTTCAAATTAGTAGAGAGGGGAGAGAACAGATCTAGCTGTCCTTATTTAAAATCAAGGAAGAACACATATTAAGGTTTTTATAGTTTATGTGTCATTTTGGCTTCATGCAACAGAAAAACTAACATATATTGGCTTAAACAAATAAGGAGTTTATATTTTCCTCTTGTAACAGAAAGTCTGAGATGGGGAGTCCTGGGCTGGGGTAGCTGCTCAAGGATATCACTAAGTATCTACCTCCTTTTCTCTGTTGTTTTTGACACATGACCCCTTGTTGACTGTCACATCCAGATACTGCTTCCACAATCTTGGAAGGAAGACAAAAGCCAAAAGGGGCTGCACTAACCAAGTCGAACCCTTTTTAAAAGGTTTTCTGGAATCCCCACCTAGTGCTACCACTCTTAATTTCATCGGCCAGATTGTGGTCCTGTAGAAGCCTAGAAAAGCGAGTACTTCCTGTGATGTAGAGGAAGGCAAGGAAATGGCCAGGTTGTGAATGGCTTTTGGAAAGCCAGTCAGTTGTATCTGCCATAGGTCAGTTGAAGGTGGGAGAGAAGGAAAAAGCCTTTGAGTTACTTCATTACAATCCAAGTGTTTAACAGTAAGTACTATTTATGAACAATCACTTGTCTTCCACACTAACCATGTAAAGACCTCCATAATTAACCAAAACACATTTTTGCAGACCTTCACATCCATATAAATACACGCGTTTAAAATTTAAATGGATAAAGGTGAGTTTTTAGTAAAGCTGTAAGGGAATTCTTTTCTTTTTACACAAATAATGGGAAAACAGAGAAATTTGGTACTTAGAGAACAGAATGTAGTCATATTAAATTTTACATGTGACTTTTGCTCCAGGCCAAATAACCAAGGTTATTTGTTTAGTTTATGAAGATGTAAATTAACTCTATTATCACTAAGATATTCCCAGCTTTTGAATAAATAAAGTACTTTTAGGTCCAGTGATTTAATTAAAGCTTATTCTTTCTTAAAGAACTACTTGGATTTTCCTTTCTCAGACTGTTTTTAAATATCTGTTTCCCAATAAATACACCTACAATGTAAAGCACAACCATGGTGCAAGGCAACCTTGTAATTGGAAATCCTTATTTCAAACCTGACCTAATACTCTCTAGCTATAGGATTTTGGTAGTCAATATAATCTCCCTGAACCTCAATTTCCCCATCTGTAAACACTGTAGGATCATAAATTACTATTTCATGTGATTGCTATGAGGAGTAATTAAATCATAATGCATAACAACCCCCAGCAAAATATCTCTAAAGAGGGGGTTTCCTTGATAAATTTCCTCAAAGATTAAATTAGTAAATAAAAAGGGTGGAAATTACTGTCACCTTAGTTTTGAAAAAGAGGATTAACCTTGTTAGTTTCATCAGGAAGATAGGATTTTATTCATAGTCTATAATAATGAACTGTCATAAAAAACTTTATTAGGAAAGAAAAAGTTTGATGATGGGCTATTTTACTTTAAGCCTCCAAAATAAAGGAAAAAGGTGAAAGGGGGAAACTTATTTTTTCTTAAAAATTTTTTATTGCAAAAATAAAATTTGTTTATACAAAAAATTCAAAAATAGAAGCAAAAAGTAAAGTTATTCATAGAAGAACATTATGAAATGTGTGGTATATGTTTTTCTGCATGTTTTCCAGGGCAAATATATACTTTTATTTTCCCAAGAATGTGATCATATTCGACATGCTTTTTGGTAACCGGCATTTTCCATTTCATAACATATAGTGGATATTTTCTCATTTCATTAAATGTTCCTTTCCAGCAGTAGTTTTCTGTCCTTTCCAAAAGAAAGTCTATGCATCATTCACATATACTATCGTTCTATAAGGAATATAGCTAATTATATGCATTTATTCTTTTTTTTTAAATAGTGTTCTTCATTGTTTAATTAATTAGATGAAGAATGCTAAAGTATGTGTGTTTTATTTTTTATTTTATTTTATTTTTTAGGAGGTACCAGGGCTTGAACCCAGGAACTCTTGTACATGGGGAGCAGGCACTCAACTACTGAGCTACACCTGCTCCCGTGCACTTATTCTTTTTTTTTTTTTTTTTTGAAGGTACTTGGGGGGCCAGGGATTGAACCTGGGACCTCGTATGTGGAAGATGGTGCTCAACTACTGAGCCCCATTGGCTTCCCTGAGTTGGTTTTTTGTTTGTTTTTCTTTTTTCAGGAGGCACTGGAACCGAACTTGGGACCTCCCATGTGGGAGGTGGGAGCTCAACCACTTGAGCCACATCTGCTTCCCACTTATTCTTGAGGGTGTGTATAAAAGTCTGCTTTTTGACCCTCTTCCCCCAGAGAATTACTGTTCTACAACATTTAAAATGATTATATTTCACCCTATAGTTGTATTATTAATTGTTTAACCAGTTCCTCTGTTGGTTGCTGTTAGGTTGTTTGTAATAGTACTCTGATCAACAGATATTTAATTAAAACTTTACTTTTCTGAGAGTGGGCACTTGCTAAAGTGAAACTTTATAGAGAATGACAGAAAAGAGTACAAAAATTAAGATGTCCTTACTTAACAATTTTTAACTTTAAATGGAGCTCAGGATTAGGGAACTTCAAAGTGAATCAGTGGACCAGTATTTCCTATTATTGTTATATATCGCTGTATTTAAAGTAGGGTTTTTAAGAATCTACATAATTTAATTAAGAACTTTAAAAAAAAATCTCTTCTCAAAGTCCTTAGAGGGAGTGATAAAAATATAACATAAACTTTTAGAACTGCATGACATTTTATCTGGTTCAAATTCCTTGCTTTCAAAATGAGGACATTGAGGTTCAGAGATATTAAATACCTTCTTTAAGATCACCTAGTGTATTTTAGTGCCTGATATATTGGTGTTAAGTACAAGAATAATTAAACACAGTTTTTCTAACTCCTACTCCAACAGTATAACAATAAAGGTAATGAGAACTGTTTGTGGAGCGTCCATGGTGCTCTTTAATGAAGAGAGACTAGATTGATGAAGGCAAACTAATTATCATAAATTATCAGGATGTACTTTTCTATAAATTTTCTAGGGCACTGATTGATAAATTACTGCGTTTACTGTCAATCAGATATTTATTTAGATCTTTTTTGGCAGATTGAATTATATCCCCCTCAAAAGACATATCAAGTCCTGACCCTTAATCTGGTGGGTGTGAACCCATTTGTTAATAGGTCTTTTGAAGATATAATTATTAAAAACATTGTCAAACTGCATGGGACCAGGCCTTAATCCAATATGGCTGAAGTCCTTATAAACAAAGGAAATTGGACACGGAAGTAGACATCAGAAGCCAGAGAATGAGGCACATTGCCATATGATGGAGGCAGAGATGCAAGCCAAGGAACCCCAAGGATTGTGGCAGCACCAGAATACTACTGACTCTGGGAGAAAGTGTGGCTTGTTGAGACCTTGATTGTGTTTTCTATTATTTAAGCCAACCAGTTTGCGGTATTTGTCATAGCAGCCCTGACAAACTAAGATAAGGATATTGATTGATAAGTTATTGCATTTTCTATCAGTCAGATATTTATTTAGGAACCTTTTGGCAAAGGCTTTTTTGAAAAAAGTTATTAGTTTATTCATAGTTGTGTATACACAACCGCTGTATAATATTAGAACATTTTCATCACCCAAAAAGCAGCCTTGTAACCATTAGCAGTCACTTCCCCATTCCTTCCTTCTCCTAGCCCTTGGCAACCTGTGTCTATGGACTTGCCTTTTCTGGACAGTTCATCTATATATGTGGCCTTTTGTGTTTGGCTTCTTTCACTTAAAATGTTTTCAGTTTCATCTGTATTATAGCATGTGTGAGTACTTTATTCCTTTTTTTTTTTTTTCTTTTTAACTTCATTCCTTTTTATGACTGAAAAATATTCCATTGTATGACTATACCACATTTTGTTTATACATTCATCCGTGGATGGACATAAGGGTTATTTCTACCTTTTGGCTGTTATAAATAATACTGCTATGAATATTCATGTAGAAGTTTTTGTGTGGACCTATGATTTAATTTCTCTTCAGTGATGCTTAGGAGTTAAATTGCTGGGTCATATGATAATTCTATGTTTAAACTTTTGAGGAACTGGCAAAGTGTTTTCCGTAAAGACTGTATCATTCTACATTCCCCCTTGTAATATATGAGGGTTCCAATTTCTCTACATTCTCACCAACATTTGTCGTTGTATGTCCTTTTTTATTTTAGCCATGCTAGTGATATGAAGTGGTATCTCATTGTGGTTTTGAGTTGTATTTCCCTAATGGTTAATGATGTTGAACATCTTTACATGTTCTTATTGGCTATTTGTATATATTCTTTGGAGAAATGTCTATTCAAATCCTTTGCTTTATTTTTTTAATTGGGTTGTCTTGATTGTTGAGTTATAAGAATTCTTGATATATTCTGGATACTTGTCCTTATCTGATACATGATTTGCAAATATTTTCTCCCATCCTGTGGGTTATCTATTCATTTCCTTGATGATATCTTTGGAAACACAAGTTTTAAGTTTCGATGAAGTCCAGTTTATCTGTTTTTTATTTGTTCTTGGAGCTATGAAGACATTGCCCGATCTAAGGTTATTAAGATTTTCTCCTTTGTGTTTTTTTTCATTCAGGTCTGGCAGTGTTTTTTTTTTAAGTGATGGGACAGAAGGGGCATGCAACAGTTTCCAGTCTTTAAGGACTGTATAGTGTGTTTGGCTAAATTGAATATACTGTGAAGAGATAATGATGCATACCTTCATTCATTATTTGACACTTACTGAATAACTATATGAGAACAAGGGATACAGGGAGAAAAGCCATAGTTCCTTTCCTCCCAGTCTGGAGGGAAAGTGAACCAAATAAGTAGATTACAATACAGGGCTATAAATTCTGTGATGCAGTATGCACAGAATGCTATGGGGGTAACTAGAAGGGGCACTGAACTGACCCAGGACTGTGGGAGTGGTTTGGAAAGCTTCTGAGAGGAGAGGAGTCCTCTGTAAGCTGAGTTTTGATGTGAGACAGAGGGAAGTGGTTTTTAGTTTAGTAAGACGTGGTAAATACATAGTGTAGAGGAGAAAGAAAGAATAAACTTGGAAGCGTGGAAAAGATTTCAGTTCTTGCTTGAGCCAGATAAATCCTAAGTGTCTTTTTTTTTAAGATTTTATTTATTTATTCATTTATCCCCCCCCCCCCCCGCTGCCCGCGCCCGCTGGGTCAGCTAACCACGCCGCGCGGGCAGGCCCGCCCCCACCAGGAGGCCCCGGGAACCGAACCCGGGGCCCCCCATATGGTAAACGGGAGCCCCACTGATTGAGCCACAGCCGCTTCCCCCCTAAGTGTCTTAAAAATTTTTTTTATAGCTTGGGAGGAACTTGAAAGATTGTAGATTTAGGGTCTGAAAACGGAAATCTGTAATGGTGATGATGTCATTTCCTTATGAATTGTGAAGAATAAAGGAGGTGATGTTTTTACACATAAATCAGTATATAAATGTTAGTCCTGTTATTCATTTTGTGGCATAAAATTTGATGTTCATTAGCTTTTTAGTATCTCTATTTCTAGGGTGTCTTGGAGTCCTTAAGAACAAATTTTTCAGAATTCTGTAATTACACACTCCAGGCCAGATTGTTCTTTTACAATAAATAATCAGTAGGTTGTTTTAAATGAAAAAAAAAAAGATGACTATTGAACTGTAAAGAAGCAAATATTTATAAATGAGTATGGCTTTTAAAATAATTATAAAAGTTAATACAGTCTCCTAAAACAGTTATATAATAAGGAAATCTATAAGGGAGAATGTAAGAAAGGCTAAAAATTCTTTCATCAGAGATAATTATGTAATATTTTGGTGTATTTCTGTCCTGACATCTTTTCATCCATTTGTGGCATGCACACAGACATATTCAGCATTTTTTTTTTTTCCACTGTTAGAGGAGTTGTAGGTTTATGGAACAATCATTCAATAAGTATGGAGTTCCCATATACCCTCTCACCCTTACACACTCAGTTTTCTGTTATTAATACTTTGCATTAGTGTAGTACCTTTGTTATACCTGATGAAATAATATTATTATAATGATACTATTAACTATAGCTCATAGTTTATATTAAGTTTCACTGTACTATCCAGTTCTATGGTTTTTCAAATTTTTTGTTGTGGCAATGTATATATAACCTCAAATTTCCCATTTTAACCATATCCAAATATACAATTCAGGGGTGTTACCAGAATGCTGTGCTATTATTACTCCCATCTTTTACCAAAACTTTTCATCCAATTTTTTTAAACTTACAAAAATAAGATCATACTATATATTTAGTTTTCTATCCTGTTCTTTTTTAAACTAAATACTGTATTGTGGCTATGTTTCTATGTTAGTAAATATAGATCTGCATAATCATTTTAAACTGCTTTATGATCTTCTATTGTCTGGCTAATCTTACTATATTATTAATCTATTGATGAACATTTACGTTGTTTCTAGTTTTTTTTTTTTTCTTCTTTTTCTGTAGTAAATACTGCTTAGTATATTTGCCCATCTGTCTAATTATCTCTTTCGAATACATTCTTAGAAGTAGGATTGCTGGATCATAGGGTATGCCCATTTTTTTGCATATGATTTATTAACTCAAATGACACATAATTCTTGAGACAGAAAAGCAATGGGAGAAACACAACATGTAACACTGATAGATTGGACCACACACAATTTAGCTTTCAAACATTCTTTCCCAATTACATATGTACAGTTAGAAAAGAAGTAAATGGTGAAAATTTGTAGAAAACCTGTTGTTTTTTGGGAAAGAATGTAATAATAAACGAAGAAAAACACACAAACACAAGTATATAAAAAACAAAAGCCTGAACAGACCATTTGCAATGGAGAAAGTGAATGGCTAATAAACCAGCAGGGTGTGACCATTTTTAATTTAAGAATTATCATCTTGCTTTTTTCTTCCAAAAAGGTTGGGCCAATTTTTCTTCTGCCAAAAGGGTATGGTACTGCCCCTTTCTCTCTCTTACCCATACTGGCTTTTCCTGCTTTTCCAAACTGATAGTCTTACAATATTTTGCCTTTATTTATATCGTTATAACTTTTTTTTTTATCGCCAGGTAGGTTGAATGTCTTCATTTGTGTATTGACTGTGTTTCATCTGTTGGAAATTTTCCATTTATTTATTTATTTACTTTTTATCCATTTTTAAACTCCCCCGCCCTGTTTTTGCTGTTTTTGTGTCCATTCTCTGGCCAATTCTCTGTGTCTGTTTCCTGCTCTCTCTCTTCTCCTGTCTTCGCCAGGATTCGATCCTGGGAACCTCTGATGTGGAGAGAGGTGTCCAACCACCTTTGCCACCTTAGTTCCTGGTTTCTTGGCGTGTCTCATCTTGGCTCTCCCTTGTGTCACTCTCCTGTTACGTCATCATCTTGCCGTGTGGCTTAGTGCGGCCTGGCATGCCCGCACATGGGGCCTGGCGGTGCACCTGCATGCAGGACCTGGGGGCCCGCGCACCTTCTATATTTTTCTTTATTTTACCAGGAGGTCCTGGGGATTGAACCCAGGTTCCTCCATATGGGAGACTGATGCCTAACCATTTGAGCCACATCTGCCCCCTGTTCATTTCTTTTGTCCTTTTTTCAACAGGCAGGTTTGTATGGCAGTTAAGATTGGACTTTAAGGTTGTACTGTGTGGCTTCATAATCTCAGTTTTGCTATATACTGGCTGTGTGATGTGGACAAATTAACTGTGTCTTAGTTTCCTCATCTGTAATATGGGAATAATCATATTACCTAATTTATAAGCTTGTGAGGATTACATAAGGTAACACATGTGAAATGCTTAAAATATGCACTGCTACTGCTATTAATCTTTTTCACACTTGGGTGTGTCTATAGGGTAAATTCCTATAAGGGTAGCCATGCTTAAAAATAAATATTGCCAAATTGCTTCCTTAAAAATTGTACTAATTTTGAATAACAAGCAATGATGAAACACAAACAAGTAATAAAGCATGAAAATCTGCAAAACTAAAAACCTATTTAGTGTCAGCTCAGTATTATCATGTGTTCAAGCTCTGTGTTTCAATCATCTCTTTCGGCATTTATCTGTATTCTTGAGAAATCAAAAGATTATGTATGAAATTTTATACTTTTTCCAACTTTTGATTATAAAAATTTCAAACATAGAGAAAAGTTTAAAGAATTAGTCCCATGATGACCTATATATATCCACTTAGGAAATTTTTTCTGTAATGTGCTAGAGAATAAATGTTTTTAAGTTTTGGAGGCCATATGATTTTTGTTACAACCACTCAACTCTGCAATTGAAGCAAGTTATAGATAATAGGTAAATGAATGGACATGCCAGTGTTCTAATAAAACTTTATTTACAAAAACAGGCAGCAGCTTGATTTGGTCCAGGCTATAGTTTGCCTCCCTGATTCAAATTAAATCATTTGAATGATTTTCTCTATAAATGTGTATGTATACACATACACATTTTTTTCTGAACCATTTGAAAGTAAGTTGTAATTGTTATGGCACTAAACCCTTTAATATTTCAGCCTGTATCTCCTAAAAGTAATTCCTCCTGCATTACCATAATACCACCATTACAGTTAAGAACATTATTATTTTGTATTTTTAAATAGAACTAAGATCATATCATATAGTACAAATGTTTAAAAATCCTTAGATTTGCTCTTCAATCATTTTAACCTATTGAACTGCCTTTATCCCACTCTCTCCTCCAATATCATTTTCCTGATTTTTTAATTTATTGCTTTAGGTAGACATCTGGCTTAGGTAAAGCTGTTTGCTGATTTCATTTGACCCACTTACACAGTCAAATGAAAGGAATGTTTTCTTTCCCGTGATTTTGTTTGTATTAAAAAACAAACTGGGTTTTGTTTCAGTATTTTATATGATTTGAAGGAGAAAATTATGTGTAATTTATAATCACAAGGAAGGATCTCATTATGTTCCATGTAGTCTCTGTAGGTTTTGTTGGATATTTTGTACTTGATATATAGTAGAAGAAACTGAAGTAAGAGGAAAGCAATTAAATTATAGGCTTTAAAAAAGTGGCCAACTTTTGGTTTTTCATGCTAACGAAGGAAAGAAAGCAATATAGATATTGCTAATATTTTAAAATATTAGCTCTGGATTTTACTTAGAGTTGATATGAAAAATTTTATTTTTTATTTATTTTTTATTTTTATTTTTTTTACCGGGAAGTACCGGGGATCGAACCCTGGTCTCTCCATATGGTAGACGGACGCCGAACCTCTTGAGCCACATCCGTTTCCCTGAAAAATTTTAAAACATCAGTTAAAGCTATTTCACCATGGAAAGTTGGGCTACAAATCTAACAAGGGTCCTTGTCCTGTTTTTTTTTTCTGTTCTTCCTGCCCCCACTTAGATTTAGCACTCTGCATTGTACCTCCTCCTCCTCTGTCATCTCTTAGGTTATGAATGCAAAGTATCATCCTGTTTTCTTGTTTTAAAAACATCAGAGTTTCACTTATTATAAGGAAATAGTTTAATATGTTGGGATAACTGTGGGACTGTAAGCCACAGTTAGGATTAGTGTGCTATAAGTAGAAATAGATGTGACTTTATTCTTTTCCTTAGGTTAATGACATGATAACTGTTAGTAGGAGACAGTTTGATTTTTAGGAATACACTCAAGATTATTGTTACATTTCTCTGCTCTATGTAGAGGAAGCAAAATATATAAAATTATGAAATAAAGAAGCCCAACAGCAAGTGAATCTGGCTGGAGTAAGTACTTGGGGTAGTTGGAAACGAGTTTGGGAGAAAAAGGCAGAAGCATGATCGTGTGCCAGGCTAAATAATTTGGACTTTAACCTTATGGAGAAGGAGAGTAATAGATTCCAAATGGAATAGATTCCAATAGGTCCGAAAATTGAAAGAGTAGATTTTTTTTTTTTTCTGGTTGTAGAAGAAACACATGCTCATGGTGAACACAAGCAAGTAATAATTAAAAAAAAAAGGTAGGCAGTGAAAGGCCCCTGTAATCCAGGCAGGTGAGAGTGAGAGCGGGGAGGCTGTTAGAGCAGTCTAGGTGAGAAAGGATGAGGACCTGTACTTTTGCATTACTGAGGAGAGGGAGACATGTAGAAATGGGCAGTGCTGGGAGAGAAGTTGAAGGAATATTTAGGTGATAGAGAAGATTCAGTGATCAGTGGATATGTGGAATGAAGGACAAAAGAGAGGCTAGTATGGTAGTTGAATGGATTTCCTAGAACCAGAGACCAAATTGTGGGGTCATTTGAAGAGGCATAAAAAGGAAGAATAGCAGCAGCTTTTATCAATGGCATAATTCTAGAGTGGAGTCTGTCCTTTTGCTCTTATTTTACTCATGTGTTCCCAGGCTTGTTTAGAAGGGAGAGGGGTGTTAAAAGTAAGAATTCAATTCTATTTTGACAGAAAAAAGCTATACCTTTTATACCCTTTTCTCTTTTTAGTTATTTCTCCCTTGAATTTGTTAAGGTTGGCAGATGCCTTTGAGATGTTGCTTTGTTTTGGTATATATCTGTAGCATTAGCTTTTATACTTCATAGAAGTTCATTTTGGAAGTTTTATTTTTTTATTCTGAGGAATCAAGGTTGGGGAGGATGGGAGAGTCACTTGGACAAGTTACAGGCAGATGTTCTTTGAATTAAAGGCTGCCTGGATTTTTGAGTAAGATCTTGCTTTCATCAGGTTCTTTATTTTTCACCTTTGTGAAATCTCTGCTCTATGTTATCTTCACAATAATGTAGTCTTGGCATAGACTCTCAATTCTGGGACTGAATGAAAGATTCTCTTTCAAAAGCTGATGATCTTTTGGTTATTCAGATAACTAAAAGATGATTAGTTGCTTAATGGCTAAGCGTTGTGGAACTAAGGCATGCATTGCTGATTGATAAAGATTTATGTCACTAAAACAAACCTCCCTTACTTTCAGGTATGAACTTTTATGATTTTTAGAATATTCTCGTGGAAGAGAACTTCATACTATTCTTTGATTGCTCATCTTTATATTTAACAATCCTCACTATTGGTGTTTAAAAATAAAAAAAAATCTAATTGAAATGTCTTATGCCACTATTTCAGGGCATTTCTTGTTTAGTTTTATGTTATTTCCTTTCATGAATCTCTTAAAAAGTAGTTGCCTGAATCTACATGCACCGTCATAGTAATACATTCTTTTGGGTTTCAAGAAGATGTAAGGACAATTGAATCATAACAGTCATGGTATTAAATTAGCTTTTTTTTTCTTCAAAAGTTACTTTCTTATTTAGCCTTTTTATTTTATTATTATTCTCCCCCCAAAACTTTTAATGGATGTAGTTACTCATCTGCAGTATTATAAATATTATGTGATGAGAAGTAGACTTTCTTTAGGGTCAGCAATTAGGATTGTATAACAGTTACATAGAATTTAGGAGAGATATTTTCTCCTGCAATGTTTTTTCCTACTTATACTGGAGGGAATTAAGGAAGATTATAGTGAGACTGATATATCCTTAAGTTTTGCTGCTGCTTTTTATTTTTGCTTTAGAGGTTTATTCTAGAAAGGTTGAAGTTCAATTCTATCAGTTGTGCTTTTTTTTTTTTTTTTTTTCCCTGCTTGTAGGTTATTCTTTATTGTGGTAAAATACACATAACATAAATATAATTTTAACCATTTAAGTGGATAATTCAGTGATCTTAAGTACTTGACAATTTTGTGTAACTTTCATCACTATTTCAGAATATTTACATCATCCTGAACAGAAACTCATATCAATTAAGCAATAATTCCCCACTCCCTCCTCCACCCACATGTGGTGATCACCATTCTGCTCTCTGTCTCTACAAATTTGCTTACTTAAATATTTCATATAAGAGAAATCAAACAAAAATTGCCTTTTTTGTGTCTGGCTTATTTCACTCAACATAATGCCTTCAAGATTCATCTGTGTTGTAGGGTATACCAGCATTTCACTTCTTTTTGTGGCTGAATAATCTTCCATTGTATGGACATAACACATTTTGTTTATCCTTTCATCTGTTGATGGACACTTGGGTTGCTTGCAACTTTTGGCTATTGTGAATAATGCTGTGATGAACATTGGTCTACAAATATCTTTCTGAGCCCTTGCTTTCAGTTCTTTTGGTTATACACCTAGGAATGGAATTGCTGGGTCATATGGTAATGTTTAATTCCATGTTTAATTTCCATGTTTAAACATTCCATGTTTAATTTTCTGAGGAGCTGCCAAACTTTTCCACAGTAGATGCACCAATTTACATTCATGTCGAGGGTTCCTATTTCTCCCCACCCTCCTCAACACTTCTTATTTTCTGTTGTTTAAATAATAGCTGTCATACTGGGTATAAGGTAGTATCTCATTGTGGTTTTGATTTGCATTTCTCTAATGACTAATAATATTGAGCATATTTTCATGTGCTTATTAGCCATTTTTATATCTTAGTTGGAGAAATGTTCTATTCAAGTCCTTTGTCCATTTTTAAATTGGATTATTTGTCTTTTTCCTGTTGAGTGGTAGGAGTATTTATATATTCCAGATATTAAACCCTTATCAATTATATTATTTCCAAATATTTTTTCCCATTCTGTAGGTTGTCCTTTCATTTTCTTGATAATGTTCGTATGCACAGAAGTTTTTACTTTTGATGAGGTCTGATTTATCTAATTTTTCATTTGTTGCTTGTGCTTTTGGTGTAAAATCTAAGAATCTGTTGCCTAATAGAAGGTCCTGAAGATAGTCCCCTAAGTTGTCTTCTAAGATTTTGTAGTATAAGCTCTTATATTTAGGTTGTTGAACCATTTTGAGTTAATGTTTGTATGTGGTGAGAAGTAGTGGTCCAAATCCATTCTTTTGCATGTGGATTTCCAGTTATTCCAGCACCATTTGTTGAAGAAACCATTCTTTCCCCCATTGAATGGATTTGACACCCTAGTCAAAAATTTATTGGCCATATAAGTGTAGGTTTATTTCTGGACTCTTAGATCTGTTCCATTGGTCTATATGTCTATCCTTATGCCAATATCACATGTTTTCATTACTGCAGCTTCACAGTAAGTTTTGAAGTCAGAATTATGAGGCTTCCAACTTTGTTCTTCTATATCAATATTGTTTTGGCTACTCAGGGCCCCTTGCAATTTCATATGAATTTGGGGATTAGTTTTTCCATTTCTGCCAAAAACGTTGCTGGAATTTTTATAGGGATTGCATTGAATCTATAGATCACTGTAGGTAGTATTGACATCTTAACAATAGTAAGTCTTCCAATCCGTGAACATGGGATGTCTTTGCATCTATTTAGGTCTTTTAAAATGTTTTTCAGCAATATTTTGTAGTTTTCAGTGTACAAGTCTTTCACTTCTTTGGTTAAATTTATTTCTCGGTATCTTATTCTTTTAGTTGCTATTATAAATAGAATTGTTTTCTTGGTTCCCTTTTCAGATTGTTCATTATTGATGTATAGAACACAAATGATGTTTATGTGTTGATCTTGTGCCCTGCAATTTTGCTGAATTTATTAGTTCTAGTAGCTTTCTTGTGGATTCTTTGGGATTTTATACATATAGGACCATGTCATCTGCAAATAGGGATAATATTACTTCTTCCTTTTCAATTTGGATGCCTTTTATTTATTTCTTTTGCCTGGTTATTGTGGCTAGAATTTCCAATACAGTGTTGAATAATAGTGGTGACAGTGGGTATCCTTGTCTTGTTCCTGATCTTAGAGGGAAAGCTTTAAGTCTTTCACCATTGAGTATGATGTTGGGCTATGAGTTTTTCATAAGTGCCCCTTATCATGTTAGAAAGTTCACTTCTAGTCCTAGTTTTCTTAGTATTTTTACCATGAAAAGTTGGATCTTGCCAAATGCCTTTTCTGTATCAGTTCAGATGATCGTATGTTTTTTTCCTTCATTCTATTAATGTGGTGTATTATACTGATTGATTTTCTTATATTGAATCATCATTACTTACATGGAATAAATTCCACTGCTCATGGTGTGTAATCTGTTTAATATACAGTTGTATTCAGTTTGTGTTTTAATTGAACTTTGGTATTAGGGTAATCCTGGCCTCATAGAATGATTAGGAAGTGTTTATTCCTGTATTAGTCAGCCAAAGGGCTACTGATGCAAAGTCAGTTGTGCTTTTTAAAGTCAGTGCTTTTCTCATCATTTAAAAGGTGACTGTTTTGCACCGGGTCAAAATAGCATAGTGAAGTTGACTAGTGATGAAGTACGTGAAAGCTAAGTTAACTGGTGAGTTATTAATTGATAACTTTTTCTTGGTCCTGTACTAAGTAGTTCTTAAATTTCTACCTACAAATTTAAGAACTACTAATATATAATGTACAGTAGATGTTAGAGGCACACATTTCTTAGCTCAGACCCTAGCAGTGTGACTTTGTCAAATTATTTAGTTTTTGGCCTTTAAAATGAGGTTAATAAGAACTATCTCACAGAACTTTTTTGAGGATTAATTGAAATAATGCACACAAGGGAACCTAGGACCGTGTTACATAGCGGGAACTAAAAGACATTGGCTCCTTCTATCTTACCTTAAAACAAATTTGAGCTCCTAAAAAAATGGAAAACTGAAGTCTTTCTTTTTCTTAAAGGCTTTCCTTTTTTTGTTTTAAAAAAGCTAATAAATCCAAGTTCCATCTCCTCTAAGCTTTCTTGTCCCATGAAGATGAGGGTAGATATTCTTCCTGTGTATTCATAGTATCTTGGGGCTTTCCTCTTGCAAAGAGTTCGTCATTCTGTATTTTGTCTAGTACAAAGCCTGACGCATAAACTATGCTCAATAAATATTTGTTGTAGGAATGTCTGGAAAAGAGACAAAATGTTTTCTATTGCCTTCTTGAACACCTCAAAAGTTGTGCTGGGAAAAAAAAAAAAGATTAATCCACTCAGAACACTTTGTTTTGGAAGAAAAATGGTACTTTAGAGTTAAATTATGTATTATCAACTGGTTTAAAATCTTGGTGTCTTCTGATGTACTGCTTGATATTTAAATTTTTGGGGATTTAAAATGAAGGCAAGAGTGTGCTTTTAGTGTTTGAGAATATGAGATTTTTGAAGTGCTTAAGAATGATTCTTTTCTCTGAACTTTATTTATTCTATCATTTATTTGTGCCAGACACTCTGCTAAGGGCTATGGAATGCCAAAAGTATGACTGATGGTCTCTGTCTTCAGTGACAGAGGCAGACAAGGCATCCTTGTCTTATTCCTGGTCTCAAGGGAAAAGATTTCATTCTTTTACCATTGAGTACAATGTTAGCTGTGGGTTTTTCATATATGCCCTTTATCATATTGAGAAAGTTTCCTTCTGTTCCTATCTTTTGGAGAGTTTTATCAAGAAAGGATGCTGTATTTTGTCAAATGCCTTTTCTGCATCCATCAAGATGGTCATGTGATGTTTTTCTTCTTTGATTTTTTAATTTGGTGTATTATACTGATTGGTTTTCTTGTGTTTAACCATCCTTGCATAGCTGGGATAAAACCCCCTTGAATATGATATTTAATTCTTTTAATGTGCTGTTGTGTTCAATAGACAAGTATTTTATTGAGGTTTTTTGCATCTATATTCATAGGAAGATGGGTCTGTTGTCTTTTTTCATAATATCTTTATTTGGCGTTGGTATTTGGGTGATATTGGCTTCATAGAATGAGTTTGGTAGCATTCTCTCCCGCTTGATTTTTTAGAAGAGTTTGAGCAAGATTGGTATTAAATCTTTCAATGATTGGTAGAATTCATCTGTAAAGTCATCTGGTCCTGGGCTTTTCATTTTTTGGGAAGTTTTTGATGACCGTTTCAATCTCTTTACTTGTGACTGGTTTGTTGAGGACTTCTATTTCTTCTCAGGTAAATGAAGGTTGTGTATTTCTAGGAATTTGTCCATTTTGTCTACATTGTCTAGTTTGTTGGCGTACAATTCTTAATAGTATCCTCCCAAGAGTTCTTTTATTTCTGTTGAGTCAATAGTAATGCCTCCCTCTCATTTCTGATTTTATCTGCATCTTCTCTATTTTTTTATTTCTTTTTTTTTAAAGGTTTATTTTATTTATTTATCGCCAACCCCCCTTGCTGCTTGCGCTACCTGTCTGCTCTCTATGTGCATTTGCTGTGCGTTCTTCTGTGTCTGCTTGTCTCCCTTTGTTGCGACATCTTGCTGCACCATCCGTGGGTGCGGGCTGTTAGCTCTCTGCAGGCGTGGGCCAGCTTGCCTTCATCAGGAGGCCCTGGGAATCGAACGCGAGGCCTTGCATACGGTAGACAGGAGCCCAATCGATTGAGCCACATCCACTTCCCTCTCTTCTTTTCTTTGTCAGTCTAGCTAAGAGTTTGTCAATTTTGTTCATCTTCTTAAAGAACCAACTTTTGATTTTGTTGATTCTATTTATTTTTTTAGCTCTCAATTTCATTTATTCCTGCTGTAATCTTTGTTAGTTTTTTCCTTCTGCTTGCTTTGGGATTATTTTGCTTTTCTTTTCCTAGTTCCTTCAGGTGTGTAGTGAAGTCTTTGATTTTAGTTCTTTCTTCCTTTTTCTTTTTTTCCTTCATGGCTTTTTATTTTTTTATTTTTTCCCCTCTGTGACCTTTCTTCTTTTTTAATGTAGGCATTTAGCCCTATAAATTTTCCTCTCAGCACTGCCTTTGCTGCATCCCAAAAGTTTTGATATGTTGTGTTCTCATTTATTCATCTTGAAAAACTTACTGATTTCTCTTGCAATTTCTTCTTCAACCCACTAGTTGTTTCAGAGTGTGTTGTTTAAAGTCCATACATTTGTGCATTTTCCAGTCCTCTGCTGTTATTGGTTTCCAACTTTATTCCATTATTAGAGAAAGTGCTTTGTATAATTTTGATCTTGTTAAATTTATTGAGACCTGCTTTGTAACCCATCATATGGTCAATAATGAGAAGGATCCACGAGCACTTGAAAAGAATGTATCCTGCTGTTTGGGTGCAATGTTTTGTATATGTCTATTAAGTTTAGTCCATTTATCATATTATTCAAACTCTGTTTCTTTGTTGACCCTCTGCCCAGATGTTCTCTGTCCAATGATGAGAGTGGTTTATTAAAATCTTCACCTGTTATTGTAGAGATATCTATTTCTCCCTTCAGTTTTGCCAGTGTAATTTGGGGCCTCTTGGTTAGGTGCAGATGCATTTATGATTGTTATTTCTTCCTGGTGAATTGCCCCTTGAATTAGTCAGTCAGAGGGGTGCTGATGATGCAAAGTACCAGAAATCTGTTGGTTTTTATAAAGGGTATTTATTTGGGGTAGATGCTTACAGTTATAAAGCCCTAAAGAGTTCGACTCAAGGTACCATAAGAGGTACTTCCTCACCAAAATCTGTTGCCACATATTAAAGCAAGATGGTGGGCAGTGTCTGCGAAGGTTCAGCCTTCCTCTTTCTTCTTAGGGCTCCGTGGGCCCAACTTCCTCTGTGTATCTCAGCTGTAGGCTGCCATAGGGCTCAGCTGCTCTGTTCTCTTCAGCTGTAAACTATCAGGGAAATGGCTCATCTCTCTTCCTGGGGCCTCTGCCGTGTCTATGGAGCTGTCTCTCTTCCTCTGTGTATCTTCTCTGTGTATCTGCTTCTGTGTTTCTCCTTGGTTGAGTATCCATTTATATAGCCCACAAAGGGGGCGGGGACTCAAGCTGAGTTGCCCTAATGATGTGGTTGAATCAAAGCCCTAATCTTGATTTAATCAAGTAAACACAAAGCCTTTGAATTTAAATCAATCGAAGGGTATCACGCCCAGAGGAACAGACCAGTTTACAAACATAATATCTCTTTCTAAAATTCATAAATAATATCAAACTGCCACACCCCTTTTATTAATATGTAATATCCTTCCTTGTCTCTAATAACAGCTTTGCTTTTAAAGTCTATTTCAGGGGTCGGATGTGGCTCAACTGGTTGGGCATCCGTCTCCCATATGGAGGGACCCGGGTTCGATCCCTGGGACCTCCTGGTAAAAAATAAATAAATAAATAAATAAATAAAGTCTATTTCATCTGATATAAGTATAGCTGCTCCAGTTTTTTTTTTTTTTTTTTTTTTGTTACTGCATGCATGGAATATCTTTTTCCAACCTTTCACTTTCTATTTTTAGCCTTGAGTCTAAGGTCTTTTGTAGACAGCATATAGATGGTTCATATTTTCTTTTTTCAAAAAAATATTTAATTTATTTATTTCAATTTGTGCCCCCCCCCCCGATGGTTCTCTTGTCTGTCTGCTCACCTTCTCCAGGAGGCACTGGGAACCAAACCCAGGACCTCCCACATGGGAGGCAAATGCCCAATGGCCTGAGCCACATCCACTCCCCTCATATTTTTCTTATCCATTCTGCTTGCCAGCCTGTGTCTTTTTACTGGGAAGGTTAATCCATCAACATTCAATGTTATTACTGTAAAGGCAGTTTTTACTTCACCCAATTTGACCTTTGGGTTTTGATCTGTCTTGTTTTATCTTCACTACTCTTTTTATACTTTTAGTTACTTGTATTGATAATAATCTTCATTTCCAGATTCTCTTCCAAGCCTCTCTCTCTTTTCTTTTCAGACTGTTGCACTCCTTTAGTATTCCCTGCAAAGCTGGTCTCTTGGTCACAAACTCTTTCAGTTTCTGTTTATCTGTGACTATTCTAAACTCACCCTCATTTTTGAAAGACAGTCATGCTGGATATAAGGTTCTTGGCTGGCAGTTTTTCTCTTGCAGTATCTTAAATATATCATACCACTGCCTTCCTGCTTTCATGGCTTCTGATGAGAAATAAGCACTTAATCTTATTGGGCATCCCTTATATATGATGCATTGTTTTTCTCTTGCTGCTTTTAGAATTCTCTCATTATCTTTGGCATTTGACATTCTGATTAGTATGTGTCTCAGGATAGGTCTATTTGGATTTATTCAGATGGGAGTATGTTGTGCTTCTTGGACATGGATATAAATGTCCTTCAATAGGTTTGGGAAATTTACACCCATTATTTCTTCACATATTACTTCTGCCACTTTTTCCTTCTCTTCTCCTTCTGGGACACCCATGACACATATGTTTGCATGTGTCTTGCTGTCATTTAGTTCCCTGAGATACTGTTCAATTTTTTCCCATTCTCTTTTTGTTTCGTTTAGTTTGCTTGATTTTAGGAGGTACCAGGGATTGAATTGGGGACCTTGTACATAGAAAGCAGGTGCTCAACCACTTGAGCTACATCCACTCCTCCATTCTTTTCTTTATCTGTTCTTTTGTATGTTCACTTTTGGAGGCCATGTCTTCAGGCTCACTGATCCTTTCTTCTGCCTACTCAACTCTGCTGTTAAATGCCTCCAGTGTGTTTTAAATTTTTAATTCATAGTGCCTTTCATTTCCATAAGATCTGCTATTTTTCTATTTATGTCTTCAAGTTCTTTGTGCTTACCCGGTGTCTCCTTAATATCCTTAATCTCTTTAGCCATCTCATTGAATTTATTTATTTATTTATTTATTTATTTTTTACCGGCAGGCCCGGGGACCGAACCCGGGTCCCTCCATATGGGAGACGGACGCCCAACCAGTTGAGCCACATCTAACCCCCTCATTGAATTTATTAAGGAGATTTGTTTGAACATCTATGATTAGTTGTCTCAACTCCTTTATGTCATCTGGAAGCTTCCCTTGGTCCTTTGACTGGGCCATATATTCCTGTTTTCTGGTATGGATTATAATTTTTTGTTGGGGTCTTGGCATCTGGTTTACTAGATGTATTTATTTGGGCACAGTTTCACCCTTTAGTCTAGGACTTTCTATTTGATTGACTTTGTGCTATAGCCCCTTTTTGATACTTGGTTCACTTAATTTGGAATTTTGTAGTAGCTCATGTTTAGCCAATCTGAGTTTTTTCAGCTCTTTTTCATCTGTTTCTTGCCCTTTCTCCTTGCTAGTTGTGTAGTAGGAGCCGGGGATGCAGTTGGTACTGTAAGCCATGGAGGCTGAAGCTGCCTGCATTGCCTCAGGAACTGATGAAGCTTACCTTTCTCCCCTGCCAGGGGTAGGGACGGAGCCTTAACTGTGTACAGTAATCCAAACCTTGCAATCCAAGACTGCAAGTAGTTAGCTGGAGAGACTGATGAAGCTTCATGCCCCTTTCTTTCCTGCTTGTGGAGGGGATGGAGCCACAGGTGTGGGCAGCAAACTAAGCCATGCAGGTCAAAACTGATTGCAGGGGAGTGGATGTGGATCCAGTAGTTGAGCACCTGCTTCCCACATGGAAGGTCCTAGGTTTGGTTCCTTATGTCTCCTAAAAAATATAAAACAAAACAAAAAACAAACAACAAGCAAAACAAAGGAAAAAAAAACAACTCAGGGGAGCCGTTGTGGCTCAATGTTTGAACTCCAGCTTTCCACATATGAGGTCCCGGGTTCAATTCCTGGCCCCCGGTACCTCAAAACAAACAAACAACAACAAAAAAGTGACTGCAGTTGCTCAGGTAGACTGATGAAGCCCGGCCCCCTCTTCTCCCCTGCCGGGGGTGGGGATTGAGCCTCAGGAATGCCCAACAATTTAGTCTGTGCAGGCTGAAAGTGCCTGCAGTTGCCCAGAGAGGTTAAGGAAACTGCTACCCCTCCTGTTCTATTGGGGGTGGGCATCGAGCCACAGGCATCCAACAGTCCAGTCTGAGCAAGCCGAAGGTGCCTGCAGTTGCACAGAGAGGTTAGGGAAATACCGCCCCCATCCTATCCTATTGTGGGGTGGGGATGGAGCCACAGGTGCCCAAAAATCCAGTCTGTGTGGGCCGAAATCACCTGCAGTTGCCCAGAGAGGCTGGGGAAACACCGTCCGTCCCCCTCTTATCCTTTTGGGGAGCAGGGATGGAGCCACAGGTATCCAACTATCCAGTCTGTACAAGCCTAAAGCTACTATAGTTGCCTGGAGAGGCTGGTGCATGTCCCCACAGCTTCCTTTCTGCTGGACATGAGGCTGGAGCCTGGGCTATGGCTACAATCCAGTCTGGGTAGAAAGAATCTAGTCCCTACTTTCACTGTGATTTTCAGTCAGCCCTGTTTCTCCTCATGCCAGGGGTGGAGTTAAAATGGAGTTTATCGACCTCTCTCTGACTTGGACAGCTTCAAACTTTAGCTCTTGTTAGAATTAGACTTTAGCCAGTCAAATTGATTAATCAGCTGAAATTGGTGCCAGACTGTCTTTCCCTCTCTTGTTTTTTGGAAATGGAGCTTTGAACTCCAGCCAGGGAACAGCTCCCGAGGTGGCTTGTGCCACTAGTGAGGGATGGGCAGTGGCCTCTGTGGTGTGGAGTGCTCTAGATTCTAAGTATGAGTTTGCTTATTCTAATTATTTCAAATCAATGAGATTATGCAATATTTGTCCTTTTATGTCCGGCTTATTTTACTCAATATGATGTCTTCCAGGTTCATCCATGTTGTCACATGTATCAGGACTTCATTCCTTGTTTGGGCTGAATAATATGTATATACCACATTTTATTTATCTGTTCATCGATTGATGGATACTTGGGTTGCTTCTATCTTTTGGCAATTGTAAATAATGCTGCTATGAACATCATAAATAATGCTGCTATGAACATCAGTGTGCAAATATCTGTTTGAGTCCCTGCTTTCAATTCTTCAGGGTATATACCTAGTAGTGGGATTGCTGGGGCATATGGTAGTTTTATACTTAGCTTTCTGAGGAACCGCCAAACTGTCTTTCACAGGTTGTGCACCATTTTGCATTGCCAGCAGCAATGAATGGGTGTTTCTGTTTCTCCGCACATCATCTTTCCAACACTTGCTATTTTCTGTTTCTTTTAATAGCAGTCAGTCTTATGTGAAATGGTATCTCATTGTGGTTTTGCTTTGCATCCATGATGGCTAATGATGCTGAGCAACTTTTCATGTGCGTCATGGCCATTTTAATATCTTCTTGGGAGAAATGTCTCTTCAAGTCTTTTGCCCATTTTGAAATTAGGATGTTTGTCTTTTTGTTGTTAAGCTGAAGAATTTCCTTATATATTTTGGGTATTAAACCTCTGTTGGGTATGTGGTTTCCAAATATTTTCTCCCATTGTGTAGGTTGTTGTTTTACTTTCATGATAAAGTCCTGTACACAAAAGTTTTTATTTTTGAGAAGTCCCATTTATCTATTTTTTCTTTTTGTTACTTGTGCTTTTGTTGTAATGTCTAAGAAACCGATGACTAACACAAAGTCCTGGAAATGCTTCCCTGCATTTTCTTCTAAGGGTTTCATAGGTATAGCTCTTATATTATAGTCTTTGACCCATTTTAAGTTGACTTTTATATATGGTGTGAGGTAGGGGGTCCTCCTTGTTTTTTTTTTTTTTAATGGAGCTCCAGTTTTTCAACACCATTTGTTGAAGAGACTATTCTTTCCCAGTTGAGTGGTCTTTGCCACCTTGTCCAAAATCAGTTGGCCATAAACGTGAGGGTTGATTTCTGAGCTCAGTTCTATTACATTGGTCTATATGTCTGTCCTTGTGCCAGTACTGTGCTGTTTTGATGACGTTGGCTGTGTAATAAGTTTTAAGATTGGGAAGTGTGAGTCCTCCAATTCCATTCTTCTTTTTCAAGATGGTTTTAGCTAACCAGGGCCCTTTACCCTTCCATATAAATTTGATGATTGACTTTTCCATTTCTACAGAAAAGATTGTTGGAATTTTTATTAGAATTACATTGATTCTATAAATTGCTTTGGGTGGTATTGACATCTTAATGAGATTTAGTCTTCTAAATGTCCTAATTATTTAGACCTTTTTTGATTTCTTTTAGGAGGCATGGGGAACCAAACCTGGGACCTCCCATATGAGAGGTGGGTGCTCAACTGCTTGAGCCACATCCACTCCCATTTTATCTGGCTTTGATATGAAGGTGATGTTGGCCTTGTAGAATGAGTTAGGGAGTATTCCCTTGTGTTCAGTTTTTTGGAAGAGTTTGAGCAGAATTGGAGTTACGTCTTCTTGGAATGTTTGGTAGAATTCCCTTGTGAAGGCATCTGGTCCAGGGCTTTTGTTTGTTGAGAGTTTTTTGATGACTGATTCAATCTCTTTACTAGTAATTGGTTTGTTGAGATCTTCTATTTCTTTTTGAGTCAATATAGGTAGTTTGTGTCTTTCTAAGAATTTGTCCATTTCATCAAAATTATCTAATTTATTGGCATACAGTTGTTCACAGTATCCTGCTATAGTCCTTTTTATTTCAGTGGGGTCGGTAGTAATGTCCCCCTTTTCATTTCTGATTTTCGTTATTTGTATCTTCTCTCTTCTTTTCTTTGTCAGTCTAGCTAATGGTTTGTCAATTTTATTGATCTTTTCAAAGAACCAACTTTTGGTTTTGTTGAGTCTCTGTTGTTGTTTTCCATTTCTTTTATCTCCACTGTAATTTTTATTTCCTTCCATCTACTTGCTTTGGGTTTAGTTTGCTTTTCTTTTTCAGTTCTTCCAGTTTTGATGTTAGGTCTCTGGTTTGAAATATTTCTTCTTTTTTATGTAAGCAATTAGAGCTATAAATTTTCCTCTCAGCATTGCTTTTGCTGCATCCCATAAGTTTTGATCTGTTGTATTTTTAATTTTCTTTTGCCTCAGGATATTTCCTAATTTCACTCCTGATTTCCTCTTTTGCCCATTGGTTAAGAGTATGTTGTTTGATTTCCAAATATTTGTGAATTTTCCATTTCTCCGTCTGGTGCCCTGCCACTATCTTTGAAGA
Source organism: Tolypeutes matacus (assembly GCA_026826555.1). Classification (NCBI taxonomy): domain Eukaryota; kingdom Metazoa; phylum Chordata; class Mammalia; order Cingulata; family Chlamyphoridae; genus Tolypeutes; species Tolypeutes matacus. The sequence continues at coordinate 7,279,902 of JAKSZT010053792.1, forward strand.
AGAATCCTTCCTGTGATTGCATTCCTCATAGGAGCTTATTTCCAAAATCCTTATATCCCCACAACATCCGGGCTGGATTGCTTATTATCTTTACTTCCCCTTCTGAGTACCTTTTTTTCTTTTTCTTTCCTCCCTCCCTTCTCTCCCTCCCTCCCTTCCTTCCTTCCTCCCTCCCTCCCTCCCTCCCTTCCTTCCTTCCTTCCTTCCTTCCTTCCTTCCTTCCTTCCTTCCTTCCTTCCTTCCTTCCTCCCTCCCTCCCTCCCTCCCTCCCTCCCTCCCTCCCTCCCTTCCTTCCTTCCTTCTTTTCTTCCCTTTTCTTCCCTTTTCTTCCCTCCCTCCCTTCCGTCTATAGCCAGGGCCCCAGCATCCACTTGTACATTTGGAGAAGGCTTGGCTCATGAGAATGGGGGGACAGGGGAAGGAGCAGGACAAACCAGTATTTTGAATGGCTTTCTTTTCCTAGGGCCGTAAAAGGTGGAAAACAAGGCAGCATGAAGTTGAGGTCCTCTGAGTAGTCTAGGAGGTCCTTAGGAGCAGCTTCTCTGAAAATGAGCTTTCCACCCCATAGATAGGGAACAGAAAAGTGATGCCTGCTGATTTTCCTTCTACCCTTGTGACCTGAATGCAAGTTCAAAGTCCATCTAGAAGACAAGCACTTGAGGGAATGTTATCAATGTGCAGACATTGATGTCCTCAGTGTGGGCCGCTCAACACAGGGATAGCTCAGAAGCACTCCAGTTGAGTTTTGGTAGATAGGGTTGGAGTAGCTCAATGAAAGACAGAATCTGGGTGAAAAGAGGGCTTTCTTCCCACAATCGGCTATAAGCCTCTTCATTGCTTTGGGGCAGTTCTTGTATAGCTTACTAAGATCTGGGGAGGCATAACCTCGGCCCACCATGAAGATGATCTGATCCCGGTTGTTGATTTGTGAATATGGAAGCACCCCTGTCAACAGCTCATATAATATAGTGCCATAGGACTGGAAGCTGAATGGGTTATTGTCCTCCATTCGGATCACCTCTGGAGCCATGCACAGGATGGAGCTTGTAGGTTGTTCAACCTATTGAGAACCACTCCAGCATGACTTGACTGTGGCCAAACCAAAATCTCCAATTTTTGCTGTCAGGCCTTCATGGTGAAATATATTGTTGGATTTCATATCTCTGTGAATGATATTCTTTGTGTGCAGTCTATTCCCCGAGCCATCTGCCAGATAATGTCAGTTAGCTAGAACATCTGAAACTTGGTCTCCTGGACATGCAGTTGTTTGTAGAGGCTGCTGCCCTCATACCAAAGGTCAGATTATCCTTTGTCATGTACCCTATGAAGAGCAGGATGTTTATATGTTGTATTTTGTGCAGAACAGCTACCTCATTCCTGAAGGACTGGAACTGCTCTGGTGTTGGGTCAATAAGCTTTAAGATCTTTACTGCAGTGTCTCCATGCCCTATGCCCTACTAAACCATCCCAAATGAACGTGACCTAATCTGAGTGGAGAGCATCACTTTACTCCTTCTATTTCCTAGTAATAGCTTTACTCTCTTTGTCCACAAGGTCTGATTTTATTTTTCTCCTGGGTCCTGGATGCTGATGTCCACTCTGTGTACTAGCACAGGTCTTTTGGGTTGTGACCAGCACATTAGGCTCAAATTGTTGGGGCAGCTGGAGAGGGCTGAAGGTGTGAGGCTTATTCGTTTTGACTTCGAATTGCATCCTCTATCATCCTGCTGTCTACAGGTAGAATGGTGCTGACCATGTGGACATTAGGCATGGACGTCGACCTTCAGAGAAGGGGCTGGAGCTATTGAAGGTGAAGGTGTGGGGTGTGGAGTATCTGTGCTGCAAACTAACAGATTTCTAGGAAACAGACTCTTGCATCCGACTCATTGTCAAAGGTAGTGCTGGGACCCCACTATCACCGATGGTAGAATTTAGAAACAATAAGAGCTGTATAATATTATTCCAGTCCACACACATAGTAGGTACTTTGGTGCTACAGTGCTCATGAAATTTGTAGCCACAAGTCTGACATCAAAACCCATTTAGCAGGAACTTCTGACAGATGTCACAGAAGACAAGCTTCAGGAATGTCTTTTGAGTAAAGTTGTGTGTTGTGAGGGGAACATGATCCAGGAGTTCTCTAGTCAAAGAGGTGCTTTTTTATCTTTGTGCTCCTGGAGTAGTCTGAACACTGCACAGCACTCTGGTTGCAGGTCCCTCACCCTGAGCACTTTCATAAGGCAGTCATGCAAGCTCATTCCTTTTCACACATAGACCACTATTCTTTGCTTGTTTGGCAAGAAAACTCATAGCTTTGCTTGTCTGAAAAGAATCTGTGAGTTTGCCATCATCTGATGCCTGACACTAATAGCCAAACTGCTGAACTATTGTAGGGGAGATGCAGCTGGAGCCATCAAACACTGCATCTTTGAATTCAAAACTATTACTAGTTGTTTTCCAGGACTCTTGTATGTACTCTATTGATGCAGCTTAAACAAAAGTTAAACCTGAGGAACCCGGGCCACCCCAGTGTCGCGTCATCCCAGTGGTGGTGTTTTGTCCATTCCTCCTGCCAGGGTGGTTGAGGAAGCAGGAGGTGGTCACATTCGATGGATCCCCAGCCCAGGGGAAAGGGCCCCATATAGACCCTGCATTGTCCTACTCAAGATCTGTACCTCAGGGCACACTTCCCGTCTCACACTCCTTCTTGTCTTACTCCCACCAGCTAAGGTGGCAGTCCCAGCACCAGCGATGACTGGGTGATGCTTTTTTTATCCATTCTGCCAATCTCTATCTTTTGACTGAAAAGTTGAATCCATTTACATTTAAAGTCACTACTGATAATACAGGATTTTCTTCTGCCATTTTGCTATTTAGCCTTTGTAAGTCTTACACCTTTTTTGTGCCTTCTATTAATGCCTATTTTTATGTTCATTTGCTTTTTTGTGTTGTACCACATTGAGTGCCTTCTCATTTCTGTCTGGATATATTTTTCATCTATTTTCCTTCTGGTTACCCTGTGGTTAAAAATTTAACATCTTAAATATATAACAGTTAAGTTATATTAGGTTTGATACTAATTTACCTTCAGTAGAATGCACATATACTTTTCCTATACCCCTCTCCCCCTACCATTTTTTTGAACTTGTTACCACTTATTTCTTTGTACATTGTATGTCCCAAAACCTAGATTTAGCATTACTTTTAAAAATATTTACTTCATTTTTCTTTACTTATCCTGCCCCCTCCTGCAGATGGTTCTCTTGTCTGTCTGCTCATTGTTTGCTCGTCTTCTTCAGGAAGCACTGGGAACTGAACCCGGGACCTCTCAGGCGAGTGCCTGATGGCCTGAGCCACATCCACTCCCGGCAGGCTGCAGTGTCTGCTGGCTTGTGGCATCTGCATGTTGTGGCAGACGTGGCATCTGCTTGTCTTCTTTTAGGAGGCACCCGAACCTGGGACCTCTCGTGTGGTAGGTGGGCGCCCAACTGGTTGAGCCACATCCACTTCCCTATCATTCCCTATCATTACTTTTTATTCATTTGCCTTTTAGCATCTGTAGGAAGTAAGAAGTGGAGTTAAAACACACCAAAAAATGTAATACAATGATTCTGGCATTTATAATTACCCAAATGGTTACCTTTATCACCAATCTTTATTTCTTTTTGCTGCTTCGAACCACTGTCTAGTGTCCTTTCCTTTCTGTCTGAAGAACTCCCTTTAGCATTGCTTCTAGGACAGATCTAGTGATGATAACTCCCCTCAGCTTTTGTTTATCTGCAAATGTCTTAATCTCTCCCTCATTTTTGAAAGAGAGTCTCGCCAGATATAAAATTCTTGGCTAGCAGTTGTTTTCCTTCAGCACTTTAAGTATTTCAACCCACTGCTTTCTTGCCTCCATGGTGAAATTAGCTCTCAATCTAATTGGGACTCCCTTATGAAACATGGTGCTTTTCTCTTGCAGCTTTCAGAGCTCTCTCCTTGTCATTTGCCTTTTATAGTAAAATCAGTATATGACCGAGTATACTTTTTCTTTGTTTATCCTGTTTGTTGTTCTCTGAGCTTCTTTTTTTTTATTATTATTATTTTTTTAAATTTATTTTATTATTATTATTATTATTTTTTTATTTTACCAGGAGGCCCCGGGGATCGAACCCAGGTCCCTCCATATGGCAGACAGATGCCCAACCGTTTGAGCCACATCCGCCCCCTCTGAGCTTCTTGGATATGCATATTCATGTCTTTCTAAGTTTGGGAAGTTCTCATTATATCTTTGAATATTCCTCCTGCCCCTTTCTCTCTTTCTTCTCCTCTGGGACTTCCATCATTAATGTATTAATTATGGTATGCTTGATTGTGTCCCATAGCTATATTAGGCTATTTTTGCTTTTAATATTTATTTTTTCTTTCTGCTCTGCAGCCTGATTCATTTCAAGTGTCTTGTCTTCAAGTTCACTGATTCTTTCTTCTGCCAGTTTCAATCTCTTGAAACCCTCCTGGGCATTTTTCATTTCAGTTATTGTGGTCTTTAACTCAAGTAGTTCTGTTTGGTTCCTTTTTAAAATTTCTATCCTTTTACTTAGACTCTCATATTGCTCATTCATTTTTTTTCTTGATATCCTTTAATTCTTTCTCTGTACTTTCCTTCATCTCCTTGAACATTTTTTTTTAAAGATTTATTTTATTTATCTCGCCCCTCCCCCTCATTGTTTGCACTTGCTGTGTCTGTTTGTCTTCTTTGTTTCTTTAGGAGACACCGGAAACCAAATCCGGGACCTCCGATGTGGGAGGGAGGCACCTAATTGCTTAAGCCACCTCTGTTCCCTGCTTTGTTATGTCTCTCGTTATGTTTTTCCTCTTGTGTCTCTTGTTGCATCATCTTGTTGCGTCAGCTTGCCGTGCCTGCTCATCGCGCCAGCTCAGCGTCCTGCTCGTCCTCTCTAGGAGGCACTGGGAACCTCTGCTCCCTGCTTTGTTGTATCTTTCATCATATTTTTCTTCTTGTGTTTCTTGTTGCATCACCTTTTGTGTCAGCTTGCCATGCCTGCTTGTCGGCAGCTCGCTGTCTTCTTTAGGAGGCACTGGGATCCGAACCAGCGTCCTCCCCTGTGGTAGGCAGGAGCCCAATCACTTGAGCCACACCCGCTTCCCTCCTTGAACATTTTTTTTTTTAATATGCTAAGGGATTTATTGCAAGGAATTGATTGATACAAATTTTTTTTAGGAGGTACCGGGTATTGAACCCACGACCTCAAACATGGGAAGCAGGCGCTCAACCACTTGAGCTACATTCGCTCCCCCAATGTGATTGTGAAGGCTGGTGAGGCAAGCCCAGAATCCACAGGGCCAGCCTGTCGGGAAGGGCAGGTTGGAACTCAGGCAGGTGGGCTTCTTCTAGTGAACATTTTTAATATTATTTTTTTAAAATCTTTGTTCATTATGTCCACATTCTCATCTTCTTTGTTGGTGTTTTCTATATTTTTAACCTCCTTCCTTTGGATGGGCCTTTGTTTTCTATTTCTTTGTTTGAATTGTACTCTGTTGCACGCTGTACATTTTAACATTTTAAAATGTTAACTCTGGATTTATTCCCTGAGATGTCTGTTTCTTGGTTTTAACCACCTGTGATAAGGCAGTGATTTTTCTTGAGCTTCAGCTCTACTGTCAGGAAGGTCTGCCCAAGGCCAGTGCAGTGTGCAGGGTTTTCCCTGTCTGGGCCTCTGTTGTGTTGTCCTGAGCTTTTGCTTGTTAGTTGTTTTGGAGTTCCCTTATTTATTGGTTGTCCCCTCCGTTTCCCAGGATACAGACCTCTCTCTCCCTGGTGGTTGCTGCCTTCAGGCCTTTGTTCCCAGATTGTCTGCCGCCATAGTTTTTTTTTTTTTTCCCTCTCCACTTCTTTTGTTGTCTCTATCTGCTTTTGCTTGGAGGGCAAATTCTGGGAGGATAGTCACCCTGGAGTGGTCTTCCCCATGTCAGTCTTTCCCAGCCAAAACAGGGCCAGGGGCCCACAAAGGGGGCACACACTGGCTCCAAAGGGCCCTGGTAAGGGGATCAGGAAGGGCGCCAAAAGCTTCTCGATAGCTTCCCCAAACTGAGCTTTTCTGGCCTGAGCAGCAAGTGCAGCTCTTCAGCTAACTGACCCCTACAGTCCTGAGCAAGCGCTGGTTCTTAAAATCTCCACAACCTCCACTTTTTCCTTGGGAGGGCTGAAACAATGGCTGCCTCTTCCTTTGTCTGGGGTGAGGTTGAAGCAATTGCTGTGCTCAGAGCTGGGCCCTTAGTGATCCAAATTTGCTAATCAAAAGCCATGATGAGTGATTGACTGTGCCCACCCCAGTTCTTGGGGAAGAGGATTTTTATGTCCTTTTCTTTTACCAGTGAGCTAGCCAGGGACTGGACCCCGTGGTGGCCTGTCGCATGAGTAAGGGATGGGCGCCAGTAACTGCCAAAGGGAGAGAGCAATTTACTGTTCCTTACCATAGTTTATCAGCCTTTTCCTCCTGCTTTTTACTGGATGTTTTACAGTGTCCCTAGAGTTTCAAAATACTTGTTTCAGACAATTCCTGCCTATTTGGTAGTTATTTTGGTGGAAGGACTGAATCCTGAACTCCCTATTCTGCATTCTTCCCCATTTTTCCTCCCAAGATAAGGATTTTGAAATGTTCTGATTTGCATTTTAGAAAGATAATTGGTAAACAGCATAAAGGACAAATTGGTGGGTATTTTATTCAGAATTACCTAGAATACAAAATAACTGACCTCAACAAATTAGAGGTATATTTCTCACATTAAATTCCAGGGTTGGTATGTTGACTCTAGGTTCATCAAGGACCTGCACTCTTTCTGCCTGCTTCACGTCCTTTGGCATAGCTCCCATTACCTCATAGTCAGAGATGACTGCTGGAGTGCCATCCATCATGTCCAAGTTACATATTACCAGCAAAATTAGTCCCCTCTCAGGAGTTTTTCTGGAATCCCCACCCAATGATTTCCACTTCCAGCTCATTGACCAGCCAGCCCTAGCAGGAAGGCTGGAGAATGTATACTTTTACCTGGGTGCATGCCTGTAGACTAAAACCAGGATCTGTTACTAAGGGAGAAAAGGAAAAATTGTTAATTAGGAGGCAACTAGTAGTGTCTAACACACGGGGGTTGAGAATGGACTAGGGAGACCAATTTAGTATAACACCTAAGTGGTAAAACCTGTAATTTATCACAGAGAAACAATTTGATATTCTTAAAATGCAACAATGTAACTCTGATCACTCTGAGGAGGGAAACTGTTCTGTAAGGAAACCTAGAAGATTGAAGCAGTTATTTTGATACCATATTATTTAAGTTCTTGGAACAAAAATTCAGCTTTAATTGTTTTAACCTTTAAATTTTTTGGAAATTTACAAATTGTTTGAATGATTTATATAATTCCATGGCAGCAAGTTTGAAAAATGGCAGCAAAATCATTCAGTCTGCTACTCTAATACAAACATTGTTTGTTATTTGGATATATGTTCTTTAGTGTTTTTTTAGGTCTATTTTATTGTTTTTAAAGTTTTTGATTTTTTTCTTTTAGTTTTATTATCATAGCACTTCCCATTTTGTTACCTATTCTGTACAACTATAATTTTATTTTTAATTTTCCAAGAAAATGTTGTAAATGCTGAAAAATATAAAGCATGATTTAATTTGTAAGAACATTTATACTTGTTTAGCATCTTACCTACAGAGAGTTGCCTGATTTGTGTGAGTTTTGCTTCCTAGACAGGATGGACTGGTGACTTAAGAGTGTGGTGTAAAAGTAGAAAGGCTGGGGTTGAATTACAGATCTGGCACTCACTGGCTGCATGCTTTTAGGCAATTTTCTTAAATTTCCTGTTTTAGTTTCTTCATCTCTAAAGAGGGATTAATAATAGAATTGTAGTGAAGACCAAATGAGTTAATACCTATAGTGTCTGACAAATCATATATCCTATATAAGCCATTGCTGTTATTATTGTTTTATGGGGTGGATTTTACCTCTTTGATTATTAGAAATAAATGAAATGTACAAATTGTTACTCTCCTTCAAATCTGTTAGCTTAGAATGTCACAAGTGTTGCCTTAGAGGAGGAGGGTACAGTCTAGAAGGTTGTTTTAGGAATTAAGAGAAGAAGATACCACTGAAACTGGTAGTGCTGGGAATTGCTAGATGTACATGATGCAACCATCTCTTGGATACTATGCTCTCCTGCTGCCATTTAACCCTGATTGCTACTCTAGGCTTCTTTTTGTTCAGCTTAGCCTTTTCAGTTTGCTTCTTTGGGCTTCCCAGAGTATTTCCCAAAATTCCTTGGCTTAGTGCTTCATAGTCCCTTCTGGTTCTTAATTAGTAACTTAATTAAAAAATGCATTGAATTAAATTTTTGCCTTATATAGCAATCTGTGATTTATAACATTTTAAAAACCTTATTTCATTTGATATTTAGTAACTATCAGAGAGAGAGATTACAAAGGAGTTTTAACCCTCTTTAAACAACACTATACTGAGAGATTGAGTGACCTGCCTGATGTTACAAAGCAATTAAGTAATCTAGCTGGAACTTGAACTCAAGCCACCTGGCTCCAGGGCCAATGTTTCATAATACTATATTTCTTCCTTGACATACCACCATGTTTTAAGACGATGCTTTGTATAGTTTTATCTTTTCTAATTATTTGATGGCCCTTTTTACAGATTTCTAAACATTACACATAGTTAAATTCTCCTATTTAAAATGTAATAGCTAATAAAATATATCTGATTTTTTCCTGATATACCAGCTACATTTTGTAGTTGTTTGGTGATAGGGAATATCACCAGAAAAGAATAAAATTAAATCTGACAATATTTTACCTTATAAAATCCTTATTTTTCTACACAAATGTTTTCTGAAAAGCCTTTCATGTTTCATGCTCATTTTTATCTTATAATTTTAGAACTAGGTAGATTTTTCCCATAAAGCCTGGCACATGTGGTACCTTGCTCAATTTAGCATTAGTGTTAGAATTAAACTAAAATTTGCCATTGGAATCAATTACAGTTGTGCTTTCCCCCTTTTTCATCCACTTTTGCCCTCTTCCAAGTCTTTTTCTAATTGTTTTTTTTCCTATATTCCCAATAATTGCAGGTCCTATGACGATAAGGTCACTTGAGCTAGCTGTAGGGTCTAGCACACTCCCTTTTATGAAGTATATTTTTCTACTTAAATTTCTTTTATATTCCTTATATATGTCTTGACTCACATAATTTTAAAATTTAAATTATTACTTTCAGTATATATAAATTCATACTTTACAGCTCTTTTTTCTAGTAGTATAATTGCTTCTGTAGGGTGAGAATATAAATTAGTTAAGTTCAACTTTTGTTCTTTTCGTATAATTACTACATAATATGTAATGACCTCTAAATGTTATCAATATATTATTGATTTACTCATTGTCAAATTTAAAATCTAATTTTCTTGGCAGATATGTAGACTCATGATAGGCATTTGGCACTTTATGTTTTGGGCAGTCTGACTTTTAAATCTGCATAAATTTCTCTGCCTTTTGCCTCTGCTGTGTTCATAGATTCCAGGAGGGCTTCGTGGTATGGACCTCAAGCATTGGAGGTAGCAGACTTTTCAGCAGAAGGTAAAGCAGAGTGTTGCCTTCTGGTGTCATTGTGTGTGTGTGCCGGGGTGGGTATGTGATAGGTGAGAGCTTTTTTAGAATGCCATCACAGAATAACTTATAATGTACTAAATAATTCACTTTCACAAAATTTAAAACCAAAGTAATAACCATACAATTTTATTCAGTATTACTGAAATCCATAAAAAATAGAAAATTTTTGGATAGAGCTAATGACTCTAAGATTCACTTTGTCTGCCCTTGACTAAGGAGTAGGAATAATTAAGAAAAGAGTGTATTAGTATAATGTATAGTATATGCTATATCATTTTCCGAGACCTAGCTTCACTATGATTTCTTCATGGAAAGTTGTCTGAGTCATTATTCTTATGTTGTATTCATCCTTGCTGCTTTTTCATTGAAAGATTGCTTCCTGATAAATCAAGATGCAGCCTAGTACATGACTCTTTTTTTTTTTTCAAGCAGTCCATGACTCTTGACTCAAGGATAGATATTCTTGCTATAGATCTCATGTACTAAAAATGTTAGTTTCCAGAATGCTAAATACCTTTCTCTTTCAAAACTTGTTAATATGCTTTTCTTTCAAGTTAGTTCTTGTTTCAGTAGAGAAACAAACACATCCCACATACTTGTAAAATATGTTTTTATAGAGACCTTCTTAATGAGTTACTTTTAAGAATATAGTGTGACTAGAGATCAGAAATTCTGACATATCTTCCTGGAGTAAAGCTTTGAGGTTTTTTTTTTTTAAAGATTTATTTATTTATTTATCCCCCACCCCCCGACATTTTTTTACACTTGCTGTCTGCTCTCTGTGTGTTCTTCTGTGTCTGCTTGTCTTCTCTTTAGACAGCACCGGGAACCGATCCTGGGACCTTTCAGAGTGGAGAGAGGCTGCTCAATCTCTTGTGCCACCTCAGCTCCCTGTTCTGCTGCGTCTCTTATTGTCTCTCTTCTTTGTCTCTTTTTGTTGCGTCATCTTACTGAGCCAACTCTCCGCCACAGGCCAGTACTCCTGTGCGGGCCAGCATTCTGCCTGGGCCAGCACACTGTGTGGGCCAGCTCTCCGCTTGGGCCAGCTTGCCACACAGGCCAGATTGCTTTTCACCAGGAGGCCCTGGGAATTGAACCCTGGACCTTCTATATGGTAGACGGGAGACCAATTGCTCGAGCCACATCTGCTTCCCTAAGCCTTTGAGTTTTAAAAATGTAAAACATTTTTCCATTTATTTGCCAGATATATAAATATTACTTTCTGTAAATTTATGAAACTGTTTATAAACTTTCTTCAGATGATAATTGAATAGAGGAGTTTTTGTTTATATCTCCTAAAATATGTTGTTTTCTTAGATATAAAGTTAATAAAGTGGCTAGTTTTTAGATAGATTATAAATGGGAATTAGAGGAATGGTTTCTTATGTCTTCTGAAAATTATATATTTTTTATATCGTGAGTGGCTGCACATTGTACCATACCATCCAGGATGTACACCCTATATGAAATTAGAATAGTATGTATTTATAAAATCTCTACTGTATGCTGAGGACAGAATTGCTCCATTTTACAGGCAATCTATTTTCAAGTCTCCTTTACCTCCTTCCTATTCAGAGCAGCTAACAATAGAGGAGATAGATGCATTTTAGGCTGTTTATTTGGGTAACCTACTATTTTACCTCCTAAGCCTTTTTCCTTTCTTTTACTCTTTTCAGCTGCCATTTTGAGGATATTTTCTATTTATTGATACCAGTTAGACTGGAAGTAATTTCTGGAAGGCTTTCAATTCTTTATTTTTAGGCTAGTTGGTTATTTTCACTACTGTTGAATTATACTTTTTAAAAATATATAAATTTTTTTTTCTGAACCCAGGACCTCATTCATGGGAACCAGGCGCTCAACTACTTGAGCTATATCCGCTCCCAAATTATACATTTTTGTGTTTAGCTAGTCTAAATGTGGTGCATTTTATTGCTAATTGAGAATCTCAATACATTCTCCTTATCAGTAGTATAAAAGATGTAAAGTATTGCTCATATCAGGGCATAGGAGGACATCACCCCCACTCCAAGTTCTGTGAGAAAAAGTGGGGTTAAATGGAAGGTTATAGAAATATTTTAAACGATGTAATTCAAGTAGTTTTTATATAATGCCCCATATTTAGTAACTGTGCATATAGTTCCTCTACGCTCTTGTGAACTACTGTAGGGCTACTCTATCTCAATATATACTACTATCCTTGTAGTGCCCAAAAAGCACTACGTTAGGCTCTCAATAACACTTTGTTGAGTGAAAAACTTAATTCTAGACTCTCACTGTAAATCTCCAGCTTATTAGAAAAGGCATATAGCAATAAAGTTAGTCATGTAATCTATCAATGCATCAAATATTTCATTGTTAGTTGCAATGTATTATGATGGCTACAGAGATACACATGATGATATCGTCTTTCAGAAAACATAAGAATTTCAAATATTGTGTTACAGCTTTGCTGATATATATTTGCCATAAACTCATATTCCTGTGTCCCTTCCTAATCATTTTTATTGAAATGTCTATTCATGGATTTCTTCCATATTCCTTTAAGCAATGAAGTTTACAATTTTGATGCAGGAACTAATATTTAGTGAGCTTATAGTAGGTGCTAGACAGTGTGCTAGGTACTTTACATATATGATCTCATTCTATTCTCAAAACAATCTTGCAAGGTAAGTATAATTATTCCCAATTTACAGATGTAAAAACTGATAATCTGAAGGTGTAAGTGATTTAGCTACTTAGTATAATAGGTGTGTGATTCCCATAGTCTAAACTTTTTATATCACACACTACAGAAAAGTTACTTTCCAAAGTAGCAAATGATGGAAGCCATGTGTATGGAGCTGAGATGTGCTTTGTGAATGCAGGGGTGAGAACTTTCTGGAAAACTTGCCCTTGACGGATACATAGGAAGAATAAAGGGGAAAGAGATCAGGCAGTGTGGCAAAGACTAAGGGTTAAGAACAGTGAATATTTTATGATTGATAGTATGAAAATTTCAAATGTAGTATTAAAATGCCATATGTATTAGTCAGGTTTCTCTAGGGAAACAGAATCAACAGAATCGACTCATTGCTGAGGGCAATCTCCCTGATTGATGTAGATGCAATCAGCCATCTATGCAGTAAACTCACTGGTCACTAAAGTCCATAAATGTCTGTATTACAATTAGCTCAGTGCTTGCCTGACCAAACACCTGGGCACAATTACCTGGCGGAGTTGACACTTAGCCTGACCATCACACCATAGAATCAATTTTATCTTTTATTTTTAAGAAGGGACTGCTCACGTCCCATTTTTCTCTTAAACAAAATAATCTCTCCTGGATTTGCTTATAGGGTGTTGAATGTGAGAGAGTAGATTGCAAAACCATTGCGTAACGCCCAAGCTCATCTTTGTTGCTGGGTTAGAACAATCAGTGCAGCATTAACCGAGGAACCAAAAGGGCTGCGGGCGATGGAGGCGGCGGGGGTCGAGCTCCCCCAGGGTCGCCGGGGCTCGATGGAGAAGCGGATTGCTGGTGTCCCGGGCTGCTGAGGTCTCGCCGCTTGCGTTCCAGCGGTGCGGCCGCAGGGCCATGCTGGCATCGCGCTTGGCGCGCCGCTCGTGGGGGGCCCTGCGCGGCGCCGCCTGGGCGTGGGGGGCGCGGCCGGGCGAGAGGCGCGCCCGCGGGACCCTGCTGCCGGGCCTGCGCGCGCCCTGCCGCCTGGGCTGCCTGCGCGTCCTCGCCCCGCGCTGGTGGCTGCCCGGGGCCGGCCCGCGAGGCCATTGCTCGGGCGCGGGGAAGGCGGCCTCCGGGCCCGCGCCGGGAGGGGGTACCGCCGCCGAGGCCGCCGGTGGGGCCCAGCGAGCGCCGCCAGCCTGTATGAAAACCCATGGACAATCCCAAATATGTTGACGAGAATTGGCTTGGCGCCAGTTTTGGGCTATTTGATTATTGAAGAAGATTTTAATATTGCACTAGGAGTTTTTGCTTTAGCAGGACTGATTTGTTGGATGGATTTATTGCTCGAAACTGGGCCAATCAGAAATCAGCTTTGGGAAGTGCTCTTGATCCACTTGCTGATAAAATATTTATCAGCATCTTTTATGTTAGCTTGACCTGTGCAGATCTTATTCTAGTTTCACTTACTTACATGATCATTTCAAGAGATGTAATGTTGGTTGCTGCTGTTTTTTAAGTCAGGTATTGAACTCTTCCAACACCGCGAACACTTGCTAAATATTTCAATCCTTGCTATGCCACTGCTAGGTTAAAACCAACATTCATCAGCAAGGTAAACACAGCAGTCCAGTTAATCTTGGTGGCAGCTTCTTTGGCAGCTCCAGTTTTCAATTATGCTGACAGCATTTATCTTCAGATACTTTGGTGTTTTACAGCTTTCATTACAGCTGCATCAGCTTACAGTTACTATTATTATGGTCGGAAAACTGTTCAAGTGATATAAGGCAGATGAAACTCTTCCACCACCATTAACAAGGAAGCAGCATATATCACTGGCAGTAGGGCCAGCAGGAAATCCACAAGAGTTTCCCCACTTGGTATTCAGCTTGAAAAAGGACTTGTCAGAACAATTGTCATCAAAATTGAAGTGATTGCATTGAAAATAAGCTTGATCATGGGCAATATGTGGAATTTCCTATGTATTTTTAAATACAAATAAAACTATAATTTACAGTTTTTTATCTTAGGTTTCTTGATTAATTAATAAAATACCAATTATTGTGAAGTCATTTTTTTAATGCGTTTTTTAAGAATAGTCCAGAGCATGAAACTGAAGAGTTGCCACCTCTCTTTAAGTAGAATTTAGATTGCTCATGAAGCACTAGGGAGTTTCCTGGGTTTAAATATATATCCTATACAACTTGACTAAGCAGTCTTACTGTTTTTAGCACTGTGTACACATAGTTCACATGGTTAATATTTTGATCATTTAGAATAATGGCAATAAATGTAGCTTAGCTATTGATGAAGAGATGTAAAATGCACAGTAAGTTTTGAAAATAATAAGATCAAATAAAATGGAAGGTGTTAAAGTTCATGTTCTGTAAAGTCTTCCAGCCTCTCAGGTGCCTGCATTTCTGTATTAGGATAACAGGTAACAAAGGTAGCTGGGATGTGAGGGCATGTCCGGTACCCTTACGCCAAAAGGCAGTGGTTTACATCTGGCCCCTCCTGCGTTTCTAACAGAGCAATGTTTGTGTGACTTTGGAACCTGTACTCAAGTGATAGGTAAATATGAAACTATATTTTTCAAAGGTTTTTTAAACTTTGGAAAGTATTTTTTTTGTTGTTAAGATGTTTAAAGAATAAAAGAGCTGGAAGTAAAAAAAACAAAACAAAACACAAAAGGGCTGTGGGGGGTGGGGGGAATGGAAGATCAAAGGAATACTAAGAAAAGGATTTTCCTAAAATCAAGTATATATTTTTTGTCCCTTCTCCATTCCTCAGTTGGTTATATACCACATAAATGTCTACAGCTAAAAGCTGTGGAGTTATAAAAGGCCTATAAAGGTGTCATTGCTTTTAGGAAACCTAGTGTTTAGTTGGAAAGAAAAGAGTAAAGTAAAATAATTAGAAAGCATTTAGCAGTGTTAAGTACAAGATTATGTAGTATATGTTTAAATCCTGTGGGTATCTTTTCCTCAATGATGTTTTCAGAATTCCTTTCTAGGCCCCCTTTATTCACTCTGTGCTCTCTTTGGGTGATCTCTTCTACTCATGACTTCAATATCTAAATACTTTTCTCTTTCTGTAGCTCACTATTTCCCTTCTAAGCTATTTGTTTGTAGCCTTTGGACATCTCCATTTAGACAACACCAGAGTACTCTCAACTTCAACTTATCTAAAACTTCCTGTATTAGGGTTCTGTAGGGAAACAGAACTGACAGGAGATATATGTAAATATTCTGAGATTTTTATAAGAATTGTCCCATAGGACTGTGGAGATGGGCAAGTCCAAATTCCATAGGGCAGGGTGCAAGTTGGGAAGTCCAATGAAGGTTTTTGATGAATTCCCCTGGTGAAACTGGCTGGTTGAAGTAGAGATGGAAATGATCTCTCTGACTGCTAAATCTGTCACATCTTCTTTTAAGGCCTTCAGATGATTGGATGAGACTTCTTTCATTGCTGAAGACAATCTCTTCAATTGATTGTAGATGTAATCAGCCATAGATGACAATCAGTTTACTGATGATATAGGTCCATGAATATCCTCACAGTAACAATCAGGCCAGTGCCTGCTTGACCAAACAACTGGACATCATAACCTGGCCAAGTTGACACATGAAATGAACCATCATACTTCCCCAATCTGTTCTTTTTAATGCAGTCAGTGGCACCGCTCAGTTTCCCAATCCAGAAACAGAATCAATTTCTTTTCTTGTTTCTCCACTACATGTTCTATTGCTGTTTCTTAATTATCTCTCAAATCCATCCACTTTTTTTTTTATTCCCTCTGCCACCATCCTAATTTAAACTGTTGTCATGTCTCACTTAAATTACTTAAGAAGCCTCTTAATTTGATGTCCTGTGCTACTTTTCTCTCCAAACTAAAGCACAGATTGCTTAAAATCCTTTACCTTTGTTCCTGGGATGAAGTCCAGTTTCCTTAACATGGATTATCTGCTCTGCTTGATCTGGCTTGCTTCTTCAGCTTCAACTCTTAGTATTTGCTTTCCCCTACTCTAAACCAGCCTTGTTGAACTTTAAATGCACCATGTTCTCTCTCTGTCTAAAATGATTTTATTTTTAAATGTGGTCAGAGGCACAGAGGCGGTTGGCAAGGCAAAGGGGTGACTGAGGATCTGGAAGCTGTACTGGAGAGATACGGGTTTGGCTGCCAGGGTGTCCTAGTGAAGCATCATCTGAACTCTGTGATAAGGGTGGTTCATCCCGTGCTTGAGGCTGAGTCAGTGCCATACTTGTGGGTGGTGGCTTCGGATACCATGTAGTGCTCATTGAGATTAGATTGATAGCTGGATGCATTCCACCAGATTCCATGGACAGTCATCTGCAGTTGCACCTGCTTGTCTCATGGCCGGCATTGTAGGTGACAAAGGGCCTCGTACTGTGGTAGCTTAGGGAGTTGCCTGGCAGGGAGAGGGTGGGAGATGTTTCAGTGCCTGGCCCCATGGGAGAAATTATCTCACAAGAGCCTCAGAGCAAATATTAGATGAATGTTCTCAGGCTCCATGCGAAAACAGTAGCATCACATGGCCAGGTTGTTCAGTCAAGTGGCACTGCAACTTGAATTCAGGACTGTCTGGCTCCAAAGCTACCAGCTTTCCCCCCCTGCCTTGTTTCCTTCCATGCTCTTTTGTTTTGGAGTTTTGATACATGCTATTCTCTTTTCCTAGAGGGGAATATGAAGAAATGAAAACAGTTGATGTAGTGATTAAAAGCACAAACTCTGGAGCTACACGCCTAGATGTGCCTCCTGATCTGCCACTTAACTAGCTGTGTGATCTCCGAAGAGTTACTTAACTCCATTGCTTGTGTCCTCATTTGTATGGTGGTGATGGTAGTTGTTTCTGCCTCATGGCATGTTGTGGGGATTAAAAGAGTTAATATATTTGAGGCCTTTGAACAGTGTCTTCCATGTAGTAAGTGCTATATAAGTGTAGCTATTATTATAACTCAGTATAATTGCATTGTGGTACTGGATAGTATTAATTCTTATGTTTTAAGGTTGATTTAATGATAAAAGCAAAAATACGATTTTTCTTGCACAAATTATGAGTTGATTGACTCATTGTTGGTAATTTATTTTTGCTCTTGGAGGAGCAGCAGTTTTATTTTCCTAACTTCTTGTTTTTCTGGTTTTCAGTGGCTAGAATTTAATCCCAGTTTGTGATTCATATGAAATGGATCATTTGACAAGGTTAAGCTTATCTGAATTTTTGTACAGACAAATTCAGGCTAACATATATGGAAACTTTGGAAAGAAAATTATTATTCCACAAATAATTAATGTTCATTAAAGAAAATTTAGAAAGTACAGATAACCCTAAAGAAGGAAATAAAATTCTTTGGACCAATTGTTAATATGTTTGTACATGCATGATACACATAGTTTTGTAATTTTCCTTTAAAAATTTCTTGAATGCATTTCCATGTCTATAGCTATGCATCTGCAACATAATCCTTTTTTATCCAGAATGTTCTGATACTTAAATTTATAATCCACTTGAAAAATATATTTTAGAATCAGTATGAAATATACTCTATGCTTTGCCTACATAATAACCATGTGCTTCCTTTTTTTTTTTTTTTTCTTTTCTTTATTGGAGAGTCTTGGGTTTACAGAACTGTAACATAATTCTTAATAGCTGATTTTTTATCTTATGATTTATGTGCCATGTTGATTAAAGTTTCAAGTAAAGTCCTCTAAAGGAATTAGCTTTTTTCTTTCAAGTATATTTTAGAGATTGTGGTTTATAATGGTTAAAGGGTTTGAGTTTGTATATTAGGAGGGAGACTCTCTGTTACCAAAGTGGTTAAGATCAGCTAGGAAAAACATGCAAAAACTAAATTTTATCAAAAGAAGATTCTTCAGTGGCCTAGGTTTGGCATTATCAGTGGTATGGTGAAAAAGTTTTATATATTTATATTTCAAAAGTATTGTTTTTGATCTTAACTATTTTCTCTTTTGAGCATTTTCTTTTCACTGCTACATATGTAATTTGGGATGATTTCATGACTGAAATCTGAAAATGTATTTACGGGAGCAGGTTGATGATTTAGACTCTCTGATCTGAATATCTACTTCTATCTGATCTGACAGTGCTAGATTTGAGAATGACAAAATAGTTTATATTTTTCTCCTTCTTTCCAGGAGATTGTTGTTTCTGGTGAGTTTTTGGGTATGATTACTTTTCCTATAAAAATACTGATGGTTGATTTTCACTGTAATTTTAATTTTAGGAATATATAATTTTTTTGTCTTTAGAGTTTACATTTTTTAAACAAATCAATTTTATTGATACATCTTAATAAAGCATAAATCCATCCAAAGTGTACAATCAGTGGTATTCAGTGTAATCACATTTTTTGTGCATTCATCACTTCATTCTTAGAGCACTTTCATTGTTCCAAAAATAATAATAATAAAAAACAAACAGAATTTATCACCTCTCAATCTCTCTATGCTTCCCCTACCCTACATAGCTGCTATTTTTTCTTCTGTCTAGTATATTTGTATTTATATTTTGTAAAAACAGTCTTATATAGATAATACTACCCATATTTGTGTTTCACATGAGGTTTTACTATCTTATACAGTTCCGTGTTACAGTTTTTAGCTCTCCTTCTAGTAATATATATGACCTTAGTCTTTTCTTTTCAACCACTGTCATACCCATGCTCTGCTAGTTTGAAACACCATGATGTGCTTTCACCATTTCTATTCATTTCCAAAGATTCACAAACAACATTTTTATCAATTCCTCACAGATTAACCCCCAGCTTTCCATTCACTATCCTCCTTCTATTTTCTGGTGACCTATATTCTAATTTTTTTTTTTTTTTTAAAGAAGCTTTGTCTCATAGTTTTTATTTTTTTTATTTTTTTTTTATTTTACCAGGAGGTCCCGGGGATCAAACCCAGGTCCCTCCATATGGCAGACGGACGCCCAATCATTTGAGCCACAGCCGCCCCCCCTATATTCTAATTATTAACTCCATGAGTTTACATAATATATTTAATTCATAATAGCACAGTGATACAGTTTTTGTCCTTTTGTGTCTGGCTAGAGGATACATTTTTAAAAGAAAGTTTTCCAGATTGTTTTGTTACTGTGAAAATGTTTTTAAGTTGATCAAAACTAAATAAATAAGTTAATTTCAATGCAACAAATGTTTAATTTCTACTATTTGCAAGGTACTTTGTTAGCTCCTATAGAATATATAGTTTGAGATGGGGTAAGTGGCATTAGTTAATTCCAAGTAATTCTAATAACAAAATAGAGTATAGTAAGGCCCTTGCTTTACTAGCCATGCTCTTACAGAAACATCATCTGCTAAATCCTCTCATCTTTTTTCCATTCTCTCCTATTTGACCTTACTTCTACATTTGATACT
This sequence comes from Tolypeutes matacus, assembly GCA_026826555.1. Classification (NCBI taxonomy): domain Eukaryota; kingdom Metazoa; phylum Chordata; class Mammalia; order Cingulata; family Chlamyphoridae; genus Tolypeutes; species Tolypeutes matacus. The sequence goes on from JAKSZT010053792.1 coordinate 7,299,664, forward strand.
TTTTTCCTTTGACACTTGTTCCTTGGCTTCTGTGTAAATATTCTTATTGTTTTTCTCTTTAACTGTTTAACTGCTGCTTATTAGTTACTTCCCACTTCAAATTTTTTATTAAGAAAAGTTTCACAAGAGCAGAAAAGTTGAAACTTTAAAACAATGAATACCCATACCCTCCACTTAGATTCAGTGTCATTTTTCCTTCTGTTCTTAGAGCCCAGCACAGTGCTTGGAACATAGCGTGTGCTTAGCAAAATATTTCTGAAATGAATTTCAGGCGTCACTTTTTCTGTTATCTTCTGTAGCAAATAAGTCTGACTGAGATTGATGAATTCTTAGGATTTTGTAATATTTTATGTATTTATAAAAATTTATAAATTTTATATATATTTTTATACAATATGAAAATTTGGTTAACACTAAATATTGCTAATGATTATTTCTGTAGAATATAGTCCCTTAATTATTTATGATTTTAGCTTAACATTTTTGATGCCAGAAGTCTTCAAACATTACTGCTGATGCATTTGTTTTAAGTAAATTCATTTTAGAGCAATAAGAATTTGCCATTTTTAGAAACAAGTTAAACATTAAATATTGATAAGAATCTTTGCATGCAATGTAACACTGAATTTGAGATTTTAGAATTTAAAATGAAAACTCAAATTGTTGTTGATTAAAAAGTGAGAAGTTTGGGGAAATATTATCAACATATCCAAATTAGTAAGATTTGAAGTGTTGGTGAACCACTGATGAAACATTGCTGTGTGAATTCAGTGCAGTGAATTGTTGTTTTTCATTAAAGTAAAGTAATACTCTCCAATCAAGATTTGGTTGTATACAAATGTCAACTAAATATGAACATACCGTAAAAAAAAAAAAAAAAAAAAGAGATATTGTGCAATTAACTAACCAATGAAGAAATTACTCTAATTATGTTTTGAGACTTTTTCTCCCAAGTTAGTAGGAGTTTCTGAAATTTTATAATTTTAGAGCCTTTAAAAATAGTAAATGTTTATGTGAATTGGAATTCAGAATGAAGAAGGAAATAGTATAAAATTAAGATTATATTTTTTAGTGAAAGGAATATATTAATTAATGAATCAGTTTGTAAGAAAAGAGACTAAATACAGTCTTTCTATAGAATGAAGTAAAAAAAATATTCAAAATGCCAGATTTCGGTGTTGCCAGAGAATCCTGAATTTGAATGAGAGAGAAGATTACTATATTTTAGTGAAGTTTAGAGACTGGGTAACTAAAATATTTGGTAGATGAAAGCATAAAGCGGATGCTAGTATTATTTGACATTATCAATTAAAGATAATAAAATAATACCTTAACAGATTTTAACATTTCAGAATTATTTAAATAAGACTACTATTATTCTACCCCCAAAATACTTGATATTTAAAATTTTATGACTGAAGTATTTATGAATGAAATATGATATCTGGGATGTGTTTCAGAATAATCAGGAAAAGAGGAGAGAAGCAGCTGTGGCTCAATTGGTTGGGCTCCCGTTTACCATTTGGGAGGCCCTGGGTTCAATTCCCAGGGCCTCCTGGTGAGGGCAAGCCAGCCTGCGTGGCATGGTGGGCTGACACAGCAAGATGACGCAACAAAGAGACAAGCAGACACAGAAAAACGCGGAGCTAATGGACACAGAGAGCACAAGTGGCAAGGGGGGGATAAATAAATAAAAATAAATCTTAAAAAAAAAAAAAAAAAAAAAAAAAAGAGGAGGCAGTGGGTGGGTGGGGAGCATAGATAAAACAAGATTGGCCATGTGTTGATAATTGTTGAAGCAGTGTGATGGATATATAGAGTATGGCTTTTGTTTATTTTGTTTATTTTTTGTTTATTAGTTTTAAAAAATTTATTTGGAAAAATTTCATGATTAAAAATATTAAAATTATGGCATTTAATAAAAAGTGTCCCTAAATAAGCAATCATTAATACTCGACTGTCTGAATATTGGGTTCATGATATTGAATAATTGAGAGTGATCCCAACATAAAACCAACTGATCTCTTTTGGATTTTGTTACTCCAAATTTTTATTCTGTATTATTTTTTTTTCTTATTTTTCCTTGTGATGTGGAAAACCTCTTAATCTGGTAAGCCAGATCACAAAATATAGGAAGGGGAAACAACATTGATTTATGCCAGCATTCTTCTTGAAGAAAAATAAAATTTTGGCACGACTCAGGTGTCGTTCTTTAAAGGTTGTCTTATTGGTAGAACCGAGTTATAAAAACTGGTAATACTGTACCATCTTGGATACTATACTTCTGAGATGATTTCAGTACTTGAATTCTATCTTAAGGTTTGAAAAAGCAAACATATAGGACAAATTGATAGAATAATTTGTCTTTTTGGATGTGAAAAAGAAGTGTCTTTCCAAAATTGTTCTGTCTTTCATCTTTGCTTCCTCCTTCTTTGCCTTCCTCCCTCACTCCCTTCTTGTCTCAAGTTCTTTCCTAGGCACAAAAAAGGCATCATCTTATCTATGTGTTACTTCCTCTCATCCAATATCATCACATCTGTAGGCCTTTTCTATCTGAAACTTTGCTATAGTAGGCCCTTAGTAGCTTAGCATCTTTAGGAAACCTTTTTGGACTTCTCAGATATTTTCATTTTTGGTTAGAGTTTCTTTCTATGTAAAAGAAACAATTATGAGCAGAAGAACGATCTGAGATCTGACCTGAGTAAGCCCTGTTCTCAGTGATATCACTTTCCCCAACAGCCAAGCTCAGAACCTCAGACTCATCCTTGATTCATCCTTGATCTTCTTTATCTACTGATTTGTTCCTGCCAATTTCACCTTTAAAATGACTGTCACATTGGGAAGTGGATGTGGCTCAAGTGATTGGGCTCCTGTCTACCATATAGGAGGTCCAGGGTTTGATTCCTGGGGCCTCCTGGTGAAGGCAAGCTGGCCTGCACGGCAAGCTGGCCCGCACGGAGATAAATAAACATATGTACATTCTTTTTTTTTTTTTTTTAAAAAAAAAAAAAAAAACCCTACCCGAACAATATATAATTAAAAAACAACAACAACAACAGACTGTCACAGTGTTCCTTTTTTTCTCCAATCTTACTCTTGCCACTCTGTTATGGAGAATGTTGGGCTTGGAATTGGAAGATCTGGGTATAGGTCTCAGCTCTGCCTCTAACTGTTGGCCTAGTTTCTCCATTTTTAAAATGAGGATTGTACAGGATTGTCTTAAATGACTTTCAGAGCTAACATTCTATTATACCAATACAGGTTCTCACTTTCTCATACTTACATTGCAGTCACCTCCTAATTGTTTTTCTCACCTCTAATCTCAATCCTTTCTAATCAGTTTAACCTTCTTAGGTAATTTGCAGTGCCTTTAGAATAAAGTCTTAAATCTCCAGCTCTCCATTTATGTCATATCATTTCTCTTCCGATCCTCTTTATTAACTTTAATTTCAGTAGTCCTATCTCATCAGCTTTCTCAAAGTGTTCTGCATATTCATGACCAGCCTTTCCTCTTGCTGTCTCTGTCTTTCCCCTTGCTGTCCCTGCCTTTCCCCGAAATAAAATGTCCTTTCTGTTTTTCAACCTTCCCAAAATCTACTCTGGCTCTTGATATTTTCATATAATAAACTGAACATACCTAAACCTTTCTCTTTATTAACCTTCTCAAACTTGACATCTCTGATATTTTCTTGTTTAGTGGTGTTAGTATTCACACAATTAGACAAAGTAGAAATTTCATCTCTCATCAGTCTTCCTTTCCTTCACCTATAAAATCAAATTGATTACTAAATTCTGTCAGTTCTGTCTTAGAAATGTGTTTTGAATGAATGCCTATTTATCTATAATTCTATTTATTCTTCTCTGCCACTAGTATAACCTAGTCCTTTATCTTCTCTTATCTGGACATTTGATGCAATCTACCAAATGTTTACCCTGCCACCAGTTTCTCTCTGTAGATACCACAGTTATCTTTCCAAGCAAAGATCTACTGTCCCTTCTGTGCTTTAAAAACCTTTGACTCTTTACTGTTTACTTATGAAGTACAAGCTTCTTTGTAGGACTCATATATGGTCCCTTTGTTCACTTTTCTAACCTCATTTACTACCCCTTCTCATGTTGCAACCCTGCTCTCCAGTCATTGAATACCAGCAATTTCCTGAATATGCCTCTGCTATTTTTCTCATGCCATATTTCTGCGTGGAATTCTCTGACTCCTCTTCCCTTTTCTGCCTGGGGAATGCCTCCCTTCAAGGCATGGTTCATTCATATAGTACCTTCCTTAGTTAAAGCTCTGAAAGAATTCTCTCTGGGCTTGTTATGCATACCTCTTGGGGGGGTGTTATCAGAGTTATTTGTTTATATTTCCCCCTCATCCAGAATATTTTTTCCAGGTGGATTGTGAACTTTCTGATACTAGGACAGTTAGACAGTCTCTGATTTTGTTCATCTCCAGAGTTTGGCTCAGTGTTGGGACACATCATAGAAACTCAGTAGTTGTTTTTTGGTTGATATAAAATAATAAAGCTCTTCTGTTTTCCTTATAAACAAAAAGGGTTTTAATCCTATTTGTTTAAAGACTTTTCTTAAGGGGGGCTTCTTGTAAATTTGTTGTTTGCTCTAAGGCCTGGGGACTAAAGCTTCCCTAGATCTTGTCTGGACATCTGGTAGTATTGCTGATAGAAGCCAGAGAATCTTGGGCCACTTTAATTACGACTGTAACAAATGGGGTTTTGGCCAAACTTTACTTGTGCCTATTGGCTGCTGAATGCTGCTTTACCTTGTTACAATTGGTGGGCGCTGGTCATCAAGTTTGGACATTATGGAAAGGTATAAGACTGTCTGTTTCATTAAACCACTTCCTAATATTTCATTTAAGAGATGACCCTATATGACTTGCTTTTCTAGGTTTGAGAAGCTCCTCTCTGTATTATATTTAAATTATACCATTGAACCTGGTTTTCTACTTAGGATAAAGCTTTCATTTTAAAGTAATGATGTCTACTCTTTGCACAAATACATGTTTCTTGTTATTTCTACTTGCATCAAGAGTTTTCTAGACCATAGTGTCTGAGATGGAAAACCTAATCAAATCACAGTCCCTGCCAAATTAATTTTTCTATTTGGTTGTTATGTAATGTTCCCATGGAGCAATTGTTTTTCACTGTGACCATTAGGAGTGAAGCTTGAGTGGTTTTGATACACATTACAGACTTATAGAGGAAAATGTCTTTAAATTTTTCACAATTCTTTACAGCATTTATCTATGTATATACTAAAAACATGAATTTTTAATTCTCTTGGATTTATTTTATAAACTCTTGATTATTTTCATTAATATGCAGTAGCTCTAATCATACTATCTAATATGAATTAAAATTTGGAAAGCCGTTTCCCTGAAGGCTAAATATTTTGGAATTGCTTTTGTCTCTCTTTATGTTATTTAGAAATAAAATAGTTTTAAGAAAGAACTAAGCTGCCTCTAAAAGCCAGGCTGTCATACCAGTGTGTGCTGGGTTCCATCCACATTTCAGCCTTGTCATGTGAAAGAACAATGTATATTATGTGTGTCTGAGACATCTAAGCTGTGGGTAATGAATTACCACTACTACTTGGAAAAACTCTTGGAGAGGGGTTACTTGGGATGGCAGTAATAAAGTTCCCATAAATTGAAATATTTCTGGGCATCATGGTAAATGATATATCTTTAGTCTTCATAACTAAAGTATTGGCATTGACATAGTACAGTGCCAGGCAGTTCCATAGGTCCACTGGGACCCTACCACTTCTTCAAATGGTGAACCTCAGAGGTGCCACATTATCACTTATCATCTGACAGTTAATGTACAAAAAAGAAACGGTAATGATAGATGTGCTTTCCTTCATTCTCAATGTAAAATCTGCAAATAAATCTTAAATTTGCAGATCTTTGAGTATTTTTTAAAAATTTAACAGATGGAAGTTATATTTAAACTTATTAAGTGAAATAATTACTGGGTTTGTTCCTATCCATATAATTCAAAGCAAGAGGCCTATGCTTTAGTCTATTCTGCTCAAGCTTTCAAATTCCTTTGACAGCCTAGATGTGAAATTCAAAAGCCATTAGTGTGATGTGTTAATTTTGCACTTTTTTCACTTACTGCAAAAAAAAAATCTTATAGTTTCCATAGCAACAATAACCTATCCAGATTGTGTAATATTCTTTACAGTATTAAAAATAAAACTATATGCAATTACATGAGCTTCTGGAGTACTTCATTTAGGGAATCTAGGGATTGAGGTACTGTTTAAAAAATTACGATTCCATATGAGAATTTTGTCAGAAAGCTTGTGTAATTTTGTTTCAAGACTTTATTAGGCTTAAATGTTAGTAATAGGTACCTGATGGTTGATTTAATTATTAAATGTATAAAATTAACGTGTGTTATGTAACACATACCCACACATCCATTTTTTTTGGAATAAATATATACATTTCTCAATTAAATGTACTGGATTTATATAAAAATTTTTTTGAATCAAACAATATATTACACAATATATTTCGTTCATAGTAATGCATTCATACAGTATTTGTCCTTTTCCACACACACATTTAAGGTAGAGGGGGACATTTGATTTTAATTACATTCAGTCACCTGCTGCTTGTGTTTCTTAGTGAATTCTGGGTGGTCTGAACAAAGTCTAGGTGTGTGCTGGGAGGAAACGGGATGGAGAAAAGGAAAAAAAAATGATCACTTAGGCTTTTCCTATTTTTGACTTTGTTCTTTAAAAACATGCTTAACACATCACTTTGAAAATACTTTGTTTTAGTAGGTGAATATTTCCAGAGTATCAAATTATTTTGACTTTTTCTTTTATTCTGCTAATTTTAATTAAAAAGGCAATGTAATAATGGCACTGAAGTTAGTTTAAAAACTGTAAAATACCACCATCTTGACACAGCTGTTTTTCATTTTTAAAATGATCTTCAACATATGTATATATATGTATATTCTTATATAGTGTAATTCATGTCTTTTCTCAGTAGAATATGGTAAACATTTTTCATGTTTCTAATGATCTTTATGGCTATCATTTTAATAATTACATAACCATCTGTCGACATATATGGTACGTTTTCTGTTTATCAAAATGTTGCTTAATTATTTCCTGAATGCCATGTATTGGGAAAAAATGGATATAATTTTCAAACTGATCATGGGGGAAATAACCATAAGCCAGTTATTTGCCCCAAGCATAAAAGATTGTGAAAATCTTCAAAAGGCACATAAAAATTGAACTGCTTTATCTGCTAGTAAACACTGAATAGAGTAGATGAGGAAAAGCTAAATGGTACAGATGTGGCACTACTTAGATATTATCATTTGACAAAGGAATCATGACATGCTTATACCTTGCTGAGCCTCTAACACAATCAAAAGACAAAACTTGAAGGGTGTGGTTATGCCCCTGTTATCAGAACGGCCCATGATATGACCACAGTTATTACATTTAGCAGAGGCCTTGGTGTGGCTGGTTCTGGTGTCAGCACCCTGAGGATATTGTGTTGCACTAGACATTCATCTGATACTATTTTTAGGGGATTCATGACTGTTATTGAAATGCTGTTTTCCCATGGGGGAGCACCCTGGTAGCTGTTGGAGTTCCCCAGAATTCTTAGTCCTATCTCAGTTATTTGGAGCATTCACTGTAACCACCAGGTTTCTCCTAGAGCTCCTGAGAATGAGATGTTTGTGGCTAGAGTTTTGAAGTCTTTTGAAGGCTGTTGGCTAAGGTTTTGGGGCTTTTAAATGTCCCTTTTCCTGGTTGGGAACCAGTGTGCCAGTGTGTCACCATTCTTCTATGCATCTAAATGCTTCTTATACTATGTAATAACGGAAATTAATCTAGGAATTTATGCCTGTCAGTTATTTTTATAGCCAGTGTTAATAACAGAATACTTTTGTAGACTCCAGATATTAAGACAGGAGTGGAATTATCTTAAAATATGCTTGAGTTTATATTTATGTTTGTTCACTCTTTGAAACTAATGCTGTGTTTAGTATCCTATTTCAATTTTGAATTTTGTGTTTTGGCTGTCTGGTGTTTTCATTGTGACATGAATTTCTTTTTGATATTTCGTATTTCTGTAGTTGAAATATTAGCAAAAATATTAAGCAATGCATGGCATAGTGAGTGTTTATCACTGAGAAGACTTGGTGCATTCCCGTTATTTTTGTATTTATAATTTTGAATCTGAAAGTAATGTGTCAAAAAAAATTAAAAAAATTTTTTTTTGTTCACGTGCAGAAAAGATGAAAAGGAATATGCATTGAAGCAAATTGAAGGCACAGGAATATCCATGTCAGCTTGTAGAGAGATTGCAGTAAGTGGATATAAATACAGTTATTTATTTTATTAACATTGGATGATGATTTATTTTAATATAAAATAGTTTCATTAATGTACACAATGCGTGGTTATTTCACAGATATTAAATTTAAGAATATTTTATATAAGATGAGAAAAGTTGCATATACTTTTAAATTACTTGACAATCACCTTTGAACATTCTCTTAATGATATTTAGCATTTGTTATCTTAGGGTTACTGAAGTAGATGATGATTTATTTAGGACTGGTGTGTATCTTCCGGGGAGGCAGTATTAGATCTTAAATTGCATTTAAAATTTTTTTCTGAAATATATATTCAGAAATATATATTTATATATAAATTATATAAATATAACGCCTGTCCCCATTCACCGGCTGGCCACAGGCAGCGCATCAGGTGGAGAGAGCCACTGCCGGGTGTGCAAGAGGAACACAGCTCAAGAACCTAGTCATAGCCAAATGCCTATGCTTTGTTCTGCCGGCTGCGGATTTTATGGAAACCCTCATACAAATGGCATATGTTGGGTATGCTATAAAGAACATCTTCAAATATGGAATAGTAGTCATGGTGGATAGAATAAGCCCACATGCAACTTCTCTCAGCAGTCTGTCTGGATCTTTACCAGTTCAGTGTGCAGATGGCAGTGTCTCAGAAGTTCAGTCTATATCTCCATGGATGCAGCCAAGCCCTATATCAAATCAGTCACTTTTTATCAGAATCTGTAGCATCTTCCCAAGTGGATAGTACATTTTTGAACAAAGCAGTACCTGTAACAGAAGGTCTACAAGGATCCAGAGCTGACAAACTTGTTCCTGTTAAATGTGATCCTCTGTGTTTAGTATCAGATACGGCACATCAGCTATCTGAAGAGCAAAGCAAGTCTCTGGAAAAATCAAAACAAAAAAAGGATCGCTGTTTCATGTGCAGGAAGAAAATGGGACTTACTGGGTTTGAATGCCAATGTGGAAATTATTACTGTGGCATGCACCATTACTCAGATGCACACAATTGCTCTTACAATTACAAAGCTGATGCTGTTGAGAAAATCAAAAAAGAAAATCCAGTAGTTGATGGTGAAAAGATCCAGAAGATTTGAAATCCTGACAAAATTCTTTGACCATCAGAAAATGAAAAATTGACTAGAACTTTTTTTCCCCTGGGAATGTAGAGCAATGTATCTTGCATAGACCTTTTAGTCATGCATGTCATCAGAAGAATAGATTTTTGTTTTTGTTTTGAAGATGATTCTGAACATTTATTTCCCCTACAGTTTCTGTGGCTGAAAAGACTAAAGTAAACTTTACAAGTAATATACTTTTTTTTTTTTTTTAGATTTATTTATTTACTTTATCCATTTTAAACCCCCCGCCCCCCGTTCCCCATTTGCTGTTTTGTGTCCATTTACTGGGCAATTCTCTGTGTCTGTTTCCTGCCATCTCTTTTCATCCTCCTCCTCCAGTCTTCACCAGGATTCGATCCTGGAGACCTCCGATGTAGGAGAGAGGTATTTTGCCACCTGCGCTACCTTGGTTCCTTGCTTTCAGAGCTTTCGAAGCATCTCGTCTTGTCTCTCCCCTGTTACGTCATCATCTTGCTGCATGACTTCCGGGGCCTGGCGGCTCATGGGCACACAGAGCCTGGCAGCCCATGCGCCTTCTGTATATATATTTTTTACTTTACTGGGAGGTCCCGGGGATCAAACCCAGGTCCCTCCATATGGCAGACGGCCGCTCAACCATTTGAGCCACATCCGCCCCCCACAAGTAATATACTTTTTTTTTTTTTTTTTCATAGTGTAATTGGTAACCTTTATTACATTCTTTTCCCCTATATACATGGAACCCAAAATGCAATGTTTGATTTTCACTCTCTGGTTCACTAACAATGTTTGTAAGAGCTTCTTCTAAAAATAGAAAAATCAATATTCTCCAAAAACAGACTTTTGGTAAGGTAGGAATATTTCATATCCTGCAACTACCACACAACTACTAATCTGTTAACTATATAAAATCAGGGCACATTACATTTTCCAAATATACAATAAAGATATTAGAAAACAGAATGTTTTTCCAGTATTAAACATGCATGTGTTAATCTTGCTGTTTATATTCTCATTGTGTATGTATATATAGCTTTTTTTCCTCAGCATAATTTTTCTTTTGATAATGCCCCTTAGGACATAATTAGCTATCAGTAACTGAATGTATCTTAGTCATAATGGCTGCTTTTTTTTCCCCTATTAACAATGGTTATACATATGTTAGCATATAGTTTCTTTGCACCCATTATTTATGTCTGAATCATTTTTCACAGAAGAGTACGCGCTGATGAGATTCTAAGTTTTGTGTGCTTTAAAAAAATGTTTGAGCCAGAGAAGGAAAAGCTGTGTGCATTTCACTGCTGACTGCATGTTTCTTTTAGATTACATTCATTGGTCTGTGTATATACAATATAAAGTGATCTGAAGTAATTGTACTGTGTTAATGTTTATGCACATGTCTTTGATTAAATTAAAAGGAAAACCAGAAGAAAAAAAATAGGGTCATCCCTTAAAGAAAGACAGTTCCTTTTTTTTTTTTTGGTCTTACATGACACAGCTGTTCATTTAAGAAATGACTATCCGTAAGAGCACCTTACATTTACTGAGTATTTGCTAGGTTGTTTTTTTGCTTTCATGGCGAAGTCCTTTGTACAAAAATGTTTAATTGTGATGAGGTCCCATTTGTCTATTTTTCCTTTTGCTGCGTGTGCTTTGGGTGTGAAGTCTAAGTAACCATTACCTAATACAAGGTCCTGAAGATGCTTCCTTATGTTTTATTCTAGGAGTTTTATAGTTTTCGTTCTTATATATAGTTCCTTGATCCATTTTGAATTAATTATTTTATGTGGTATGAGTAGGAATCCATATTGATTCTTTTGCGTATGGATATCCAGTTCTCCCAACACCATTTGTTGAAGAGACTATTCTTTTCCCATTGAGTGGACTTGACAACCTTGTTAAAAATAAATTGGCCATAAATGTGAGGGTTTATTTCTGAACTCTCAGTTCTGTTCCATTGGTCTATATGTCTATCCTTGTGCCAGTACCAAACTCTTTTGATTATTGTAGCTTTGTAATAAGTTTTAAAGTTGGGAAGTGTGAATTTTCCTATTTCATTCTTCTTTTTTAAGATGGCTTTTTCTAGTTGGGGCCCCTTACCTATCCTTATAAATTTGATGGGCTCAAAAAAAAAAAAAAAAAAAAAAAAAATTTGATGGGCTCTTCCATTTCTGCAAAGTAGTCTATTGGAATTTGATTGAGATTTGGTTGAATCTGTAAATTGCTTTGGGTTGAATTGAGGTTTTAACACTATTTAGTCTTCTAAATCCATAAACATGAGTGTCCTTCCATTTGTTTAGGTCTTCTTTAATTTCTTTCAGCAATGTATTCCTAGATATTTGATACTTTCAGTTGTGATAGTAAATAAATTTTTTTCTTGATTTCCTCTTCAGATTATTAATTATTAGTGTATAGAAACACTACTAATTTATGGGTGTTGATCTTGTTCCCTACCAATTTGCTGAATTTGGTTATTAGCTCTAGTAGCTTTATTGTGAATTTTTCAGTATTTCCTATATGTAGGTACATGCAATCTCCAGATAGGGTAAGTTTTACTTCTTTCTTTTTAATATGGATGCATTTTATTTCTTTTTCTTGCCTAATTGCTCTGGCTAGAGCTTCCATTTCAATGTTGAATAACAGTGTTGACAGTGGGCATCCTTATCTTGTTCCTGATCTTAGAGGGAAAGCTTTCAGTCTCTCACCATTGAGTATTATGGTAGCTGTGAGTTCGTCCTATATGTCCTTTATCATGTTGAGGAAGTTTCCTTCTAGTCCTAGTTTTCTAAGTATTTGTTTTTCAAGAAGTGTTGCTGAATTTTGTCAAATGCCTTTTCTGTGTCAATTGAGATGGTAATGTGATCCCCCTGCCCTTTGTTCTGTTAATGTGGTGGATTAATTGATTTTCTTAGGTTGAAGTGCACTTGCATACTTGGGATAAATCCCCCTTTTTTATTTATTTATTTATTTATTTATTTATTTATTTATTTATTTATTTATTCATTCATTCATTCATTTATCCCCCCCCTGCTGCTTGCGCTCACTGGGTTAGCCAACCACGCCGTGCGGGCGGGCCTGCCCTCACCAGGAGGCCCAGGGAACTGAACCCGGGGCCTCCCATATGGCAAACGGGAGCCCTACTGATTGAGCCACAGCCGCTTCCCGATAAATCCCCCTTGATCATGATGTATAATCCTTTTATTTTTATTTTTTTAAAGATTTATTTATTTACTTTATCCATTTTAAACACCCCCTTCCCCATTTGCTGTTTTGTGTCTATTTGCTGGGCAATTCTCTTTGTCTGTTTTCTGCCATCTCTTCTCATTCTCCTCCTCCAGTCTTCACCAGGATTCGATCCTGGAGACCTCGATATAGGAGAGAGGTGTTCTGCCACCTGCGCCACCTCGGTTCCTGGTTTTCAGAGCTTTCGGAGCATCTTGTCTTGTCTCTCCCCTGCATCTCTCTCCTGTTATGTCATCATCTTGCTGAATGGCTCCTGGAAAGCTTGTGGCTCCCCAGCACACAGAGCCTGGCAGCCCATGCGCCTTCTATATGTATATTTTTATTTTACCGGGAGGTCCCGGGGATCGAACCCAGGTTCCTCCATATGGCAGACGGATGCCCAACCATTTGAGCCACATCTGCCCCCTGTATAATCCTTTTAATGTGCTGTTGAGTTCAGTTTGCTGGTATTTCTTTGAGGACTTCTTTTTTTTTTTTAGGCCAGTAGAAAGAATTTATTGGGAAGTAGGCAATGGGGGAAAAGAACAGTGCTTGATGAGAAATGGGAGAGATGGACAGAAATATGCACTGAGATTTGGTGTGGGTGTCTCTAGGCAGAGGAGCTGTTATCTCATAATCTGTAACAAGTATTCCACAACAATGTAATGTGTTGGTGGAGGAGTGTTGTATGGGAATTCTGCATATTTGCATAATTGTTTTGTAAGTTCACAACTTCTCTAATTTAAAAAAATATATTATATATATTATATATGGTATACATAATATATATATAATTTATATTATATATACCATACAATCCATCCAAAGTGTACAATCAGTGGCTGTCAGTATAATCACAAAGTTGTGCATTCATCTCCACAATTTTAGAATATTTTCAGTGCTCCAAACATTAAAAAAAAAACAAAAACAAAAATGAAAAGCCCTTACCTCTTATACTCGCCTGCCACTGACCTTTAGCATTGGTATAGTATCTTTGTTACAATTGATGAAAAAAAGATTACGTTAACTATAGTTGATAATTTTCATTAGTTATATTTTTTGCCACATACCACTTTATTATAAACTTGTAATAGTGATGTACCTTTGTTATAGTTCATGAAAGAACATTCTTATATTTGTACTATTAGCCACAGTCATTATCCACAACAGGTTCACTATGTTATACAGTCCCAAGTTTCATCCTCTATTTCTCCTTCTAGTGACGTACATCACCCTAAACGTCCCTTTTCAACCACAATCACACATACAATTCAGCGCTGTCAATTACCCTCACAATAATGTGCTCCCATCACCTCTATCCATTTTCAAACACTGTCAACCTTATTGTATGTTTTGCACACATGAAGCATCAGCTCCCCATTTACCATCCTCATTCTGTTTCCTGAAAACCTATATTCTAGATAATTAAGTCCATGAGTTTGCTCATTATAATTAGTTCATATTAGTGATATCGTACAATATTTGTCCTTATGTGGCTGGCTTATTTCATTCAAGATAATTTCCTCAAGATTCATCCATGTTGTCATATGTATCAGGACTTCATTTCTTTCTTACAGCTGAATAATAATCCATCAAAAGTATATACCACATTTTAAAAATCCATTCATCAGTTGATGGGCACATGGATTGTTTCAATCTTTTTTTTAAAAAAACTTTATTTTAAAGGAAACTTTAGATTACAGAAAATTTACATTGAAAATATAGGGGATTCCCATATACAACCCCCCCCCTCACATTTTCCCTCTGTTAATAACATCTTACATTAGTGTGGTACATTTTTTACAATTGGTGAACAAATATTGAGGCGTTGCTACTAACCAAGGTCTAGTATGGCTTTCACTTTGCACCATACAATTTTATAGGTTTTGACAAAATGTAAAATGGCCTGTATCTGTCATTGCAATATCATACAGAACAATTCCAGTGCCCTAAAAATCCCCTGTGTAAATTAACAATCAAAAGAATAAAAAAATTTAAAATGCCCTATGTTCCATCTATTCTTCTCTCCCCCTTCCCTCAGAACCTCTGGTAACCACTGTCTTTATATCAATGTTTTAAGTTCTTCCATTACTACAGTAATAATTTTATTTTGGTCTGTGGTTGTATTCTCCCTTATGTTTGTTCATTCCCCAGTCTTGAGGATTTTGGTGTGGTGATGCCCTCTCTACTTCAGATTGAAGGGGGCTTAGATCTTATGGGGCAGATGGAAGGAACTGTTTTGCTTACGGTTGTGCATTCATCACTTTTTGGTTTTTGGAATGGGGGTTGTCCATCATCATAATTTTGTTGGCTGTCCTGGGCGAGTCCGAAGAACTAGAGAGTAGGTGTTGGCCGCAACTCTGATGAGATTCAGGGCTCGACTGGCATAGGAACAGACCGAAGATTTAAGTCTCTGGGACATATATTTAATGAGTGTAGTGCTTAATTATAGGTGCAAATAAAAGGGGTAGAAGAATCATGTGTAGGGAAATTATAAATTAGTCTAACTCTGTTTCTTTGGGGAAATAGGTTAATCGTATATTCCAAGGTAAAGCCCACTGAGTTAGGTAGTGTTCCTCCTCTTCAATATTTTGGAAGAGTTTGAGCAGGATTGGTATTAATTCTTCTTGGAATGATTGGTAGAATTCACCTGTGAAGTCATCTGGTCCTGGGCTTTTCGTTTTGGGGAGGTTTTTGATGACTGATTCAATCTGTTTACTTGTGGTTGGATTCTTGAGCACTTCTGTTTCTTCTAGATTCAGTGTTGGTAGTTTGTGTGTTTCTAGGAAATTGACCCTTTCTTCTAGGTTGTCTAATTTGTTGGCATACAGTTGTTCATAATACTTTCTTAAGATCTTTCTTATTTTTATTGCATCAGTAGTAATGTCCCCCCTCTCATTTCCGATTTTAATTATTTGCATCTTCTCTCTTTTGTTCTTTGTCAGTGTACCTAAGGGTTTGTTGATTTTCCCAAAGTACCAACTTTGGTTTTCTTTTA
The DNA here is from genome assembly GCA_026826555.1 of Tolypeutes matacus. Lineage (NCBI taxonomy): Eukaryota > Metazoa > Chordata > Mammalia > Cingulata > Chlamyphoridae > Tolypeutes > Tolypeutes matacus. The sequence continues at coordinate 7,315,356 of JAKSZT010053792.1, forward strand.
TTCTCTCTATTGTTCTTTTCTCAATTTCATTTATTTCTGCTCCAACATTTGTTATTTCTTTCCTTCTGCTTGCTTTGGGATTAGTTTGCTGTTCCTTTTCTAGATCCTCCAGTTGTACAGTTAGGTCTTTGATTTTAGCTCTTTCTTCCTTTTTAATATAGGCATTTAGGGCTATTAATTTCCATCTCATCAGTGCCTTCACTGCATCCCATAGGTTTTGGTATGTTATGGTCTTATTTTCATTGTCTCAAGATATTTACTAATTTCTTTTGCATTTTTTTCTTTGACCCACTGATTAAGAGTATGTTATTTAGCCTCCATATATTTGTGAATTTTCCTGTTCTCTGCCTGTTATTGATTTCCAGCTTCATTCCGTTATTATCAGAGAAAGTGCTTTGTGCAATTTAGATCTTTAAAAAATTTATTGAGACCTGTTTTGTGACCCAACATATGGTCTGTCCTGGAGAAAGATCCATGAATACTTGAGAAGAATGTAAATCCTGATGTTTTGGGGTACAATGTTCTGTACATGTCTGTTCTAGTTTGTTTATCATCTTTTTCAAGTTCTCTGTTTACTTATTGATTCTCTGTCTAGATATTCTATCCATTGGTGACAATGATGTATTGAATTCTCCACCTATTATTGTAGAGACGTCTGTTTCTTTAGTTTTGCATGTGTTTGCCTCATGTATTTTGAGGCACCCTGGTTAGGTGCATAAATATTTATGATTGTTATTTCTTCCTGGTGAATTGCCGCCTTTATTAATATGTATATGTATAAATATATATATATATGTATTTTGCCTTTAATGCCTATTTGTCCAGGCATATAGCAACCCCAGCTCTCTTTGGGTTACTGTTTGTGTGGAATATCTTTTTCCAACCTTTTACTTTCAGTTTATTTGTTTCCTTGGGTATAAAGTGAGTCTTTTATAGACAAATAGAAATGGCTCATATTTTTTTTTATCCATTCTGTTGGTCTGTGTTGTTTTGTTTTAACTTTTTAAAAATTCATAAGCTAAAATTCATAAGAATGTTATCATTCTTACATGAACATCCATAAACAATAAGTGTACGGTATAAGTTGTGAACTTACAAAACAAACATATATATCATTATACAGAGCTCCCATTCATTACCCCACCAACACCTTGCATTGTTGTGAAACAATTGTTACAAACTATGAAAGGACATTGTTAAAATATTACTACTACTACTAACTATAGCCAGTATCTTACATTTGGTATATTTTTTCCCCAACCCACCAGGTTAACAACACCCTATTTAGTATTATATACTTGTTATAGTTAATGAAAGAATGTTTTTGTATTTTTTTCTGTTAACTACAGTCCCATCTTCCTGATTGTAGCATTTAAACCATTAACATCCAGTGTAGTTACTGCAAAGGCATTACTTCAACCATTTTATACTTTGGCTTTCATATGTCATATCTTACTTTTATCTGTCTTTTTACATTTTGAATTACCCTTCATTTTTTCCCTCTTCTCCAAGCCTCTCTCTCCTGTCTTTTCCTTTCAGGCTGCAATTTTCCCTTTAGTATTTCTTGTAGGGCTGGTCTCTTGTTGACAAACTCTCTTAGTTGCTGTTTATCTGTGAATATTTTACATTCACCTTCACTGACAGACAGTTTTGCTGGATAAAGAATTCTTGGCTGAGAGTTTTTCTCTTTCATTATCTTAAATATATCATACTACACTGCCTTCTCACCTACATGATTTTGTGGAAAAACCTGCACTGAGTCTTATTGGATGTCCCTTTATGTGATAGATTGCTTTTCTCTTGCTTTCAGAATTCTCTCTTTATCTTTGGCATTTGACAGCGTGAATATTGTATGTCTCAGCGTAGGTCTATTCAATTTATTCTGTTTGGAGTATGTTGTGCTTCTTGCATATGGATATCTATGTTTTTCATAATAATTGGAAAATTTCGGCCATTGTTTCCTCAGATATTCTTTCTGCCCCTTTTCCCATCTTTTCTCCTTTTGGTACACCCATAACACATGATTGTGTGCTTTGTGCTGTCATTTAATTCCCTGAGACCCTCCTCAATTTTTTTCCATCCTTTTCTCTCTTATTCTGTCCTTTCAGTTTCAGATGTCCTGACCTCTAAGTTGCTGATCCTTTCTTCTGCCATTTCAGATCGTTTTTATATGCCTGTATTAGTCAGCCAAAGGGGTGCTGATGCAAAATACCAGAAATCTGTTGGTCTTTATAAAGGGTATTTATTTGGGGTAGAAGCTTACAGTTACCAGGCCATAAGTATAAGTTTCTTCCTTCACCAAAGTCCGTTGCTACGTGTTGGAGCAAGGCAGCTGCCGATGTTTGCCAGAGTTCAGGCTTCTTGGGTTCCTCTCTTCCCAGGGCTTGCCCCTCTCTGGGCTCAGGCTTGCTTTGTGCCACAAGGCCAGCTGTAGACTATCAGGCAAATGGCTGGCTTCTCTTCTCAGGGCCTTCTCTTTTTCCTCACGACCAAGCTTCTCTGTACGCTACTTCCCGGGGCTCCAGCTCAAGACTCCGCATCACAACTCCAACTCAAAACTGCTCCAACACTGTCCTTTGCCATGTCTTTTTATCTTCGAGACCCCACCCACCAAGGGGTGGGGCTCAATGCCCTACTGACATGGCCCAGTCAACGCCCTAATCATAACTTAATCATGCCCAGATTAACAGACCAGTTTACAAGCATAATGCTGTATCTGTTTTTGGAATTCATAACTTCATCAAACTGCCAAACTGCTACAATGCCTCTAATGTATTTTTTTAATTCAGTCTTTTCTTTTGCGGTTGATCTATTTATTTATTTTAAAATTTTATCCTCCCCAACCCCCCCACTGAGATGGCTCCCTCGTCTGTCTGCTTGTGTTCTTTAGGAGGCACCGGGAACTGAACCCAGGACCTCCCATGTGGGAGGCAAGTGTCTGATTGCTTGAGCCACTTCCACTCCCTGCTGGTTGTGTCATCAGCTGGTTGCGTAGTCTGCTGGTTGCATCGTCTGCTAATTGCCCATGTTTAAGTGATCAGTACCAGGCCAGGGACCCACTAATGGGGTGCAGACCAGGTCCAAAGTTGCCCTGTGGATAGGGACAGGAAAGATGCCCCAAAGCCTCTCCTTTCCCGACCTCAAGTTCCTGGGGGTGCACTTTCCTGGCCTGCCAGAAGATGGCTCTCTTTGGTGAACCCTGCAACCCTAGGAAGGAGGGAGTGTGTCTTTCCAACTTCCATGTGATGGTATTGAGACAATGGGAACTTTTCTGGGCCCACTAGAGCCACAATTCAGCACTGGGCCCTGCAGTCCAAACTTGCTGATCAGAAGGCATGCTCAGCCCTCTGCTGCACCCTCCCTATTCCCAAGGAGGAAAACATCTGTTTCTCTCCCAGTTGGCAGTAGTCAGCCATGGGTTGTACTGAGGCTGCTTGCTTTGCATGTGGGCGATGGGCACCGTTCCCTGTCATGGGGGTGATTCACTTATGGTTTTTACTTTGGCTTCACCATTTCCCAGCCTTGCTTCTTTCTGGATGATGCATGGCAATTCTCTGGTCTGCAGATCCCCAAAATCTTTGTTTCAGATTATTTCTGCCTTTCCTCTTGCTGTTTTCGTAAAATAGGCGAGCCCAGCCAGTCTCTACACCGCCTCCATCTTTTGCTTTCTTGCATCTTAAGGGATATTCATGCCGTTTTCTTTTTTTGTGGTATCTTCATCTGGCTGTGGTATTTCTTTCCTCACTTCTACTTACATTGGTTTAGTTTTCTGTACTTTTCTAGATTCTTCAATTTTATGGTTAGGTGTCTGATGTGAGATCTTCCTTTTTAATGTAAGTATTTAGAGCTATATAGTTCTGGGAAAATGGTGTCCATGTAGATAGGCACTGCTCAGCTCTTTTGCAGAGAAGGGGCAAAATCCTACCCAAGTGAGCTATTTTGGGAATCCGCAGAGCAAGAGGCTGTAGGGCATTGTTCAGGAGGGAGCTGGACAAAGAGATAAGGAGCCCAAAGGAAAACTGTAAGTTGCTCGTCCCTATGGCTGGAAACGGTGGACGGGTAAGCCCCACCCTCAAGGCAAATAGCCGCTGTGGAATCCTTGGCTCTCACCAGCCAACTGAGTTGGAGGTAGCATTCCCTGGGAGGAAGAGGGGTCTGGCAAAGACTGGAGAGTGGTTTCCTTTCTGTGGGTTGGCCACCTGAGTCCCCTTTGAATCTCGGGGAGGATACCAGCCAGCACTGAGGTGGTCCCGGGGAGAGTGGAGGGGGAATCTGCTCAGGTAGACTGTCACACCCAGCCGTCCTGGAAGAGAGGAACTTGGTCAGGGAGGGGGCAGAGACAGGCACCTAACTAGCCTGGCCCCTGAAAACTGTTAGAAGTCCAACTTGCCTAAGGGAAACTAAGGGAAATGGGGGCAGGAAGAGCCAGATAAACTTTTAAAAGCCTGTTTAGTCTAGAGAGCTGCTATCATGCAGTGGGGGAATTCCTACCTTGCATGTAGAAGGTCCCTGGTTTCCATCCCGGTATCTCCTAAGAGAAGGGATCCAGGGAGAGACAAGGCACGCAGCTAGCACCTTATGATAGGGAACTTATAGACTGAGTTTCTTCTGTTTTGTCTTACGATTTTTTGGATTTTCTTTTCTTTCGTTTTCCTTTATTTTATTCGTTAAAACTGGATACATCACTGTGGAGGGCCGGGTGTTTAAATGATGAGCACCAGCAGCCTGAGAAGGTCCCGAAGGGCCTAAGAGGGAAGGCTGTTTTTCCTGGGTTGTTTCTTGTTTGTTTTTTACCTTTCTTTGTTTCCTTTTTTTGTTTTACTTATTTTTTCAACCTACTTTATTTCACTTCTTTCCTTCATTTTTCTGTCTTCTGACTTCTGTTGCTTTTCTTTCATTCCATCACTCATTTGGTCTTCATTTTTCATTTTGTTCACTCTCTCCTCTCTCCACCCACCCACCCCCCCGCCCTGCCTTTTTTCTGTTCTTTTCTCATCTGTCTGGCTTTTAAATTCATTCTATTTTTTTCCTATTTTGTTTCTTGCTTTATTTTTTCATTTTTTATTTTTTTAAAAGATACTTAGATTATACAAATGTCACATAAAAAATATAGGAGACTCCAATATGCCCCACTCCCCACACCTCCCAAATTTTCCCACATTAACAACATCCTTCATTAGTGAGATACATTCATTGCAATTGATGAACACATTTTGGAGTATTGCCACTAAGTATGGATTGAAGTTTACATTGTAGTTTACACTCTCTCCCACCCAATTCTGTAGGTTATGGCAAGATATATAATGGCCTGTATCTGTAGTTGCAGTGTCATTCAGTACAATTCCCAAGTCCCAAAAATGCCCTGTATTACACTTATTTTTCCCTCAGAACCTCCAGTAGCCACTGCCTCCACATCAATGATATAATTTCTACCATTTCTAGAATCACAATAAGTCTGTAGTAGAATACTAGTAAGTCTACTTTAGTCCATAGTTCATTCCCAATCTGAGGATTCTGGGATGGTGATGTTCACTCCACCTCTAATTGAGAGGGGGATGCGATCCCCTGGGGCCAATGGATGGGACTCTCTTGCTTGCAGTTGTAGACTCTCAGTTCCTTGGTATGGTAGTTGTCCATCCTCACCTCCATGTTAGTTGTCCTGGGTTAGACCAATGAACTGGAGAGTAGGTGTTGCAACTCCATTGAGATTCAGGGCCCAGCTGGCACATGGAGAGCCCAAAGCTTTCAGTCTCTTGGACATCTACCAACTCTAGTACTAATTATAGGTTCAAATAGAAGGACAGAAGAGCCATGTGTAGGAAACCACAACTGTGTCCAACTCTGTCACTCTGGGGAGCATAAATTCCAAAGTAGAACCCACTGGCAAGGCACCAAACTCCTTAACTATCTGCCCTGACTATAGAGTCTGGATGTCTCCAGAGCCCTCAGGAGTCCTGCTATTTGGGGTAGTATCTACTTTGGCAGTCAAAGAGATCCTGCTGAGATGTGTGTAAGTGTTACCTCTGGAATGACCTCCCGACTCACTTTGAAGTCTCTTAGCCATATAAACTCATTTGTCTTTACCTTTTCCCCCTTTTGGTCAAGGTATTTTTCCAGTTGCATTGCTAGTTGGTGCTTGGTAGTAATCCCTCAGTGCCAGGGAGGCTCATCCCCGGGAGTCATGTCCTTCACTGGGGGGAAGGTAATGCATTTATTTATTTATTTATTTATTTTTAATAGATTTTATTTATTTATTCATTTATCCCCCCCCTTGCTGCTTGTGCTCGTTGGGTCAGCTAACCACGCCATGCGGGCGGGCTTGCCCTCACCAGGAGGCCCCGGGAACCGAACCTGGGGCCTCCCATATGGTAAACGGGAGCCCTACTGATTGAGCCATAGCCGCTTCCCAGGTAATGCATTTATATGCTGAGTTTGGCTTAGAGAGAGGTCACATTTGAGCAACAAGGAGACTCCCAGGAGGCAACTCTTAGGTACCCTATAATACTAGGCTAAGTTTCAGTTTCAAGAGTAAAGGTTCATACGTACAGTCATCAATATCAAGGGCCCGTCAATTGGCTATCCTCTTTCACTATTCATTGCCCTTGTACTCGGGGGATTATTGCTGATTATTAGAGAATGTGGCAGAGCTCCTCAGGATGGGAATTTGATATTCCTTTGGTTATTGTGTGGATCTCCACCCACCGTGACAATGCCCCATGAACATTTGAACACATTTATATGCCTTATATGTATGCCCAGGTGAGCTTTGTCCCATGTACCCCATCTCTGACAACCCACACCAATGACCCTCCCCTGCCGCAGTTGTAACCCTTCTGTGTTCCAAAACTTCTTAAAAAATGGAGACAATAAAACAGCCAAATACGATTAATAAGAAAATGAAATAATAATGATAGTTTTAAAAAGAAGAAATAAAATACAAAAAAAACTTTTAAAAAATAAAAATAAAAAGTAAAAATTTGGGGTAGTAAAAATAATGAAAAAACATTAAAATTTTTTTTTTGACATTTCCACTTTTATCACTGTAAGGTCTGTTGTCCTATATGTACAGTAACATTGTCTTCCATTTATTCCCCCAGTGTAGTTTTTATTTTCATTTTTTATTTGTTTCATTTTGTCCTCAAAGAAGTTTTAAGTTACAGAAAAGTCAACGTACCAAATTCAGGGGACCTCCATATACCCAACATCCTCCTCCTTTCTCCCCTTCCCCTATTAATAACATTTTTTATGTGGTGGTATGTTTGTTACAACTGTTCTACAAATATTGAAACATAACTACCAACCATGGTAAATGGTTTACATTTTGGACCATACACTTTTATAAACTTTGATGCAATTCAACATGGCCTGTATCCATCCTAGCAAGATCATGTAGAACACTTCCATCTCCTCCAAAATGCCCTCTGTTCCATCTATTCTATTCCTCCCTCCCCCTCCCCTCGAGACCCATGGCAACCACCAGGCTTCACTCCTTGAAGGAAAAAATTCATACTTACTTGCAACAATACTGAGGGCTTGACACACTGGTCTGTCCTCCCCTATTAGATACTGCCCATGCTCTCGAGAGCGTTTTGTTTCTTGTTTTATTTTTTTTTACTCATCTGTTTGGCCTTTTAATTCATTCTATTTTTTTTTCTATTTTGTTTCTCGTTTTATTTTTTCTACTCATCTGTCTGGCCTTTTAATTCGTTCTATTTTTTTTTTTCTCTCTATTTTGCTTCTTGTTTTATTTATTTTTTTCTGTTCTACCTCTTTTTATTCCTTTGTATTTTTTTTTTTTTTTAAGATTTATTTATTTATCCCCCTCTTGCTGCTTGTGCTCACTGTGTCCATTTGCTCTTATTTTCCTGTGTCTGCTTGTCTCCCTTTGTTGTGTCATCTTGCTGTGTCAGCTCACCACACCGCACGGGCTGGCTTGCCTTCACCAGGAGGCCCCGGGAATCAAACCCAGGGCCTCCCATATGGTAAACAGGAGCCCAACCAATTGAGCCACAGCCGCTTCCCCCTTTGTATTTTTTTAATGATTTTTTACTCATATTATTATTATCTGTCAATGTTCTATCCATTATTTAATGAGGTGTATGGATGTCTTCTACTGTTAATGTAGAACCATCTGTTTTTCCCTTCAAATCTGTCAATATTAGATTAGCTTCATGTACTTTGGGACTCTGACATTAGGTGCATATATATTTTTAATTGTTATCTTCTTGTTGAATTCACCCCTTAATCAATATATAGTGATGTTCTTTGACCTTCTTAACAGCTTTTGACTTAACATCAATTTTATCTGGTATTAGTATAGCTACCCCAGCTCTCTTTGGTTACTATTTGCATGATATATTTTTTTCTGTCCTTTCAGTTTCAACGAACTTTTAGGTGAGTTTCTTGTAAATAGCATATAGTTTGGACATACCTTTTTATCCATTCTGCCAATCTCTGTTTTTTTGACAGAGTTAATCCATTTACATTTAAAGCAACTAATGATAAACGCATAGCTTCTGTGGTTTTGCTATTTGATCTTTTGTAAGTCTTTTTTTTTTTTTAAAGATTTATTTTATTTATTTACCGCCCCCCCCTTGCTGCTTATGCTTGCTGTGTCCATCTGCTGTGCGTTTTTTTCTTCTTCTGTGTCTGCTTGTCTCCCTTTGTTCATCATCTTGCTGTGCCAGCTCACAGCTCACCACACATGTGGGCCATCAGCTCACCACACCACGCGGGCCGGCTTGGCTTCACCAGGAGGCCCTGGGAATCGAACTCGGGGCCTCCCATATGGTAAACAGGAGCCCAACCACTTGAGCCACAGCCACTTCCCTCTTTGCTTTTTAAAGGATTTATTTTATTTATTTCTCTCCTCCCTTCTTATTTGCTCTTGCTGTCTGCTCTCTGTGTCTGTTCATTGTGTGCTCTCTGTGTCTGCTTGTCTTCTTTTTTAGGAGGCACCGGGAACCAAACCCAGGACCTCCCATGTGGGAGGGAGGTCCCCAATTGCTTAAGCCACATCCACTCCCTGCTTGTTGTGTCTCTCATTGTGTTTCCTCATTGTGTCTCCTTGTTGTGTCAGCTCGCCATGCCAGCCTGTTGTCTTGCCCATGACTTCTTTAGGAGGCACTGGGAACCGAACCCGGGACCTCCTACGTGGTAGGTGGGTACTCAACCACTTGAGCCACATCAGCTTCCCTGATCTTTGTAAGTCTTATACCCTTTTTGTCCCTCAATTCTTCTATTAATGCCTACTTTCATTTGATTTTTTGTTGTGTTCCATTTTGAGTTTCTTTTCATTTCTTGTTTGTATTTTAATATATTTTCTTTGTTGTTACTATGGGGCTTAAATATAACATATTAAATCTGTAACATTTTTGTTAAGTTTGATACTAACTTAACTTCAATTGCATACATATACATTGTTCTTATATACTCTTTTCCCTCACTTTTTCTGTGCGTTTTACAAATTATATCTTTGTACGTTATATGTCCAAAACCATAGATTTGTCATTAACTTTCTATGCATTTGAATTTTAGCACCTGTAAAAAGTAACAAGTAGAGTTACATACCAAAAATACAATACTGTGGTACTAGCATTTATAATTACACATAAGCTTACTTTACCAGATTCTTTATTTCTTTATGCCCCTTTGATATGTCTGAATAACTTCCTTTAGCATTTCTTCTAGGGCAGGTATCATGGTGACAAATGGTCTCTGCTTTTGCTTCTCTGGGAATGTCTTAATCAATCCCTCATTTTTGAAAGAAAGTCTTGGAAGATATAACATTCTTGCTTAGCAATTGTTCTTTATTTGTCCTAATATGTAACTACTTTTTGAAAGAAAATTTCCTACCGATTTCATATTAATTGATTATTGACAAACTCAAATCATTTCTCTCTTCCTACTAATTCTGCTTAGTCATAGGCTTCCTTGTACTGTCTTTGAGTTGATCAGGTTTGCCAGGAAATAAAACAGCCACTTTCATCACCCGCTTTGGTAAATTAGCCAAGTTAAGCTGAACACAGAAAATCATTTTGAGAATTGTTGAAGATTCCACCCTACTCCCTCCTACCCCAATTAATTTAAGTATAATGTATCCCATCAAGAGACCCTGGATTTGGCTGTTAAGATTCCTGACGAAGGCAGAAATGGGGACCTAGTTACCCACAGCAAGGTTTGTTATACCAGCACAGAGCTGTGCTCACATAAACAGAGGCCTGTTTGCTTAGCAATTTTGTCCCAGCACAGCTCCTCCTCTCTCTCTGGAATCCAGTTGGTATCCCTGATTTGTAACTCAATGGATTAATAGTTCCAAAAGAAATGAAACTCTGGTTAAATATTTTTGCCATTACTCTTTATCTTAGTATAAAATTATCTTAGTATTTATCTGCTTAATATATATATACATTTTAGGCACTCAAGGAATAATTATTTAGTCTAACAAGCAATGGTCTGAGGGAGGTAGATTCCATTAATGGTAGAAGTGTGGTTTTTTGTGTCTGGCAGACTTAGGTTCCTGTTCCAGCTCTTTTACTTAATAGCTCTGTGACCTTAGACAAATTACTCCTCTTTTTTCTTCATCTGTAAAACTAGGAATAGTAATAATATTTAGGGGAACAGAGGTGGCTTGAGTGATTAGGCACCTCCCTCCCACATCGGAGGTCCCCAGTTCAGTTCCCAGTGCCTCCTAAAGACACAGCACACAGCAAGTGCAAACAACACGGGGATGGGGAGAAATAAATAAATAATAATATTTACCTAATGATGTTTCTATCTTCTTTCCTTTCTATTTTTTTGTTAGAGTAGTTTTAGGTTTACAGAAAAATCATGCATAAAATACAGAGTTCCCTGTTACACCTTGCATCAGTGTGGCTTCATAGTATTTTGGAAGATTAAATGAGCTCATTTATGGAAAGCGCTTAGCACAGTTCCTGGCATATAAGGCCCTTTAAATATTACGTTTTATTATTATCATTCATTCAGCAACTGTATATTGACTGTTCTTTGTGCTAGGCACTGTAAGTCTGTTGTGGGGGATAGTTATTAAACCAATATTAATGTAAACAAATATTTACACAATAATATAAGAGCTTAAGGGGATGTAGAGGCCATGGAAGAGTAACAGGGAAATAATCATTTAACTTTAGGGCATCTAGGAGGATTCCCCAAGGAAGTAAATGTTAGCGAGGGGTTTGGAGGATGAGTAGGAACTAACTAGGCAAAGGGTAGTGGGAACATTGTGTACAAGTGTGAGGGAGCATGGTATATTTGAGTGTACAGAGGATGACAGTGTGGCTTGAGTGCTGAATGAGGATAAGAGAGGCCTAAGAAAGGTCCCTTACCAGGGTCAGGTCACATTGAGCTGTGTAGGCCATATTAAAAGTTTGGGTCCTTAGCAGGGAATGGCACTAGCAAAAAAAAAAAACAAAACTTTTTTTTTTTCTCAAATGATCACTCTGGCTGTAGGGTCAATAGATGAGAGTAGAGATGTGGGAGAAGATATAGGAAGAGTAGTTAGAAGACCATTGCAGAAATCTGAGCTAGGAGACATAGAAAGAAGTGAAAAATTGAGGTCACCTGATAGAAATTGATGGATTGGATGTGGGCTACAAGGGAGAGAAAGGTGGCAAGGATTTCTGGGTTTCTTTGGCTTAGGCAGCCAATTGAATAGATCTTGGTGGCTCTTTTTGAGAGCAGAATCTTAGAAGAGGGCTAGGTTGGAGAAAGGGAGAGATGTTTTCTTTTTAGGTATGTGTAGTTTGAGATTCCTTTGAGACATCTAATAGGAGAAAGAGACAATGATGGTCTCAATGATGAAGATGATTATGCAAGAACAATATATGACATGGTTCTTTCCCTCACAGAGTTGTATTCTGGTCAGGGAGATGAGACACATTTGAGAGTATAGTTAATACTACAAAGCCATGAATGAATACATTCTGAAAGAGCAGTGCAGTAGGTGGAGTGAGACTACTTTGGACATGGTGATCTGAATGTTTCATAGATAAGGAAATATTTAAGAAGGACTGAAAAGAATGAGTAGTGTGGGAGGGAGGGGAAGCATTCTGACAGTAAACTTTAAAAAGATAGTCAGTGAAAGGGGCTTGGCAAGTGTCTTGGTGGTCAGTTATTAATTATGGAACAATTTAGTATTGATCACAGTTGAACCAAGAGTTTTTTGTACATAATGAGTTGACTATTATAATATGTTCCCATTATAATGAGAAATTGTCTTATATAACATAATTCTGTCTTATGTTTCCATTTTTCCTACTTACTGAAAAGTTTATATTATTTAAACCCAGCATTATATTGTTAACCCATAATTTGGTTATTATTTCCAAGATTATAAACATCTTTATAATAGTTATTTTCCAGATTGATGTCTTAAGGAAAACAAGGTATCTGAATTAAATTTTATGAGAGTGCCCTGTAGGCTTCATGAAGTTATGCAAATGCAAAGTATTATTGTACTGTTGCTGTTAAACTTCCATATATCCCACATCACTCTTCAGAACCTAGAAGTAAATATTCTTTTGATCTTATGTCTTTGTGTGAAATTAAGTGAATTGCGCTGCCTGGGCTGTGACTCTGTAGTCTGAACAGCCTAACTTGTAGGCAAGGTTCATTTTGGAAGTGATTAGTATTCTTTCCCACTCAATTATGATTTGTTTGCTATAAACAAAAACACAGTTCTTTATTCACACAAATAAAATAAGCTTAAACCACTAGTTCAAAACATTTTTCTAAATTACCTGATTAAGATAAGATTTAAGAAAAATAAACACATAGGTACCTATATTTAGGTTTGGAACATTTTCAGGCCTTACCTGTTATTATTACTTAATCATTGCCCCTCCTCCATTTTCTCCAGTCTTGAATAGAAAGAACACTTACGCTTTGATCCAGCAGGTTTCCAGGGTTATGAATGGGGATGTGCTTTAGTAATTGTGCCACATATCAGAGTCCTTTCCTTTCTTTATCTCTGAGGAGAGAACCATATCTGTTTATTTTTACTCAAAACAGCTGGTGTTAATTTGCTTTTGCTAATACTTTCCAAGTTGTTTCCTACTTTCCCACCAGACACAGAAGGAAAAAAGTATGTGAAGTTCTCTTGCAGCATGATTACAACGGTGCATAGTGAAATGCTGGGATTATTTTTTCCCAATCAGATGAGAGTAGTTTCCCTTCTGTTTTCTTTAGTTGTGTGTGTGTGTGTGTGTGTGAGAGAGAGAGAGAGAGAGAGAGAGAGAGAGAGAGAGAGAGAGAGAGAGATTGTCTTTTGAAGCTACTGGTATTTTAAAATGGTACTAAAATGTTATTCCCATGGCAGTACCCTACCAGTTTATTACAGCAAAAACTGCATCTTTTACACCTTGGGTTGAAAAGAGAAGTGCTTTCTGAAAGAGTTTATTTTTAAAATCAAGCTAACCATACATAACTATTTATTTTAAAAAAGCATTTTTAAGCAGAATGTCGCAAAGGTTTTTGCACATTGACGTAAAGTTAGTTCCCCAGTTGAGTTTCTTGCTTTATGTAAAAATTTATATTTGAATTTGTATCAAATTTACATTTTTCTCATCATTAGACTCAAAATTTTCCCCCATAATTAGATTTAAACAGCATAAGTAAAAAAACTTAGGTATTGCCAAATTTCAGTTAAATAATTTCTAAGTTCTATTTAAGGCTGCTTGTTACCTGCACCCAGAAGCTCACAGGCTGCTTGTGAGACTGTTAGAGCAATACCCTTACAACCCTTGTAATGTTTTCCCAACATCCTGGACTGTATGTTGGATTTTGTTCTGGACCTTTTCCTCTGATTTTTTTCTTTTTGTCTTCTAATTTTGTAAAATCAATGCAAAAATATTGTAAATCTTTTTACATTTAAATTGTATGATTTATATCTATTTTATGATGCCTTTTACTATCTATTGATTTAGTAATTTTCAGTTTCATCTCAGCATTTAATTCATTATATTTCTAAGAGGGTTTAGGGAAGATATTTTTATAATTAAAAGTATGACCCCTGTTTTCTTTTTCTGTTTACTAAACTTGTCTCCCTCTAAATTTGGTTTAATTTCTATTAACTTAGACTTTTTCAGCATTCTAAAAGTATAAACTAAATTCATATGTTCTAGTTTGGCTACCATGATGCCTTTGGCTACCATTCTCTTTCCTTTCTTTCTGTAATTTTTGAAAGCTGCAGATCCATAAGAAATCCTTTGACAGTACCATGAATTATATGAACCAATACTTAAATCACATTAAATATAATTTCCATTAAATGTAATTACTGGTTCATTGAACAAATTCCAGGTGCTGGAGATAAAATCGTGAAAAACACAGACTATAGTAATCCTCTCATAATGGAGCTTACATAGTGAAATTCAGTTGGAGACTTAACTATTTTCAATACTTTTGTGACCACCCTTTGCATCTGCTTAATTGACTCTATTTGTCTCTCTATTCACAATGCCAGTTTGAAAGCCACCGTGGGCTAGTACCAATCTGTTTTAGTTTCCTAGGCTGCTCAAGCAAATCCATGAGAAGGGATGGCTTAAACAGTGGGAATTTATATTTGCCCATGAACAATTTATTGAAGTATATCATTCATACATAAACATACATAAACAATAAGTGTATAGTAAAGTTGTGAACTTACAAAATATTTGTCCATGGTTTTGAGGCCAAAGAAAGTCCAAATCAAGGCATCATGAAAGCAATACTTTCTCCCTGAAGACTGGCATCTGGGGTTGGCTGCTGTTGATCCTTGGTCCTTGGTCCTTACCTTGTCACATGGCAAAGCACTTGGTAGTGTTTCATGGTCTTTCTCTTCTCCTCTGGGTTCCTTTAATACTCAGTTTTGAGCTGCTTCCTCTGAATTTCATTCTGCTTATAAAGGATTCCAGTAATAGGATTAAGACCCATCCTGATTATGCTGGGACACACATTAACTGAAGTAACTGCATCAAAAAGTCCTACACAGTGGGTTCACACACACAGGAATGGATTAAATTTAAGAACATGTTTTTCTGGGTACTTACAACTTCAAGCCATCACACCTTCCTATCTCTGCATAATTCAGAGTTCTGGGTGATTTTGTGTATTTAATTTCCCAGCTAGGTTTCTGTATATTAATACTTTCTGAAGTTGCACAATATTTTTAGTCATATTTAATTCAGGCACAGAAACCAAAGAATGATTTTATCTAGCTATATATCTTCATAAATCTATTTAGAATATGTCTTTTTTTTTTTTTTTTACGGGGAGGTCCCAGGGATCGAACCCGGGTCCCTCCATATGGTAGACGGACGCCCAACCATTTGAGCCATATCCGCCCCCCTAGAATATGTCTTTTATGTAAAAGGCTTACCCTACTTATCAAGTCTTGTTAATTTTCTTTTAAAAAGTTCTTTAAATTTAGCTCTCTATATTTACTTTCATTGCCCTAGTTGTGCCCTTATTATTTCTTTGTGTCTAAACTTTAGCAGTAGTCTCATAACTTTTCTCCTTGCCTCTCTGCCAACATATCCTAAACATAGCCGCTTGATTAAGTTTCCTAAAATATAGATATGATTTTGTCAGCTCCTCTGCTCCAAAATGTTTCCAACTAGAACAAGAACCACACATAAGAATGGGGACAAGAAGGTGGCGGGCAAGCCAACCTTTGTATCCTGACTTATTGATTGCAAGCAGGCTTTTAAAATATGAATTTGAAATCAGATGTCTTTATTACTTCCAGCTAAAGTGGCATCATAGGTACCATATTTAAATCTTGGGGAAAAATATTCCACTAGAGTTGACCATCTCCACCATGCATGCTGTTATGGGAGCTTTATTTTTGTGTACTTCCACTCTTTAACTCTCCCTGTCTTTTGCACAGTCATGCCCTCTTGCTAAGTAAGTAATCCAAGAATAAGGTCTTAGAATACTTAAACCCTAAACTTAAGAAAAAGAGTGAAATAAAACTTCAATACTTCCCAATCTCTTGGCCATTATGATATCTTATAGTTAAAAATCAATTTAAGTGATTTTTTTTTTTTAAGGAGGTACCAGGGTTTGAACCTGGGACCTTGTACATGCGAAGCAGGCTCTCAAACACTGGGCTACACCCACTCCACCAATTTAAATGGTTTTTAAAACACCTTAGAATAAATTAAGAGAAATGGTGTACCCTCATCAAAGCATACATAGTTAAAAAATTGAAACTCTTTTTCAGCAAGGTACCAGTTGTAAATAAGAATGAACTTGGGGCCAAAATGCAAAACCAAAAAATGGAGCATCTATATGTAGTCAGTAATTTCTAGCTTGAACTGTTACTGTAACAGTATATGTATTAATTTATATTTTACTTTTTTCATTATTGATGGTTTGGACTTTAAAAGAAATTCCATAGTTTATAATGTCACAGAAATGCGAATATTTGAAAACTATTCTAGAAAGCAATATACTAACTGATCTAAAGTGAATGCTTGTATATATTAATATATTAAGATAACCTTAAACCTTTTTCTCTAATGCCTTAACCGTCAAATAATGAAAACTTTGAAAAGCATAGGACTGTGTAGTCACCATGCTAGACAGAGAGGTAAACACTGATGCATTTTATGAGCAGGTGTATGGATGCTATCAGTGTTTAGCACTAGGGGTTTAGCTGTGTTTCTGCTACAAAAGTGCAATATTAGACACTAGATGGCTAGTACTGTTGCCTCATGTGACTCCAAAGTGGAAAATAGGAATTGATTAACTAAATGCATATATTTCTTTACATTACTCTATTATCTTTTGCCTAGATACAGTGCCATGCAGATTTATGTGGCTGCTATTTTTATTTACTTTGCATTACTTTCATTAACACCTTACCATGAATGGAAAGCCAAACATTTCCTTTTCAACTGACCAGTAGTTGCCCTTTAGCTGCAGTAAAAAAAAAATTTTAATGAAAATTGGTGATAACTGGCACTTATCAGAAAAAAAAATCTTTCTACTTGTTGCCTTAAGATGCTGTCTGCCCAAAGCTTTAGAACGACTTTAAAATAGACAATAGTACTTTCTACAATACTATTATGTTTTTGTAGAATTGTTACATTTGATAGTAAAACTTTCCTGTTAAAAATAAATAAATATGCAACAAAGGGAGACAAGCGGACACAGAGAAACACACAGCAAATGGACACAGCAGAGCACAAGCAGCAAGGGGGGATAAATAAATAAAATAAATCTTTAAAAAAATAATAATTTTTTTCTTTAAAAGTCAAAATTGTTGAGGTGTTTTTTTCCCCCTTCCTCTACTTCAAACGTGTTTGTGACATGGATCACTAGTATATCCAGTGAAGGTATGTGTAGTTTTCATTGTTGCCATATGTGGAAAATATATAGAATAGTTCTCTATTGATAGAAATCAATGAATATTTACCCAACTATCTGTATTTGTATAGGGACTAGTATAAATGGAAAATTTTTTAAAAAGAAAAGAAGGAAAAGAAAAAAGTAGAGAAAAGAAAAAGAAAGTAGATTAAAACTTGTGTGCCTTTTGATCTTTTATTTTTAAGATTTATTTTATTTTTATTTATTTATCCCCCCTTGCTTCTTGTGCTTGCTGTGTCCATTTGCTGTGCGTTTTTCTGTGTCTGCTTGTCTCCCTTTGTTGCGTCATCTTGCTGTACCAGCTCACTACGCCGCGCGGGCTGTCTTGCCTTCACCAGGAGGCCCCGGGAACTGAACCCGGGGCCTCCTGTATGGTAAATGGGAGCCCAGCTAATTGAGTCACATCCGCTTCCCCCCTTTGATCCTATTCTAAAGGTTGAATGTAGGGAAACAAGTTTCAAAGAACTGGGGATTTCTGATTCCATTTGCTGCCATATAACTTTGTGAATCAGGGATTTCAGGACATTTTTGATATTCTGTTGGTTTGTTAAAACCATTGCAATATTTAAAACCATACTACTTACTATTTTGGGTCCTTATTCAAAAGAAACAATAGCAGCCTTCTAAGCGAAATTGTAACTTTTGTATGCTGAATTGATTTTTATGCTTCTGTAGTATGGTTGAGTTTTTCTTATTTTTTTCTCAATTTCTGGTTTGGATATAACATCCTCTTTCATATTTGGTAATTACTCATGCATTTTTACATATATATTTGACTTAAATTCTCAAGTTTATCCAGTTTTCTCCAGAATAGTACAAGGACTTTAGAACCTCTTTAACTCTCTTTTTCCTATATTGTTTCTGTTATTTTAGTTACCTTGTTCTCTCCTTACCCCCCAACTTTGTGTATATATATATATTTTTACAACCAGGGCTTATTTAAATTTACTTATATGATCACCAGTTTCTTTTTGCATCTATATCTTATTGAAGTATATCCTTCTGTGGTTCTTTCAGCAAAGGCCTGTGAATGGTAAACTTTATTCAGTCTATGACTGAAAATATTATTTTGCACCCCCCCCCAGTATAATTTAGCTGGCTGGTTATAAAATTTGAAGTAAAAAATTTTCAGCATTTTGAAGATTTTTCTATGGCTTTTGGCCTTGGTTATTATTGATGTGATTTTGCTCTCAGTGTGTTAGTCTTTCGTTTGTAGGTAATCTGTTTTCTCTCTGTTTGGGCTTTAAGGTTTTCTCTTTGTCTTTGATATTCTGCACACTGCACAACACAAGGCCCAAGACATACAGCAAGCTTCTTACTGCTTCTGCAGGCCAGTGGAGAGAGTTTTTCTATTCTCTTTTCACTAACACAGTAGTTTTTTTCCTGAATTTTGTGTAGGGGGCTAATTCTAGTACCTCAGATTTATAAATGTAAGGTAGTGTCTTCTTTCTTTGAGTGGGAATTTAGAACCCCAGCTTTTAGGACCTGTATCCAGGTCTCAAACCATCAGGGGGTTTTGTACATCAGCTCATTATTATAGTTCTGATTTGATTACTCTCTTTGTTCCTGGCACCTGGGGATCTTCCTTTTTGGCTTTTCAGATTCACTACTTAAAATATATTTAATTGAGGAATCAGAAAATGAGATTACAGAACTTTGAAACAAGGGGAATTTATTTTTCCATCTCATGAGATTTCCAGATTGCTATTGTAAATGTTAGTTGAGGTGTATATGTCCAGAGTTCTATGTTCTTATTGATTGTCTTCTTTATTCCATAAAGGGATATAAAGTGCTGTTTTGATATATGCATAGCTCTTGTGGAGTGATACACTTGAACCTCTGTTTAATGTTTGAGGGATCTGTCAAAGCCTAGGCATTTCCAGGTAATGTTTGACTAACTGTTCTACAAAGATTATTTAGTAGTTCTTTTACTTTAGAAAGGTTATTTGCATGATCTAAGGCAGTGGTTCTCAAAATGTGGTTCCTGAATCCTCAATATCAGCATCACCTGTGAACTTGAAGAACTGCAACTTCTTGGGTACCATCCTAGATCTACTGAATCAGAAATTCTGGTATTGAGACCCAGCAAGGTGTATTTTAATAATTCCTCCAGGTGTTCTGCTGCTTGCTGAAGTTTGATAACTACTGATCTAAGGAAACTTCTTATGGCTTTAAAATAGCAGAGAATCCTTTTTTTGGTTAAGTATCACTACATAGGCTCAGTTTATGAAATCTTGATCTTACTTTGCTATCTTAGAGTATAAACTTCATAGAAGAGATTAGATAAAACTTTTTAAAATTCATTTTATTCTGTCTACCTTCATTAAGAGGCTTTTAGTTTGATTAGAGAGAGAAAAAAATGATTCAACTAATCTTGAGTAAATTGCCTCTTTCCCTTTTATTTTGTTTATAAATTCACTAGTCTTGAGCTGTTAATAGTATGGTTAATAATAAATAACATTTGATTGTAAATTCCAAGATAGGGGGTACCCATTAATTAGAAAAAAATCACCAAACCATATAGGTAGAAGGGCTGGTGGTTGCCCATGTTCTGGTTTTTGTGGTTGTTTGGAAAACATTGAAAATCTTCAGAACCTTTGTTTTTTTTTGGAATATGGTTGTTCTATAAGGAAGTAAATTCCTGACCCCTCTTTATCCTTAAAAAAAATGGGAACCTATTTTACCTATAAATGTCGGTCAG
The DNA here is from genome assembly GCA_026826555.1 of Tolypeutes matacus. Classification (NCBI taxonomy): domain Eukaryota; kingdom Metazoa; phylum Chordata; class Mammalia; order Cingulata; family Chlamyphoridae; genus Tolypeutes; species Tolypeutes matacus. The sequence continues at coordinate 7,335,427 of JAKSZT010053792.1, forward strand.
CACTAACATTGAGGGGGAACAAATCTAGTTTAATAGTAATTATCTTTATTCCACATTATATTGTTTACATAGTTGTAGCTAACATGTAAAAACTCTTCTGCCAAAACTTAACCATCATATGGAAAGTGGGTATAGCTCAGTGGTTTGAGTACCTCCTTCCCATGCACAAGATCCCAGGTTCAATCCCTGGTACCTCCTGAAAAAGTAAACAAAAACTTAACCATTATAGGGTTGAATCAAATTTATTGAAATTGTCATTTTGGTTGTAAGAAGTATTGCATGTATGGAGTTTTTAGCATTCTTTTTTTTCATTCATCCATTCATCCTACTTTTTACAAGATAAGAGTTAAGACTCGTAAGGATTACATTGATAGTAATGTCTTTGTAAGATTGGCATAGTTATTTTTTTCTGTGTGTGAAATTTGCAAAATCATGCACACTCATGGTGTGATCTAAAACATGTGGTGTACAGGTCCAATGTGAACTGACCCCTTCCCATCTCTTTTCTATTTAAAAAAAAAAAATTTTTTTTTTAAATTTTCCTTTTTTTCCTTTCCCATCTCTTAACTTCATCTCCCACAACTCTCTACCGTGTTTCCACATACTGTATTGTTTTCTTTTTTTCTTTCTTTCTTTTTTTTTTTTTTACTTTTTATTAACAGTTTATTGTTTGCCGTTGTCTTTATTTTCACATTATAATTCCATGTCTCTTCAGAGTCTCTTTCAATTTCTACTCTGGTAAAATAAATAGAGCTAAATGAAGCTTTAGGTAGGTGCTCTGTCGAGCCTGGGTTAACTTCATGATTGAATTTTCGCATCAGACCTGTGAAAACACAGCCTTGCACAGGCGCGCACGCAGACACCCAAGGCGAGCGCGAGCTGGCTGAGCTCCTGGCGCAGCACCGAGCTGGCTCCACCGGGAGGGGCTGCGGGCCGTGTCCTCCCCGGGGGCCTCTGCACGTAGCCAGGGGCAGGCTGTGGCTCAATATATTGTTTTCTTCACACTGTTCTTTCTGCTTGAAACGCCAACTTTCTTTGCCTGACTTAACTCAGTCATCCTTTAAGTCTCAGCCCAATCACTAATCCAGGAAGCCTTGCCTGATCTTCAAGTTGGGTTAAATTCTGCCATGGAACTCTGTATATTTTTCTCAGAACTTATATTTTATTGAAATGACCTGTTTACGGCTGGTTTATGTAGATTTTCCTATTAGAGTTATGTTCCTTAAGAAAAAGGGAGCACTTGGGGATAGCAAATGGAAGAGAAAGTACATAGCTCAGTTGGAAAGGGAGGAGTGGGAAGAGACAGCTAGCTTTGGAAAAAGGGCAGGATACCTCCTTCTCTGAGGCAAAGAGGGAAGGATGGGGAAAATCTAGGTGAGTGTCTCTAAGTGAAAAAGGAGAGATCTCATACAGATGGCTCTTTTCCTCTTCATTAGTGAAATAGGCCTGGCCATAGTGTTTAGGAACATGAATGTTTAAAGGAGTATTTCATGGTAGTTTTTGGAAAATAAGGGATTCATTATTGTTTAGAAGCTATATTCCTCCTCCTAATTTTCTGTCTCTTTTTCCTCTTTCTCAAGCCAGGATAGATGTTAGCTTAGAAGAGTTTTCTAGTTTCACCTATAACAACATGGGATATGTAGCCAGCTCAGGTCTGGTGCTGTATCACTTTTCTATCCCTGCCATAACAAATCACCATAAACATAGTAGTTTAAAAGAACACTAATTTATTGTCTCAAAGTTTTGTGGGTCAGAAATCCAGCAGGCTCTGCTAGGTCTCTGTTTAGCATCTCACAAGGCCAAAATCAGGTGTCAGCAGGGCTGCATTCCTTTCTGGAGGCTGTAGGGGAGAATGTTTCTTTGCTCATTCGGGTTATTGGCAGAATTCAGTTCATGTGGTAGTAAGACTGAAGTCCTGTTTCCTTGCTGACTGTCAGCAGAAGGCCATTTTTAGCTTCTAGAAGCTGCCCACATGCCTTAGATTGTGGCCCCTTCATCTATCTCAAATCTAGGAATGGGGGTTGAATTCTCAGGATGCATCTCTGACACTCTCTCTGGGATTCTTCTATTTTCCTCTTGTGCCTTTAAGGGTCCATGTGAATACATTGAGCCCACTAAGATAATCCAGGATACTCTCCTTATTTTAAGGTCTGTAACCTTAATTCCACGTGCAAAGTTCATAGGGACCAAAATCCTGCCTACCGCAGGTGCCAATCCAAAGACTTTCATAACTATGTCTGTCATACCGCTTGCCTAGGTAAACTTCAACCAAGTGTTGAAAGGGGCCTAGTTATTCTCCAAGGACTCTTTCTGAGTCCACTTTCTGTTCTTTGGTGGGCTCCCTTCCCCATGCTACAGCTCTTATTTAATACTACTTGAATTGGGGGCATATTAATCTATGTATACATAACTTGCAGATACACAGTTATAAATTGCAAATATGTAAATATACATTTTATCAACTTTTATTAAAGTTTTTTAAGCATTACAATGTTTTCCCAGCTTTCCCTGTCTCCTGGAAAGGTAGACAGAAATCACATCAGTTATCATAAATGAGATTAATATACAGAATGATTAGCTAGGTATAAAGTTTGTTAACTAGGTAACTGAAAGGCAAAAAGAGAACAGTAAGGAATCGCTCACTGAGTTAGCTATCACCTTTATAACTGGGGAAACAAAGAGATGTTAGAATTAGTAGAACAGAATGGTGTAGGAAAAAATATTATCAATCACTTGGAGATAACCATAGTCAACATTTGGTGTAGCTCTTTCCAGTCTTTTTTCTATGTGTATATGTATGCATTTAAAAACAAAAGTGAGATCATACAGTGCACACTGTTCCCAAGTCATTCATTAGGTATTCTTCTTTGTCATGATTTTTTTAAAATTAAAGTTTGATAAAATGTTTGAACTTATAGGTGGTCTAGTGCTGGATGCTTTTTATAGATGAAGTATGCATTTTGTGGCTTGCTTAAATTTTTTAGTAGAGTGCTTATTAATTCTATGCTATAACAGCATGTTAAATACTGTAATAAAAATGAGGGGGAAGCGGCTGTGGTTCAATCAGTGGGGCTCCCGTTTGCCATATGGGAGGCCCCGGGTTCGGTTCCCGGGGCCTCCTGGTGAAGGCGGACCCGCCTGCACGGTGTGGTTGGCTGACCCAGCGAGCGCAAGCAGCAAGGGGGGGATAAATGAATAAATAAATAAAATCTTAAAAAAAAAAAAAAAAAAAAAAAAGATGGAGCAGATGTGGCTCGAGCAGTTGAGCACCCGCCTCCCACACGGGAGGTCGCAGGTTCGGTTCCTGGTGCCTCTTGGAAAAAACAAAAACAACAAGCAAAGCAAATGATAAAACCAACTCAGGGAAGCTGATGTGGCTCAGTGGTTGAGTGCCAGCTTCCCACATAAGAGGTCCTGGGTTCAATCCCTGGCCCTGGGTACCACACACACACACAAAAAAAAGGATACATGTGTTGGTATACTTAGATTTCCTTATACTTGAACATCCTTTTATTTAAAAAATGTTCTTGACCCTTTAATGTTAGATGTGGAATTAAGGAAATGTTTTATATCTGTAAATTAATACCGTTTTTTTTTTTTTTTTCCCCGTAATCTACCCTCTCCAAGCTCAAAAGGGAAATTACAGTATTGTTTATGTTACTCCTTTTAATGAGCCCTGCAGATTTGAAACACAATTAGTATTGTTATACTTCCTTCAATGGAGAAAATGTATGCTCTCTTAGTGAATGTGATATGCTTTTGTTCATGAGCAATGCTACAAGTAGTGCCAAACTATTTTAGGATGCTAAAATAAAAAATATTTATAAGCCAAAAATACTTTTACATTACTCTTATACAGGAAGATGTTCCATTGTTTTGGTCTATTATTAATCATATAAAAATACTATAAAAGCAAACTGCATAATGTTTCAGGGTTTAGAGACTTTGATGATCATATAAATAAAGTTTTTACCAAAAAACTAAAAGAACAAAACAAATGAAAGAGTAGTTAGCACCATTGTAATGACATTAAAGATTCATTTTCCATCAGACTTATTAACTTCTTAAAATCACACACAATGTCTTGTATATAGGAGTGTTCAGAAAATGTTGCTTGAGTTTAGGTGATCACGCTATTTTTGACCATGTTAAACCACTAGCATAATGTTGTCTTTTTCACTTAGTGAAGTTTTTCACTTAGTGAACTTTTTCACTTAGCTACTATTAGATGCATTAAGTATTGTTAACTGGCCCTAATTACATTAGGAGATGTATTGTAAAATGTAAATTTGGGGGAGAATGTTAAGGGAAAATAGGAAAATATCCTACTAAAAATTTTGGTAAAATCAATCTTTGGACTTGTAGAAATAAATGATGAAAAAATGGTTGCCTAATAGATTTAAAAATGAAGATTCACAAAAAGACAACCTGATTTAAAAACAGGCAAGGGAAATAGATGTGGCTGAAGTTATTGGGCTTCCGTCTACCATATAGGAGGAGGTCCAGGGTTTTATTCCCGGGGCCTCCTGGTAAAAGGCGAGCTGGCCAACGTGCTGCGCTGGCCCAAACGGAGCGCTGGCCCATGCAGGAGTGCTGGCCCACGCAGACAGCTGGCACAGCAAAATGATACAACAAAAAGAGACACAGAGGAGAGATAATAAGTGATGAAGCAGACCAGGGAGCTGAAGTTGGCGCAAGAGATTGAGCACCTCTCTCCCACTCTGGAAGATCCCAGAATTGGTTCCCGGTGCTGCCTAAAGAGAAGACAAGCAGACACGGAAGAACACACAGAGAGCAGACAGCAAGTGCAAAACAATGGGGGGGGGGGGGCGGGAATAAATAAAATAAAAAATAAATCTTTAAAATAAAAAAAATTAAAAAACAAAACAGGCAAAGGACTTGAATGACATTTTTCCGAAGAAAATATACTAGTGTCCAAATAATACATGAAAAGATGTTCAATGTCATTAGGTATTAGGGAAATGCAAATCAAACCCACAATGTGTTGCCACTTAACATCCACTAAGATGGCTATAAAATAAAAAACAAAATAAGTTTTGGTGAGTATATGGAGAAAGTGAACCCTTCATAATTGTAGGTGGGAATGTAAAATAGTGCAGTTGCTATGGGAAACAGTTTGACAGTAGCTTAAAAAGTTAAACAGAGAATTACATATGACCCAGCAATTCAACTCCCAGGTTGTGATGGTTAGGCTAATGTGTCAACTCGGCAAGGTAATTATGCCCAGTTGTTAGGTCAAGCAAGCACTGGGCCAATTGTAATACAAGGACATTTATGGACTTTAGTTACCAGTGAGTTTACTGTATAGATAGCTGATGACATCTACATCAGCCAAGAAGATTGCCGTCAGCAATGAGTGATGCTTTATCCAATCAGTTGAATGCCTTATAAGGGAAAGTGATTTCAGCATTCAGAGAGAATTTCCTAGCTCATATTTGATAGCCAGCGTCTCCCAGAAACTCAAGGACCTTCATTAGACATTGATCAAAGCCTCTGGTTTGCAGCCTGCCTGCGGAACCTGGACTTGTGCATCCCCATGGTCACATGAGAAACTCATAAAATCTCATACTATTGACAGATATCTCCTGTTGATTCTATTTCTGTAGAGAACCCTGACTAATACAGCTTGGTACCAGGAGTGGTTCTTAAGGAACAGAATCTTAAACATGGGATGTCTGAGGTGGTTCTGGGAGTTTTGCAATTGACTTATACTCTAATTGGAATCAGGGGTACTAATGACTCCCTTTCCAATAATGAAGAGGCCGTTAACAGTCCATGGTGTGAGTTGGCAATAGAGATACACAAAATGTTATCACTGGATTCCCCTACTTCCATGCTTGTAAGAAGCAAAGATCTGGGTGAGAGTGTTTTCAACACCTTAACAGAGTTTTGTGGAGTCAAAAGGTATAATGTTGGCTGGCTCCTCCTAAATGTTCTGGATACAGTTACAAAAAAAAGAGATGAGCTAAAGGCTTCAAATATGAAACTTAAATGCCTCATGAATGATTTGAAAGTCTCTATGTGTGCTCTGAAAGAAAATCTTGTCTCCTGTAGCCACAGACTTGTGATATCTGAGAATCAAACTCAGACTCTCATTCTGTGCCAACAGAGTTAAAAAGGAAACTAAAATCTCAACTCCGCAGGGTTTCTGCAGTTAAAGTGAAGGCATTGCTTAGAAAGGAGTGGAACCCAGAGGATTGAGATGGAGACATATAGGATGTTGATAATATTGGTGGGGACATTGGAACACGAAATTCTCCTGAGACTTTACCAGATAAACCTGCAATGTCCTGCCCTGTGGAGACCACACCTTGTCAGCCTTGTATCACCCAGCCTCCAGCCTGCCCCAGGGAGTCTGGACCTCCTTCAGCCCTGAGGTGGGTACCAGCCAAACCGAAGCCTGCACTGCCCAGCCTCTGGCCTGCCCCAGGATCTGAAGGATGCAGGGGTGGTGATTCCCACCAAATCCCCATGCAAATCTCCTATTTGGCCTGTGCAAAAAACAGATGGATCTTGGAGGATGACAGCAGATTATTGTAAACTTAACCAGGTGGTGACTCCAATTGCGGCTGGTGTCCCAGTTGTGGTATCATTGCTTGAGCAAATCAACACATCCCCTGGTACCTGGTATACACCTATTGATCTGGCAAATGCTTTTTTCTCAATTGCCATTAGTAAGGACCACCAGAAACAGTTTGCTTTCAGCTGGCAAGGCCAGCAGTATACCTTCACTGGCCTGCCTCAGGGGTATATCAACTCTCCAGCCCTGTGTCATAATATTGTCTGCAGGGACCTTGTTCGTCTCTCCCTCCCACAAGACATCACACTGGTCCATTATATTGATGATATCGTGTTGATAGGACCTAGTGAGCAAGGAGTAGCAAAGACTCTAGACTTACTGGTAATGCATTTGCGTGAGAGAGAATGGGCGATAAACCCAACAAAAATATAGAGACCTTCCACCTCAGTGAAATTTATAGGTGTCCAGTGGTATGGGGCATTTTGAGATATCCCTTCTACAATGAAGAATAAGCTGTTGCTTCTGGCCCCTCCTATGACCAAAAAAGAGGCACAATGCTTATTTGGTCTCTTTGGATTTTTGGAGACAACATATTTCCTCATTTGTGTGTGCTACTCCGGTCCATTTACCGAGTGACCAGGGAAGCTGCTAGTTTTGATTGGGGACCAGAACAAGAGGAGGCTCTGCAACAGGTCCATGCTGTTCAAGCAAGCTGCATTACCACTTGGGCCATATGACCCAGCAGATCCAATGGTGCTGGAAGTTTCAGTGGCAAATAGAGATGTTGTCTGGAGCCTTTGGCAGACCCAGAATCAATGCAGACCCTTAGGATTTTGGAGCAGAGCACTGCCATCCTCTACAGATAACTACTCTTCTTTTGAGAAACAGCTTTTGGCCTGCTACTGGGCCTTAGTAGAAACTGAACATTTAACCATGGACCATCAAGTTGCCATGAGACCTGAGTTGCCTCTCATGAGCTGGGTATTGTCTGACACACAAACCATAAAGTTGGGCGTGCACAGCAGCACTCCATAATAAAGTGGAAGTGGTATATACAAGACAGGGCTCAAGCAGGCCTTGAAGGCACAAGTAACTTATGTGAGGAAATAGCCTAAATGCCCATGATCACCACCCCTGCCATATTACCTTCTTCCCAGCCCACAGCTTTTGCCTCTTGGGTTGTCCCTTACAATCAGTTGACTGAGGAAGAGAAATCTTGGGCCTGGTTTACAAATGGTTCTGCACGATATGCAGGTACCACCTGAAAGTGGACAACTGCAGCACTGTAGCCCCTTTCTGGGACATTCCTGAAGGGTAGTGGTGAGGGCAAATCCTCCTAGTGGGCAGAACTTCGAGCAGTGCCCCTGGTTGTTGATTTTGCTTGGAAAAAGAAATGTCCAGAGGTGCATTTGTACACTGATTAATGGGCTGTTGCCAATGGTTTGGCTGGATGGTCAGGGACTTGGAAGGAACATGATTGGTGACAAGGAGGTCTGGGGAAGAGCTATGTGGATAGACCTTTCTGAGTGGGCAAAAAACATGAAAATATTTGTGTCCCACGTGAATGCTCACCAGAGGGTAACTTGAGCAGAGGAAGATTTTAATAATCAAGTGGATAAGATGACCATCTCTGTGGCTAATGCTCAGCCTTTTCCCCTGCCATTCCTGTCATTGCCCAATAGGCTCATGAACAAAGTGGCCATGAAGGTAGGGATGGAGATTATGCATGGGCTCAGCAACATGGACTTCCCCTTACCAGGGCTGACTTGCTGACTTACAGCTACTGTTGAATGCCCAATCTGCCAGCAGCAGAGACCCACACTCAGCCCCTATACAGCACCATTCCTCGAGGTGACCAGCCTGCTACCTGGTGGCAGGGTGTGACTACATTGCACCACTTCTACCATGGATGGGGCAGAGATTTGTTTTAACTGGAATAGACACATACTCTGGATATGGGTTTGCATTTTCTGCACGCAATGCTTCTTCCAAAACTACCATCCTTGGACTTACCAAATGTCTTATTTACTGCCATAGCATCCCACACAGCATTGCTTCTGATCAAGGAACCCATTTCACAGCAAATGATATGAGGGAATGGGCACATGCCCATGGAATTCACTGGTCTTACCATGTTCTGCATCATCCTGAAGCAGCTGGATTGACAGAACGGTGGAATGGCCTTTTGAAGACTCAATTACAGCAGCAACTAGGTGGCAATACCTTGCAGGGCTGGGACAGTGTTTTCCAGGAGGCTGTGTATGCTTTAAATCAGCATCCACTCTATGGTATTTTTTCTCCCATAAGTAGGATTCATGGGTCCAGGAATCAAGGGGTGGAAATTGGAGTGGCACCACTCACTATTACCCCTAGTGACCCACTAGGAAAATTTTTGCTTCCTGTCCCTGCAACCTTAAGCTCTGCTGGTCTACAGGTTTTAGTCCCAAAAAGAGAAGTGCTGCCACCAGGGAACTCAACAATGAATCCATTGAACTGGAAGTTAAGACTGCCACCTGGACACTTTGGGGTCCTCTTACCTCTGAATCAACAGGCAAAGAAGGGAATTACTGTACTGGCTGGGGTGATTGATCCTGACTATCAAGGGGAAATAGGACTGCATCTACATAATAGGGGTACAGAAGAGTTTGCCTGGAATACAGGAAATCCTCTAGGGCGTCTCTTAGTACTGCCATGCCCTGTGATTAAAGTCAATGGAAAATTGCAACAACCCAATCCAAGCAGTAATAACAATGGCCCAGAATCTTCGGGAATGAAAGTTTGGGTCATCCCCCCAGGCAAATAACCATGGCCAGCTGAAGTGCTTGCTGAAGGTAACGGGAACATGGAATGGGTAGTGGGAAGAAGGTAGTGATAAATGTGAACTTTGACCAAGTGACCAGTTATAGAAACGAGGATTGTAATGGTCATGAATCTTTCTTTCTTGTTTTGTTATGACTATGATTGTATATGTACACAAAACGAATTTCTTTGTTTTCTTCCCCAACCTTTTCCCTTATTGTATGAGAAATTGTATTAGTTTCATGTCATGATATTTAAGGATGTCAGGTTTAAGAGTGAATATTACTCAAGGACTTGCACCCTATTCTGTAGAGAATTAATGCGTTTCAGGTTGTACGCAGGAAAGTTGAACATTGTTAGGTGGAAATATATATATATGTGCATGTCTTTTATTGTTTTTATTTAGAGACTAAGTATGGTTTAAGGTAATGTATATGGTTGCCGAGTTGACAAGCGGTGGACTGTGATGGTTAGGCTAATGTGACGACTCGGCAAGGTAATTGTGCCCAGTTGTTTGGTCAAGCAAGCATGGGCTAATTGTAATACAAGGACATTTATGGACTTTAGTCACCAGTGAGTTTACTGCATAGATAGCTGATTACATCTATATTAGCCAGGAAGATTGCCGTCAGCAATGAGTGACACTTTATCCAATCAGTTGAATGCCTTATTAGGGAAAGTGATTTCAGCATTCAGAGAGAATTTCCCAGCTGGTCTTTGGACAGCCAGCGTCTCCCAGAAACTCATCAGGGACCTTCGTTGGACTTTCATTGAAGCCCCTGGTTTGCAGCCTGCCTGCGGAACCTGGACTTGTGCATCCCCATGGTCACGTGAGAGACTTATAAAATCTCATACTATTGACAGATATCTCCTGTTGATTCTGTTTCTGTAGAGACCCCTGACTAATACACAAGTATACATACACCCAAGAGAACTGAAAACGTATATTTATAGCATCATTATTCATAATAGCCAAAAAGTGAAAACAAACCAGATGCATAAGTAGGTAATATAGTCCATACGGACAATGGTTGGTGGCAAAGCTCCAGGATGTGTAAGTTCATTGAGGGTGGTGGGCCACACTTGTGGGAGATGTTTGCGTGGGATGTGGTGGGAGGTGTGGGCAACATGGGAATCCCAGTGGGTTCCGTGTAATATTTTGGGTAATCTAAGCACCTCTTAAAATATATGTATATATATATATATATATAACATTTTTGTAAACAAAGTACACATATATGCATATATATTTATATATCATTTTGCAAATGTTTGTATGTATTGTGAGAATTTTGATTTTTACCCACAATAAAAATAAATAAAAAATTAAAAAAATAAATAAATAAGAATGAAATATTGATATATGTTACAACATAGTTGAACCTTCATAACAGCATGCTAAGGGAAAGAAGCCAGATACAAAAAGCCAAATAGTAAATGATTCCATTTATACGAAATGTCCAGAATAGGCCAATCAACAGAGACAGAAAGTAGATTAGTGATAACAAGGGCTGGCAAAATCAAGGAATGGGGAGTGGCTACTTAGTGGTGGATACAGGTTATCTTTTTTATTCTGGAATTAGTGATGATGATTGCACAACATTGTGAGTATACTGGAAGTCGCTGAATTGTACACTTTAAAATGGTGACTTTTGTATTACGTGGTTTTACCTCAATTAAGAAAAGAATATTTAGTAATATTGTGATGTTTTCCTTGTAAAATATTACTTAAGTAAAAGTTTATAAATCAAAGGAAACATTACTTAAACATTGTTATTTTGTGTTTACAAAAACTACAAAATATTTTGTTTGTTGAAAATATATATGAAACTGTATTAGTCAGCCAAAGGGGTGCTAATGCAAAATACCAGAGATTGGTTGGTCTTTATAAAGGGTATTTATTTGGGGTAGAAGTCCACAGTTACCAGGCCTTAAAGCATAAGTTTCTTCCCTCACCAAAGTCCATTGCCACGTGTTAGAGCAAGACAGCTCCCAAAGTTTGCCATGGTTGAGGCTTCTTGGGTTCCTCTCTTCCTGGGGCTGCGTTTCTCTCTGGGCTAGTGCCTCTGTTTCTTCCACAAGGTCAGCTGTAGACTATGAGGCTCTTTAGGCTCTTCTTCTCTCCACAAGGCCAGCTGTGAACTCTCAGATGAATGGCTTGTCTCTATCTCGGGGCCTTCTCTCCAGCATCAAAACTCTAACATCAAAACTGCTTCAACTCTGTTCTTGCCATGCCTTTTATATTTGATTTCCCCACCCACCAAGTAATGGGGCTCAATGCCCTATTGACGTGGCCCAGTTAACACCCTAATCATAAATTAATCATGTCCACATTAGCATACCAGTTTACAAGCATAATCCAATATATATTTTTGAAATTCATAATTACATCAAACTGCCAAACGACTACAGAAACCAATTAAACATATTTTAGAGCAGGTTTCAATAATATGTTTCTGTGTTCAGTAACAGGTTTCTGTTCGGGGACTCAAAGAATTTTGCTAGATAAATGAGAAACTAGAAGAAAGCACAACAAGGCAGTCTCATGCAGGGTATTGTGCCAAGTACTTTACTTTTTAACTGGTTGACATTCTTTCCAGTCATGAGCAGTGAGTGTGTCTCCACCTTGTTCTCCTTTCCTTGCCATCTTATTCTAGATCTAATGAACTTTAAGATGTTAGCTTCAGACATACCTTTCTGATCTGAAACTTTCTTCTGCTCTGTTAGCATTAACATTTGGCTCCCTTCCTTTAACAAACCTACTCCTTTAATGACACTATTTCCTGCCACTCTGGGTAAACGCCTTGTTTGTCCTGCTTCCCCACAATCCTGTTCACTGACCTTGATCCTTTTATTTTTCAGCATCCCTTTTTTCTTTGCCTTCCAAGGAAACCTGGACAGCAAGGATCCCAAAGACAGGAGGAAAGGAGGAAAAAAAATGAGAGCTAATTAGGCAAAGGTCTTGTCTTCTTTTGTGAAATCTGTTAGAAGAGAAATTGTCCACAGATGTTAGCAGGATAATTCCATATTGGTCTTTTAATTCTAAAGGTCAAACGTATTTAATACTTACTGTGTAGCTGATGTAGTAAATTTATATCTCTCTTCAACATAGAATATGTAGGCTTTTTTGAGAGTAGAGTTTTCTTTCCCAAACTATGTTCCACAGGATATTGTTGCTGGAAATGTTGATAGGGGCACAGTTTTGGGAGTGGGGAGGATTCCATGATTTAGGAAAAGCCTCCTCTTGGAGGTCCACAGTGCGCCTTAGCATGTTAAAGCCTTCTGAGACATACTTAGTCAAGAAGCCTGTTTAACTTAGCAGTTCCCAAAATTACTGGACCCCAGAACTCATTTTTTCTTTTTGCAGCAGAATTATTACTATCCAACATAACCTCAGTCCTAGAACATTGTAAATTTGTACAACTGCAGTAAAAAGAAAAATAGCTACTCTTACTAGCTAGTACCAAAAAATACCTGCGGTACATATGATCTATTTAATAGGCATATCATATATATTTAGGTAGCCTATAAATCTTCTATCAAGGTAGAGCTTTTTCTTTCATTTGTGTCAGATTGTTGTCTTTCAGTGATTTCTTTGTTCCTTTATATTTAGTCTCATTTAATTCATATAACAATATTTTTGAAGAGTGAATAAAGAAGTGGAACATCCCCTAGTTTTAATTGATGAGTAAAGTTTTCCATCTCTGTTAAAGCTGTAGTATGTAAAAGTGTATTTGTTGAGCCTGGTGTAAAATATAAGGCTTGTATAATTCAAACCCCTTGTGAAATCCAAACCATATTTTCATTTACTAAGGATTTTTGTCAAGACAAGCCCTTCCTTAAAAAAAGTAATTACCCTTGGATGTAGAAGGCATAATTAATAAGTAAGCACACTTCATTACTTTGTCAGTCCTTCTCTACAGAAAATAGTTAGTATTCAGTGTTTATCCATTAATACATATAAATATGCAGACATTAATATTGTATATCACAGTATATTCAAAAGAAACCTAGAGTAGGTATCATTTCTACTCTTTTCATTAGGTTTAATTAGTATAGGATTTGGCCTTTTCATGTATTTGAATTTCTTTTCTCTATGAAATGCCTTTGGTCTTGGTTTATTATATTGCCTTTGTTGCTTTTGAGAACTTTATAGTTGAAAATGGATATGCCCAATGCTAATAAGTGATTTGTAGCTCTCATAATATTATAAAAGTATAATATTAGATCAGTAGTGGCTTGTCATTGTTTTTGGTTTTTTTTTTGGGTATAGTACTTGACTCTAATAGGAAAATGAAATATGTAACATTTTAGATTAGATTCCTCTTGTGTGTTTTAGGGGGTATATTACATTTCTATTTAGACTGTCTAAATCTGTCTTTCGAATGATGACCCAGTACTGTTCAGAGCTGCTTCTACATGGTTGGCTTCTGATCCTTAGACAAACCAGCCAAGTCTGGCAGTGATAGAACATAATGGATTCAGAGTTTCTCCCCCATGAAACAAAAATGACTCCCAGGTGAGTTGCTGATGAGCAAAAACAGATTTTCTCTCACAAGACAGTCTTGTCCTAAGATGAAGCACAAAGTGAAGGCCCATATAACAAAACTGTTTCGGGTAAGATGGCTTTAAAACTAATTTTGTTAGTTTAGAAATTACTGTTTTTCTATTGTTTTTGCTTTTTCTAGTCACAAGCATCCCTTTTTCTTTACATCCTTCTAGTACTTTACATTGTTATATGTGATCCACCTGTTCTATGTCATAGTGTTTTCAACTCTGTACATACTTTGTTGACTGACTTAAAGGGTGAATTTGAACATCAAATTAAAATCGATAATATAGTCTTTTTTGTGGTGATGAATTCCTAAAGTCAAAATCTCATTTATCTGTTTGGAAAAATAGTAACATAATAATATCCAGATATATATAATTTATAAATAGATTTGTGCCTCTACGCAATCCTGATAGAAGTAGTCAAGGCAGTATTCATTCCTCCACAGGAGAGGCTTCTCACACACTTTGTGGCATTCGCAGGGATGCAATAGAAGCAGATGTGCAATGAACATTTACTTATTGGTACATTAGTACATATGGATATCTACTGACAAACATGCACTTGTTAACTGCAACACTGACAAGTTTACTGCTACTTCTGAGATTTAAAAGGAATGCTGGATCCTATCCCAATGGGTGAGAAGGACCGAGGCTGAAGCTGTGGGTGTGGGAACCTACAGAATGCCCTGTATCTGGACTGGGGTTTGTTTCAGAGTTCAAATTTTCATAAGTCCATTTGAAAACTCTTCATCATTATAGAATATTGGATAACAATATGACTAGGAAAATACCTTTTGGAGTAGATTTCAGATCCCACTAAAAGGCAGAGGGTAAAAAGTGGCATCTTTATAAAGTCCAGAGAAAATGCAGGGAAGGTTCAGGCGTCACCTCAGCTCCCTGCCTGGCCTCCATACGAATTAAATACTACACAGACTGCCATAGGCCAGCATAACACGCAAATTTCCATATTAGAAATATAACCAGAATATATATATATAATAGCTACAACCATTAATTATAGTTAATAAAGTCATTCCTTAGGCATCTTGTTTATCCAGATCTAACTGCATGGTAAGAGGCACAGAAATGGAATTGCATTTGGATGTAAAATTGCAAAAAGTACAATCATTAGGCTCCAGGATGCAAACTCAGGCACTAGGGAGTTAGACTTCACTGGAGAATGCTGCCAGTATGTTCTCTTCCAGAGAAGGTCTTCTATTACTCCTTTATTTACCCTTTACTATATGGGAAACTCAAGGTTTGAATGACAAATTGCTTTTTAAAAATAACTGGAGTCTGGAAGCCAATCAAACCTTTTTGGGCATAAGTCTCCTTGAAATATTTCTTTATTAAAATATTCGAAGAAAATGACTTCTTGGACCTTTGGCTTGATACTCTGGGATTCTCTAATCAAGTAATCTGCCATCAATACCTAGTTTATCTCTTTCTAACGAGGAAACCCCAAACCGAGAGCAGGCTTAGTCAGTTGCAAAACTAGAGAGAGACAACAGTCATGTACAATTTACAAGATGGTTATCAACTGTAGTTGAAAAACCAAAATGGGGTTGGGGGGAGAATAGTGGCTTTAGAACTTATACTCTGCTAAAAAAAAATAATGTATAGAATCCTTTCTAACTCAATGTATACAAACTTTGCTTGCTTTCTAAAATGCTTCATTTTGGGCTTGAGAGCCACCACTGAGCTCTTTGTTACATTTATTTAAACTGAGCAAGCACTTATTTCTTGAGCAGAATTTAAGTGGAATGTTAGAGAATCAATTGAGATATAAAATTTTTATTTAAAACTCCTTAAAATCTATGAATTTTGAACTAGCTTCTGAGTCCAACGTGGTGGTTCACTTTTCACCCTCTCACCAGTTTCCTGTTGAAACAACCCCTATCATCTTTGGAAAATTAAAGAAGAGTCTCACCCATAGTATCATCATGTTGAAGTCATTTGGTAGGAAACAGTGAAGGTAGGAGCAGAGTAAGGGAACATATTAGTCTGCCAGTTGCTAGCTAGTACATTTGAGAGAATGTACTAAGGAGGTTGGTCAGAGAGCCTGCCCCTCCATTTAAACCTACTAACATATTCAGGCTGGGAGTTTGGGCTGGTACAAGAATAGGAACAGAGATATCAGGTGAAACCTAAATCTCCTATCCCTGGCAGAGCTACAGGAGGAGGGAGCTGACTCTCCAGTGCATATCCCATGTGCTGCAGCTGCAGGGCCAGAACAGGAGTCACCATGGAGAGTGGCCCAAAGGGGTGGGTGGATAAAAAGGAGTTTCTAACCTCAACCAGCTTCAGGTCAAAAGGAGAATTCTCTGTGATGAGAGAAATATGTCTCTTGCTGTCCAATACAGTAGCCACTAGTCATACTTGGCTATTGAGCATTTGATGTATAGCTATTGCAACCAGGAAACTGAATAAGTACAAAAAAAAAAAAACCTTTAAAAGGGGCATTTTCTTTGGGGCATTTTTTTAAAAAGATTTATTTATTTATACCCCCCCACCCCCTGTTGTTTGCACTTGCTGTCTGTTCTCTGTGTCTGTTCATTGTGTGCTCTCTCTGTCTGCTTGTCTTTTAGGAGGCACCGGGAACCAAACCTGGGGCCTCCTATGTGGGAGGCAGACACCCAACTGCTTGAACCACATCTGTTCCCTGGGGTATTTTTTTATCTTAAAGAATTAGACAAATATACAAAGCTATTCATTGCAACATTTTTTATGATATTAAAAAGCATTATAATATTGGAGTAACATAAGTCTACTATTTAAAGCAGTTTCTTTCACTCCTATGTAATGGTATACCGTGTAGCTATTAAAACTGATTTATTGACAGAAAAGTTGTTTCCAATATGTTAAATGATAAAAGGCTTATTATAAAACCATGTGATTAGTGTTTGCTGATATTTTGGTATAAATATTTAAAAGTATTATTTACATACATATATATATAAATATACGTCTATATGTATATACATACATATGTATACATACTTAGATAATGGAGCTCTCACATCAAATTTTATTTATTTTAGTCCTTGTTCTGCCATTTATTACCTCTGTGATTTCATGCAAGTTACTTAACCTCTCACCCTCAGGTTTTCCATTGTAAAAGATAGATAAAAATAGTACCTACAAGAGCAAAATGGTACGGTAGGCAGCTCCAAACATGTGTTCCTCTACAGAAACATAAAAATGCAAGCAGAAACTGAACCGACTTTGAACAGAACCAACTTTGCCAGAACTCTACAAAGCATTTACATATTTACAGCAAGCAAGTGAATGCTGAACCAAGGAAAAAGCAAATTAAAAACAGTAGGAAAATGGCTGCTGGAAGACCCTCGTGAGATTTCCAGATTTCCACCACCCAGAATGATTCCCAGAGATTCTCCAGTAGTGTCCAGGGGCTTTTCATTGGCCCCCCACGAGGGTGGGGGGTGAGGGGGGACTGTCAAAACAGTAAACACCTGGGGCACCTCCCATGCCATTAGCAAAGGGGTGGAATAATTAACAGTTTAAAAAGCAGGTGCAAAGGTCAAATCACACACCCCCCCGCCCTGCTCTCGAACCCCCCCCATTCTCGGCCCTCATGGCTTCTGCGCCCTGCTCTCACTTTGTCCCCCCATTCATAGATGGACACACAAGTAAAACCTGGGCATTTATAATCTATAATGGTAAATTGTAGTCTATAAATCAGTCCTCTTTATTGCTCTTCAGCCCCTTACCCTCTACCAGGGACCCGTAATCTGCTATTTTCTCCCGTTTCTCTTCCCTCCCTACCTTAATAAATTACTGGCCTAACTAAAAAACAAACAAACAAACAAGAAACAGTAGGAAAGGGGAGTGGATGTAGTTCAGTAGTTGAGAGCCTGCCTCCCATGTATGAGGTCCTGGGTTCAATCCCTGTTACCTCCTTTTAAAAAAAAAAAACAGTAGGAAAGCTTTATGGCAGTTTTACTTGCCCCTGTCTGACCCCTTTCCTGGCTTGGCAAAGTCTTGACTATGGCGGTCCATGTTTGCAGTGTGGGACCTTGGTACCTGGTTCTGGAGGAAGTAGAGCAGACTGTAATAGCAAATTTTTGTGTTTGTTTTTCTATTGTCTCGGGCTACCTGAGGGTCTTAAGCAAGATGCTTCTATCTGTTTCACCTAATTCAGACCCCATTTATGGTGGAAAAGTGGGGGCCTTCCTTGAAAATATTGTAAGGAGAACACCCAAAAAACCCCACAGATGGTGGGGGCTAAAAGTATGGGTGAGACACAAAATAGACCACTTAAGGCCTTTGGGGGAGAAGCTGGGGAGAGAGTTTCTTTGGGAAATTGTGCATCAAAAGCATCTGTGGTTATACTGGAGGGTTTAGAAAGCCATGCATATGCCCAAGACAGAAGGCATGCTCAGAAGAGCCCCGAGAAGAACCTAAGCTTTCACCATTGGCTGATCTCTAGGCTCAGCACAAGCAAGAAGTGAAAGCTGGGGCCAAGTTGTAAATGACTTGCCTAAGTATTGATGTAGTACCTCAGAACAGAACCAATCTGTAAAGACTGGGAGACGTTTGTTGTTGTTGTTTAGGTGTGTGTATGTACGTGCATGTTTTAAGCCCCTGGTGTTTGAGGAAATCTCAGCCAAAACATAGCTGAACACAAGGTAATCCTTCAACAATCAAGATTCTTATTCCCAGAGTTACCACATTATACTATTTGTCCAGTTTTCAATAAAAATCACAAGGCATAGAAAGAAGCAGGAAAGTATGGCCCATTCAAAGGAAAAACATAACTGTATAGAAACCGTCCCTGAGGAAATCCAGACATTGGATTTACTAATCAAAGATTTTTTTTTTAAGATTTTTTATTTATTTATTCATTTATCCCCCCTTGCTGCTTGTGCTCGCCGGGTCAGCCAACCACGCTGTGCGGGCAGGCCTGCCCTCACCAGGAGGCCCCGGGAACCGAACCTGGGGCCTCCCACACGGCAAATGGGAGCCCCACTGATTGAGCCACAGCCGCTTCCCTAATCAAAGATTTTAAATCAACTATTTCAAATTTGCTTAAAGAGCTAAAGAAAACCATGGTCAGAGAACTAAAGGAAATCAAGAAAATGATGTTTAAACAAAATGAGGATAAAAATAAACAGATAGACATTATAAAAAGGAACCAAATAGAAACTCTGAAGTTCAAAAGTACAATATCTGTAATGAAAAATATACTAGAGGTGTTTATCAGCAGATTTGAGCAGAAAGAAGAAAGACTTGGCAAAGTTGAAGCGAGGACAATTGAAATTAGCCAGTTTGAAGAGTGGAAAGGAAAAAACAGTAAGAAAAGTGAACAGAACTTCAGAGACCTATAGACGACCATCAAGCATATAAATATACACATCATGGGGGGCGGATATGGCTCAACTGGTTGGGCATCCATCTCCCATATGGAGGGACGTGGGTTCGATCCCCGGGACCTCCCGGTTAAAAAAATATATATATATATATACACACACACACACACACATCATGGTAATCCTAGAAGCAGAAGAGAGAAAGTAGCAGAAATATATTTAAACACATAATGGTCCAAAACTTCCCAAATTTTATGAAAGCCATGAATCCATAGATCCAGGAATCTCAATGAATTCCCAATAGGATAAGCACAAATAGATCTATACAATTGTTGAAATCTGTCAAATTTTTGAAAGCCAAAAAACAGAATCTTGAAAGCTGCAAGAGAGTAGCAATTCATCATGTACATGGGACACTTAATAAAATTAACAGTGTAGTTCTCATCAGAAACTGTGGAGGCCAGAAGGCAGAGGGCTGACTTATTTTTAAAATATGGGAAAAAACAAATCCAACAACTTTAAAACAAGTATCTGGTGAAACTATCCTTCAAGAATGAAGGACAAAATTAAGAAAGTCCAGATAACAAAAGCTAAGGTGTTTCATTCCTGGTAGACCTGCCCTACAAGAAATGCTAAAGGGAGTCCTTCAGGCTGAAATGAAAGGACACTAGATGTTAACTTGAAGCCATATGAAGCAATAAAGAACACTCATAAAGATATCCACATAGGTAAATATATAAGATAATATTGTTGTATTTTGGTTTGTAACTCTTATTTTTTCTATATTATTTAAAAGGCAGATGCATAAAACAATTATAAAGCCTTGTTAATGGGCACAAAATGCATAATGTAATCTTTGACAATAACAATATAAAGTGGGAGGGATAGAGAGGTACTGGATTGGAGTGTTTGTATACTATCGAAAGTAAATTATTCAAACTAGCTTGTTATAAATTTAAGATAATTGTAATTTCCAAGGTAATTCCTAGAAAAATAACTGAAAACATACAGAAAATGAAAAAAGGGAATCAAAATGATACACTACAAAAAAATCAGTAATGGAGGAACCAAGTAACAAAAACATATAAGATATATAGAAAACAAATAGCTAAATGGGAAAAGTAAGTCATTTTTCATCAGTAATTACTTGAAGTATAAATAGACTAAACTGTCCAGTTAAAAGGCAGAGATTGGCAGAATGGATTTTTAAGAAAAAAAAAAAAACAAAAAACATGATCCATCTGTGTGCTGTCGATAAGAGCCCCATTTTATAACAGAGACACAATGAGGTTGAAAGTAAAAGGATGGAAAATTATATTCCATGCATTCTAACCAAAAGAGAGCAGGGGTGATAATACTATCAGATAAAATAGATTTTAAGTAAAAAAGGATTACAGGAGACAAAGAACACATCATATGTTGATTAAAAGTTTCAATCTAACAAGAAAGTATAGCAATTATAAGCATATATGCACCTAACAGCAGAGCCCCAAAATATATGAAGCAAAAACTGACAGAATTGAAGGGAAAAATGGACAATTTTACAATAATAGTTGGAGACTTCAATATCCTACTTTCAATAATGGAGAGAAGAACCAGACAGAAGATTAACAACTAAATAGAGGATTTAACACTGTAGATCAATTAGACCTAACAGACATCCATAGAACACTCTACCCTACAACTGCAGAATACACATTCTGTTAAAGTGTACATGGAATGTTTTCCAGTAAAGACCGTATCCTAGGCCATAGAATAATCCTTAAAAGTTTAAAAGGAATAACATTGTACAAAGTATGTTTTCTGACCACAATGGAATAAAACTAGAAATTAATAACAGAAGGAAAACTGAAAAATTCACAAATACATGGAAATTAAACAGCACACTCTTAAACAATCCATGGGTGAAAGAAGAAATCACAAGAGAATCTAGAAAATGCCTTGATGAATGAAAAAGAAAACATACAGAACTTACAGAATGAAGCAAAAGCAGTGCTCAGGGGGAGAATTTAAGCTGTGACAAAGAAGACAGGCCTCAGATCAGTAACCTAACTGTCTGTGGCCGTCTGGCAATTTGATGTAATTATGAATCCCAAAAATATAATTGGATCATGCTTATAAACTGATCTGTTAATCTGGGCATGATTAAGTTATGATTAGGGCGTTGAGCCCCACCCCTTGGTGGGTGGGGAATCAAATATAAAAGGCATGGCAAGAACAGAGTTGAAGCAGTTTTTGAGAAACAGCTTTGATGTTGGAAAGAAGGCCCCAGGAAAAGAGAAGCAAGCCGTTCGCCTGATCGTCTACAGCTGACCTTGTGGAGGAAACAGCCCGGAGAGGCACCCAAGAAGCCTGAACTCAGGCAAACGTCAGCAGCTGTCTTGCTCTAACACATGGCAATGGACTGTGGTGAGAGAAGAAACAACGCTTTATGGCCTGTTATCTGTGGACTTCTACCCCAAATAAATACCCTTTATAAAGATCAACCCATATTTGGTATTTCACATTAGCACCCCTTTGGCTGACTAATACACTGTCACCTTTAGGAAATTGAAAAAGAAGACCAAACTAAACCCAAACCTAACAGAAAGAAGAAAATAATAACTATCAGAGTGGAGATAAATGAAATAGAGAATAGAAAAAAGATAGAGAAACTCAATGGAACCAGAATTGGTTCTTTGAAAAGATCAACATAATTGACAAACCTTTAGATAGACTGGCTGAAACTGAAAGAGAAAAGACTCAAGTTATTAAAATCAGAAACAAAAGCTAGGACATTATTATCAACCACAACAAAATAAAAAGAATTATGAGACAATACTATGAACAACTGTATGCCAACAAATATGATAACTTAGACAAAATGGACAAATTCCTAGAAACATACAAACTACCTAAAGTGACTCAAGAAGAAACAGGATATCTTTAATAGACCTATAACAAGTAAAGAGGTTGAATAAGTAAAAAATAAAAAATAAACCTGCCAACAAAGAAAAGCCCAGGACTAGATGGCTTTTCTGGTGAATTCTACCAAACATTTAAAAAAGAATTAACACCAATCTTTCTCAAACACTTAAAAATATGAAGAGGAAGGGAAGCGGATATGGCCCAAGTGATTGGGCTCCCATCTACCATATAGGAGGTCTAGGGTTCGCTTCCCAGGGTCTCCTGGTGAAAAGCAAGCTGGCCCTCATGGAGCGCTGGCCTATGTGGGGACCTGGTGCAGCAAGATGACACAACAAAAAGAGACACAGACGAGAGACAATAGGAGACATGGCAGACCAGGCTGCTGAGGTGGTGCAAGAGATTCAGCTCCTCTCTCTCCTCCGGAAGGTCCCAGGATCGGTTCCCGGTGCCACCTGAAGAGAAAACAAGCAGACGCAGAAGAACACACAGAGAGCAGACAGCACAAAAACAACGAGGGGTTGGGTGGATAAATTAAAATACATATATAAAGAGGAGGGAAGACTTCCTAAATCATTCTGTGAGGCCAGAAAAATGTAAGTAAAGAAAAGCTACAGACCAATACTCCTTATGAGTATGATTTAAAAATTCACAACAAATACTAGCAAAAACAAATCCAAAATCCATGGTCAGAGAACTAAAAAAGATTATATGACTGGACCAAGTGTTATTTATTCCCGGAATTAAAGGGGTGGTTCAACATAGAAAAATCAATCAATGTAATGCACTTCATTAATAGAATATAGGGGAAAAAAACACACATGATAATGTCAATTGATGAATAACATGCTTTTCATGATAAAAATGCTCAAATGAGGAACAAAAAAAACTTTCTCAATATAATAAAGGCCACATATGAAAGCACAGGTAACATAATACTCAACAATGAAAGATTGAAAGCTTTCCCTCTAAAATCAGGAAAGACAAGACTGCTTTCCCCACTTCTATTCAACATAGTATTAGGAGTTCTATGTTAGAGCAATTAGGCAAGAAAAAGAAATAATAGCTATCTACATGGGAAAGGAAGAAGTAAAACTATATTAGCAGATGATAGTGTATATCTAGAAAACCGAAAGAATCCACACACACACACACACAACGGTTAGAGTTAATAAATAAATTCAGCAAACTTGTAGGAAACAAAACATGCAAAAACCAGTTGCATTTCTATACAGTAGCAATGAATAATCTGAAAAGGAAATTAAGAAAATTTCATTTACAATACTATATAAAAGAATAAAATACTTAGGATAAATTTAACCAAGAGATGCAAGATTTGTACACTGAAAATTATAAAACATTGCCAAGGGGCAGATGTGGCTCAAATGGTTGGGCGTACGTCTGCCATATGGAGGGACCTGGGTTTGATCCCCGGGACCTCCTGGTGGAAAAAAAAAAAAAAAAAAAAAAGTTGCCAAAAGTGATTAAAGAAGATCTAAATAAATAGACATCCCTTGTTCAGGAATTGGATGACTTTATATTAAGATGGTAATACTACTCAAAGTTCTCTACATATTTAATGCTCTTCCTGTCAAAAGCCCAAAAGACATTTGCTGGCAGGAATGAAACCCCATCCTAAAATTCATATGAAATTTCAATGGACCTAGAATAACCAAAACAATCTTGAAAAGGAAGAAAAAAATCAGAGAACTCGTACTCCCCAATTTCAAAACTTACTACAAAGCTATAGTCATCAAGATGGTGTGGTTCTGGCATAAGGATAGACATATAGGGGAAGGAAGGAAGGAAAGAAGGAAGGAAGAGAGGGAGTGAGGGAGGGTTGACAAAGATGTGAATAAATCGGAACTCTTTTGCATTGCTTCTGGGTATATAAAATGGTGCAGCTGCTGTGCAAAACAGTTGGCAGTTCCTCAGAAA
This sequence comes from Tolypeutes matacus, assembly GCA_026826555.1. Classification (NCBI taxonomy): domain Eukaryota; kingdom Metazoa; phylum Chordata; class Mammalia; order Cingulata; family Chlamyphoridae; genus Tolypeutes; species Tolypeutes matacus. The sequence goes on from JAKSZT010053792.1 coordinate 7,359,493, forward strand.
GTTAAAAATATAACTACCATACAAACCAGCAATTCCACTCCTTAGGTATATACCCTAAAGAATTGAAAACAGGTACTCAAACAAATACTTGTATGCTAATATTGATAGCAGCATTATTCACAACACTAAAAGGTGGAAACAACCTAAACATCCATCAACAGCTGAACAGATATAGAAAATGTAGTATATACATAAAATGGAAAATTTTTTTCACCTATAAAAAGGAATCAGGTTCTGGTACATGCTACAACATGAAGAACCTTGAAAATGTAATGCTTAGTGAAATAAGCCAGGCACAAAAGGATAAAAAAAGTATAATCCCACTTCTATGCAATACCTAGAACATGCAATTCAGAGACAAAAAGTATGTTAGAGATTACCAGGGACTGGGGGTAGGAAAGAATGGGGAGTTATTGTTTAAAGAATGTGAAGTTTCTATTTGGGCTGATGAAGGTTTTGGAGGTGGCTGGTGGTGATGGTTATATAGCATTGTGAATGGAATTAATGCCACTGAATTGTACACTTAAAAATGGTTAAAATGGAAAATTTTATATTATAAATATTTTACACAATGTAAAAGAAAAGAATCCCAACTATTCTGTACCTTGATTGGTGACTACACAAACCTATTCATGTGATAAAAATTGCATAGAACTAAATACACATACACACAAATACACAAGTGAGTACAGTTAAAACTGGTGAAATCTGAACAAGATTGGTGGATTATATCAATGTCCATTTCCTGTTCGTGATATGGTACTACAGTTTTGCAGGATGTTACCATTATGGGAAATTGGATGAAGGGTACATGGGAATCTTTGTGTTTTATTTCTTACATTGGCATGTGAATCTACAATTATCTCAAAATAAAAAGTTTAACAAAGTAGTAGGTATCTCATTGGTATCTGCATTGTTTAGCATGGTACCTCTATTATCATGTAATAAGTTCATAATAAATGGCAGCTTTTACTCTGACGATGGTGATTGTTATTAGGATATGCTTATGTGCAATGGGAAAATTTAGAAGATAAATATCAAAATATTAACAAGCTGACTTTGGTTGGTAAGATTACAGGTGATATATGTGTTAGTCCTTTTCTGTATTTTCTGATGATCATTTTGTGTTTGAGCAGATATTATAATTGAAAAATGATTAAAGCTTTCTATGTACCTTATAGCCATTTACCTAAGATATGCCAGTTAAGCAAGAAAAATTACAGATAGTGCTAAAAGATTTACGACATCTAATATAGCGTTCATCACTCTCCTTAGAAATATACAACCATTTTTGTGGCTATAAGAAATATGTAAAATTAAAGCCAATGGAAACATAATAGTGTAGTTAAAACACATTCCTGCATGTAGAATTATAGTTTAATCACATTTACATCTGGGAAGACAACATAGAATGCACTGAGCTGTGTTTGAACTTGCATCTTTTATAATCTGGGAAAAAATAAGACATTTATTTCTATTTGAAAATGGTTCTGCTTTTTAGTTGCCTTTTTCTAGGGTTGCACAAATTCAGTAGCTCTAATGGTTGTGTGGGTTGTTGGCAAAGCTATAGACATATAGTTAAGGCATTGCTTTGGTGAATAGTCTTAAATTTCACATTACCAAAATTTTTGACGGCAATCTTTTAATATTTCGCTTTGCTTAGAATCCACATTGTGAGTCAAGTTCTGTTCTAGGCTTTGGGGAATAATAAGAAGGAAAAAGGCTTCCAGCCCTCAGGGGTTAGAGTGGTAGGGAATACAATTAAACAACTAAAATAATAAGATGTTATAAGTGGTATGTTAGAAGCAAGCAGGTACAGTGGGGTATCCATGAAGGAGTGGCCAATTGTATTTTTTTTTAAAGGTTTATTTTATTTCTTTATTCCACCCCCACCTCCACCCCCTGGTTGTTTGCACTCGCTGTCTGCTCTCTATTCCATTTGCTGTGTACTCTCTTTGTCTGCTTGTCTTCTCTTTAGGAGGCACCAGGAACCGAACCTGGGACCTCCCATGCAGGAGAGAGGTGCTCAATCGCTTGAGCCACCTCAGCTCCCTGCTTTCGTTGTGTCTCTCATTGTCTTTCCTCTTTGTGTCTCCTTTGTTGCATCATCTTGTTGCGTCAGCTCACCACGCTTGCTTGTTGTGCCAGCTTGCTCTCTTGCTCATGTTCTCCAGGAGGCAATAGGAACCGAACCGGGGACCTCCTATGTGGTAGGCAGGAGCGCAATTGCTTGAGCCACATTCGCTTCCTTGGCCGATTGTATTTTGAGAAAGGGTGTGTGATGGGTAGGAAGTGATGAAAAGGGGCTGAGGAAAAAATCTTCACAAGGGCCAAAATGCTTGAGCTGAATCTATTGTTTTTTCTCTTTTATTTAGAGAAGTTGTAGGTTTACAGAAAATTCATACAGAAAATACATAGTTCCCATTTAACTTCCCCCTCCCCTTGCCACACACGCAGTTTTCCTTATTATTAACACTTTGCCTTAGTGTGGTACCTTTGTTACAATTGATGAAGCATTATTATTATAACTGTGCTATTAATTCTAGTCTACAGTTTATATTAGGGTTCACTGTGTTGTACAATGTGTTGTACAATGTGGCAGTTTGAAATTATTTTATGAATTCCCAAAACAGAAAGATTATGTTTTGTAAACTAATCTGTTCCTCTGGGTGTGATACCCTTTGACTGCATTAAATTCAGTTGAGGGGCCTTTGATTAGATTACCCATGTTAAGATTGCTGTAGGGCTTTTTATTGGACTATGTCAGTGAGTTGAGTCCCTGCCCACTTGCTGGGTCTGCTAGAAATGGACACTCAAACAGACACAGGAAGAGAGATCTCTGTCATTTTTTGATCCTGCCATGTAACAGAAAGAAGGCTCAAAGAGCTGAGGCCCTGGGGAGAGATGAGCCATTTGTCTGATAACTTACAGCTGGAACTGGGAAGTGACTAGAAAAGCAGAGACTAATATAGGAAGCCCTAAGAGACAAGCCCTATGCCAGCTTGCAGCTAAAATTGGGAAGAAAGTGAAGCAGTTGAGCATGAGAGAGGAAGCCTGGAGGGGAAGGAGAAAACTGGACAGAGATTTGTAGTCATCTTCCTTCACCACTTGGCAACACGCTGGGATCAATAGTAGCTGACTTTGGTGAGAAAGTATCCCTGCTGATGCCTTGATTTGGGCATTTCATGGCCTTGGAACTATAAACTTTTGCCCCCAAATAAATCCCCATTATAAAAGCCAACAGATTTCTGGTACTTTGCATTGGCACCTCTTTGGCAAGCTAAAATATACAGTCTTAGGTATTTTTTTTTTAATTCTAGTAACATATAGTCAAATACATAATTGACTAGTGTCAATTACATTCACAATGTTGTGCTGTCACCACCATCCATTACCAAAACTTTTCTATCACCCTGAACAAAAATTCTGTGCCAAGTAAGCATTTACTCCCCATTCCCTGCTTTCACCTGGTCCCTGATAATTTCTGTTCTAGTTTCTGACTCTGAATTTGCATATTTTAATTTCATATCGGTGAGATCATACAATATTTGTCCTTTTGTGTTTGGATTATTTCAACATTACATCATCGAGGTTCATCCATGTTGTTTCATGTATCAGAGCTTCGTTCCTTTTCTTGACTGAACTATATATTCCATTGTATGTATATACCACATTTTGATTATCCATTCATATGTTGATGGACATTTGGGTTGCTTCAAGTGGTATTGCTAGGTCCCATGTGGCAACTGTATACTTAACTTTCTAATGTAAACTGCACCATTTTACATTCCCACCAAGAATAAATTAGTTTTCCTATTTCTTCACATCCTCTTCAACATTTATTTCCCATTTTAAAAATAGTGGCCATTCTAGTGGCTGTGAAATGGTATCTCCTTGTGGTTTTGATTTGCATTTCCCTAATGGCTAATGATTTTGAGCATCTTTTGAGATGTTTATTGGTCATTTGTGTATCTTCTTTGGAGAAATGTCTATTCAAGTGCTTTCCCATTTTATAATTGGGTTGTTTGTCTTTTTGTTGTTAAATTGCAGAATTTCTTTATATATTTTGTATAGTAAACCCTTGTTGGTTATGAGGTTTCCAAATATTTCTCGCATTCTGTAGGTTTTTTTTTTCTTTCATGATGAAGTCCTTTGCACAAAAGTTTTTAGTTTTGATAGAGTCACACTGTTTTAGTTTCCTAGGCTGCTCAAGCTCATACCATGAAACGGGTCAGGTTGAACAATGGGAATTTATTTGCTCACAGTTTATGGATGGGAAAAAGTCTAAATCAAGGAATCATCAAGGCAATGATGTGGCATTCTAGGGCTGAGTCCTGATGATCTGTGGTCCTTAGTTTGTCACATGGCAAGGCACATGGTGGCATCTCCTGGTCTCTCCCTTTCTTCCAGATTTTGTCAATGTTTTCAGCTTCTGGCTGCTCCCTCTGGCTTTCCTTCTATGTCTGAACTTCATCCCACTTATAAGGGACTCCAGTAATAGGATTAAGACCCATCCTGATTGGACTGGGCCACATCTTAACTGAAATAACCTCATCAAGAGGCCTCTACTGACCTTGGGTCCACACCCACAGGGAGGGATTAGGTTTAAGAACATGGTTTTTCTGGGATACATACAGCTTCACACCCCTACACCTGTTTTCTGTTTTTTCTTTTGTTGCTTGTGTTTTAGTGTAAAGTCTAAGAAACCATTGCCTAATAGAAGGTCTCAAAGATAGGTCTCTACGTTTTCTTCTAGAAGTTTTATAGTTTTGGTTCTTAGATTTAGGTCCTTGGTCCTTTTTGAGTTAATTTTTGTATTTGGTGTAACATAGGGGTCCACCTTTATTCTTTTGCATATGGATATCCATTTTTCCTATATTTGTGATTTTTCCTTTTTTCCATCCATTATTGATTTATATTCATTCCATTCTGATCAGAGAAAATGCTTTGTTTAATTTCAATTTTTTAAAATTTATGAGACCTGTCTTGTGATCCAACATATGGACTATCCTGGAGAAGGATCCATGAGCACTTGAAAAGAATGTATATCCTGCTGTTTGGGGTGTAATGTTCTATAAATGTCCTTTAGGTCTTGTTCATTTATCATATTATACAAGCTCTCTGTTTCCTTATTTATCTTCTCTCCATATTTTCTATCCAATGCAGAGTGGTGTTTTGAAGTCTCCAACTTTTATTGTAGAGATGTCTATTTCTCCCTTCAGTTTTGCCAGTATCATGTATCTCATGTATCTTGGACATCCAGGTTAGGTGCATACATATTTATTATAGTTATTTCTTCCTGATGAATTATCTCTTTTATTAATATATAGTGACCTTTTTCATCTCTTATAACAGTTTTACATTTAAAATCTATATTGTCTGATCATTAGTATTGCTACTCCAGATCTTTTCTGATTGCTATTTGTATGGAATATCTTTTTCCAATCTTTCACATTCAGCCTGATTGTATCCTTGAGTCTAAGGTGGTTCTCTTGTAGACAACAAATTGAGGACTCATATTTTTTTATCCATTCTGTTAGTCTATGTCTTTTAATTGGGGAGTTCAATCCGTTAACATTCACTGTTATTAATGTAAAGGCCTAACTTTCTTCATCTGTTTTATCTCTTGGCTTTATGCTGTTCTGTCTTACTAGAGTCTGTCTTTTAACCCTTTTAGTTACCCTTACTTATGATCTTCATTTCTACACTCTTCTCCAAGCCTCTCATCCTTGTATTTTCCTTTCAGCCTATAGCACACCCTTTAGTATCTCTTGTAAATCTGGTCTCTTTGTGACAAACTCTGTTTTTGTTGTTGCTGTTTGGTCTGAAGAAGACTTTAAACTCACCTTCATTTCTGAAGTACAGTTTTGCCAGATAAAGAATTCTTGGCTGGCAGTTTTTCTCTTTCAGTACCTTAAATATATAATACCACTGCCTTCTTGCCTTCATGGTTTCTGATGAGAGCCTGGCATTTAGTCTTACTGAATCTCCCTTTTAACTGATACGTTGCTTTCTTCTTGCTGCTCTCAGGATGCTCTCTTTATCTCTGGCATTTGACATTCTAAATAGCAGGTGTCTTGGAGTAGTCTATTCAGATTATTCTTTTTGGAGTATGCTGTCCTTCTTGAATATTGATATTCATGTCTTTCATAAGGGTTGGAAATTTTTCAGTAATTATTTCCTCAAGTATTTTTTCCAAGACTTTTCCATTCTCTTCTTTTTCTGGGTAACCTATAACATGTATGTTGGTGCATTTCACACTGTCATTCAATTCCCTGAGACCCTGTTAATTTTTTCCATTATTTTCTCTTTCTGTTCTTCTGTCTTTTCAAGTTCAGATGCATTGTCTTCCAATTCACTAATTCTGTCCTCAAACAATTCACATCTGCCATTATGCCTCTACTGTATTTTTAATATCATTCATTGTGTCTTTCATTCCCATAAGCTCTGTTAATTTTCTTAGCAAATTGTTGTTTATGCTCACTCAGTATCATCTTAATATGCTTTATCTCTTTAGCCATGTTTTCCTTCAGCTCCTTAAATTGATTAAGGATATTTGTGTAAACTTCATTGATTAGTTGTCTTAAATCCTGTGTCTCTCTTAACACAGCAAAACAATGCAGAACCTCTTCTCTGAACACTAAGTACCCCCTCCTTCATAGCCAATTGGTTTCTGCTCCCCTTGTCTCATCATAGGCAGCCCAACTTTCCTTACAATCTTGTTTTTTGTTTGTTTGTTTGTTTTCAGACAAGGGCTATAGAGACCTGTCTCCAGAAGAGCATGGGTGACTCAGAAAACTCCATTTATTGACCTCTGAATCTAACAAAATTAAGAGCACTGCACAAGTCTTTTAAGGGGACCTTAGCAATGTTGCTTCCACTGCTCTGCACACTGAAGTCAGCTTGATTCTGCTTCTGTCATAGTCTCTGTATCTGTTTTCTGAGAAGCTAAGAGAATTTCACATGCACGTTTCCTTCGCAGTCTCTCAGCATTTGTGATCATCATGGGATGCAGAGGGAAAAAGCCAGAAAGACCCAGAAGCTTTTCCACATGCTTTTCCACATGCTCAGAGAGATGGGCCCCACAGCCAATCCAATGCCGGATCCTCTCCAGGTTGAGGGCAACAAGGTTCTCTCCATGACTGTTGGGCAGTGGATCATAGGAACCCAATTGCTCCACAAAACGGCCATCTCTGGGACACTTGTGAGCAGCCACAATGCGATAGAAGGGCCTGTTGGCGCAGCCACCCAAGGCAAGGCTGATGGTTAAATGGCCCCCATGGTAGGCTTTGCAGAGAAAGGTAGTGACCTGGACCATGGTGCAGCCAGCTTGCACCGGTCACGACGCCTCCTAAAGTCCTACTGACTGCACGGCTTTAAAGCCTCGGTCTGCGCGGGGGGCACACGCAGAAGATCAACAACGCCTCGGACCCCGAAGACCCAGCTTCCCATTACAATCTTGTTTTTTTTAAAGATTTTATTTATTTATTCATTTCTCCCCCCCTTGCTGCTTGTGCTCGCTGGGTCAGCTAACCACGCCGTGCGGGCGGGCTTGCCTTCACCAGGAGGCCCTGGGAACCGAACCCGGGGCCTCCCATATGGTAAACGGGAGCCCTACTGATTGAGCCACAGCCGCTTCCCGTACAATCTTGTTTTGTTTCTACTTTCAGCTTAGTATTGTTAAGTGACCACTATATGGCTAGCTTTGTTCTCAGTGCAGTGGATAACAATGAACAAAACAAATGTGATCTTTATCCTTATGGAATTTATACCCTCAGTGGAAAGAACTATTCTTATAAACTTCTTAGATACCTCCAATAGAGGTTGACAAATCCAGTGGACACTTCTATTAACACTTGAAATTGTAATGTGTTCTCCCTTCTTTGAGGAAAGAAACTCTTCTTTTTTTTCCCCTTAACATTGTCCTTTCCTGGGAGAAGGAGGCTTCTGCTTCCCTGAGCATACATCATATCTTTACATGATCCTTTTTCTCTGAAAAGTCTCTCTTTCAGATCCTTAAATGTTTTCATTTCCCAAAAGAGCTCTTTACTAATTGCCTTTCTCTCTTCTCAGGTAAAATATTATTCCTGGGCAATGATGATGATTTCCTCAGTTCTCTACATCCAATTGAGTGCTCTCTCCTGTGCTCCAGATCCATACATATATCTAAGGTCACTCACCATATATATGCCCCATAGACATCTCAAACTCATTGTGCCTGATACTAAAATCAACATTTCTCCCCATCTCTAACCTGTAATGCTTTTCCTTTTTAAAAATTGTTTCACAGTCTATTCGGTTATTTGTCCCTTCCTGGATCATTTGCCCTTATCCTATCTGTGACTAAATTTTATTGCTTCTGTCCTGCCTCTTTGTATCCATCTCCCCCTTTCTATCTTTATTGCTATTGCACATGTCAGGTACTGTCCTTCCTCTCTTTCTCCTAAACTTACTGGCTTTATTCCCCTGGAATTAGTCTTGGCCAATGGGCCCAGGATTCAGGAGCATATATTGATTACGTGAACCTATTTTGTCTTGGAACCCATGTTCTGAAAACTCCTCTGAGTTATACGAGAATTTGAAAAGATAACCAAAAGGATTTGTTGATAATGACTATACTCATAGTATGTATTGAGCCATACAGTCTACCAAATAGTTGATGTAAGTATATATGTATATATAAAAATAATAGAATTTGTATTAAAAAGGTAAATAATGTTGGAGATCATTTGCTGCATTCTAAATGAATGGTAAATAATTGCCTCAAAGTTTTGGATGAGTAACGCTTAATGAATAGAGAGGAACAAAGGAAGTAAAAAGTAGGCAAAGGTAAGAGGCTGGATAAAGAGAGAAGAGATAATGTAAAGTAAACAGTAAAGATACATGGAAAGGAAATTAGTGAAATTAAAATTTCTATGAATGTTCTGACTGATCATATACATGTTTGGATTGCCCTATTAGTGAAAACAAAGTTTTGATTTCATTCCCCTATAGTCCTTTAAGTTTAGTGACTGAATAAATTTTTCAGAATTCATTCAAGTCTTAATGTATGTTGTATAGCTATCTCAAAACATCTTTATTAGAATTTTCTTTTTGAATTTTCAGAAATTACATCTTTTTCTCCATTATCATTTCAATTGAAGTATTTTTTCAAGTTGGTTCTGTGAAGAATTAACATATAAAAAACTTATATAAAATGATACTTTATTTCTGAAATGGAAATTATTATATTGTTAAGATTTTTCCTGAATACCCTATTCAAAACACTATCAACATAGAGCAGTGGTTTTCAAACTGTTTTGATTGGGAACCACTCTAACTCTTGCTCAGTTCTCTCTCACATGCTCTTTTTTTTTTTTTTTTTTTTTTTTAAAGATTTTATTTATTCATTCATTTATCCCCCCCTTGCTGCTCGCGCTCGCCGGGTCAGCCAACCACGCCGTGCGGGCAGGCCTGCCCTCACCAGGAGGCCCCGGGAACCGAACCCGGGGCCTCCCATATGGTAAACGGGAGCCCTACTGATTGAGCCACAGCCGCTTCCCTGTCTCACATGCTCTTAATCTTACTCAATCTCTTTCTCCCCACTCCATCTCTCTTTTTCTGTTTCCTTCTTTTTCTTGCCTCCCCTCCATCCTACTGAACAGAAATAATATCCTAATAACCTATGTTGTACACTGCCACAACAGATTCTTTTCTAATCCAGTGCAATTTAAGTGGTTTCACTTAGGGGGAAAATGTTGGTTCTAATTTACCAAATCAATTTCATAATCCATAAATGGGTCATAAACTGCAGTTTAAACAACATCTCAGATTTTTACAAAAATAGTTTTTAAAAATTGCAGAACAGTGTAAGATAGCAAACCAAAATTACTTATAATCTCTTCCCCAGGTAATCCCAGTTGACATTTTAGGAATATAAAAGTAATACATGCATAAAAAGAATTCAAACAATACATAAAAATATAAATTAAAAATTAAAAACCTCTGTTTTCCTTAACACCTGGTCCTTTTACACAAAAGTAACTATTGTAAATGGTTTCTTATGGCCTTAAGGATATTTTTGATGCATATAACAGCACCTGTGTCTTTTAAAAGTATAAAAGATATACACTACATGTTTTCAAGGCCAAAAAAAAAAAAAAAAAAAGATATACACTACATATTCAGTTTTATTCCTTGTCTCTTTATCATTTGATACTATATCTTAACGGTCTTCTTATCAACAATACAGATCTGTTTTGTTCTTTTTGCATTCTTTTTGCTGGCTATATAATGTCCAGTTATAGGAATGGACCTTACTTTATTCAACCAGTTTCCTATTGATCCAATTTAGATGCTTCCCAGATTTTGTTTGTTTACTATTTTTGTTTGTTTGTTTGCAAGTAATGCTGTAGTGAACATCTTTATTCTCTACCTTGTGATGTTCTTTTGTGAGTAGAATAAATTCCAGGCAGTGGAATTTCTGGGTCAGAGGGTTTGTGCATTTATAATTTTGACAAGTATTGCCAATCAAAAACATTGTGAACATGATATGAATGCCTTTCCCACATCTCCAACACTGGATATTATTAAGATTTAAACATTTTCCCAGTCAGATAGATGAAAAGTAGATCTCCATTGTTTCAATTTGCATTTCTTAAAGTAAGTGAGGTAGTCATATTTTCATATATGAAACTACTTGAAACTATTTTAGTTTCTATTTATTTTTATGAAATGTCCCCTCACATTTTCTGCAGTGATGCTTTTTTTTTTTTTTAAATTCTATAAATCAAGCAAATTAGCCCTTTATTGCCTACAAACGGATTTGATGATGTTTTCCAAGCTTTTATTAGTCTTAGGATATGTTTTCTTTTAAACATCAAAAGATTAAAAAAATTTATTCCATCCCTCCCCCAGCCCCTGATGGTTCTCTTGTCTGTCTGCTCATTGTTTGCTCACCTTCTCCAGGAAGCACCGGGAACTGAACCTGGGACCTCCCACATGAGAGGCGAGCGCCCAGTGGCCTAAGCCACATCTGCTCCCCGTGGGCTATGGCATCTGCTGTCTTGTGGCACCTGCTCGTTTAGGCATCTACTTGTTGTGGCGTGTGTGGGGTCTAGCTCGTTGCAGCAGGTGCTGCTTATAGCTTGTTGCTGGGGGTGTGGTGTCTAGCTTGTCTCTTTAGGAGGCACCAGGACCCAAACCTGGAACCTCCCATGTGGTAGGTGGGTGCCCAGCTGGTTGAGCCACATCTGCTTCCCAGGATATGTTTTCTATACAAGATAGTTTTGTGGTCAAATTTATTGATCTTTTCCCTGTGTATTTTATTTAAAAAGAGCTTTTCCTAAATCAGGTGTTTGTTCATTTTAAATGTATTTAAGAGTGTGACCAGAATTTACGTTGGAGAAGAACATTTTAAAGAGGATCGTTTAGGGAGAGTTGACAAATTATATATTTTTTTCAAGCAACCTTGATAGAGACATTAAATTTCAAAGCTCAAAATCATTCAAAGAACGCTAACTTTAAAGTTAAACTTGTCCATTTTACATATGCTCTCTGCTAAAAACAAAATTATTGAAAGTTGTAGTGTTTGAATTAATTTTCATATTTACTATTTAGTGATTTCTAGGTTCTTTTCTGATCATTTTATTTTCATAAAAGCTGTATCACAATGTAGCTCTCTGTAAAAAAAGAAAATTGAAGTTAACACTCAGTGGAAATACTATTTTTAGGATTTATTGATTAAATTTAGTAGATGCTTAATATAAAATAAATTATTTATTTCACTGCGGAAACTCATCCCTTTCTGCTTTTTCTCCCAATGCATATGAAGATTTCCTAGCAGAGTGGGAAGGAAGTGAATTTTCTGTTTAATGGAAACAATACAGTAGAAAATTCCTGGATTGTGTTTTAGTCAGATAATTTAGTAGCTTTCCTTATTACTACTGTTAGAATTCCTGTGAGATCTTAAGGAACTATAAATGATTAATTTATTTGAGCCTCGACTTTACTGTGTTTATCTTTTCTAGAAGCATAGTGATCTGAAGTGATGAATCACTGGTATTAGTAATTTACCCATAAAAAACTAATCAAAACTCTTAGCTATAAATTGTATGTTAGTACAATTTCTTGTAGTATCTGGGTGGGGTGTCTGACTATTGATAATGCCAGACGTTCTAAAAACAGGAACATCTAACGTGTATTAGACAAGTACTGTCACAAAGCAAAAACCCGTCCCTCTTTCTGCAGATCCTCAGCTAGCAAAGTCTAGTTAGAGGGGATGGATGTGGCTCAAATGGTTGGGCGTCCATCTCCCATATGGAGGGACCCAGGTTCGATCCCCGGGACCTCCCGGTAAAAAAAAAAAAAAAAAAAAAAAGTCTAGTTGGAGGGAAAGAGATGAATTCCTGAGGAATTCTACCTGGTAGCCTGCTTTTACTATAAAAAATGCACAATTGTGTATTTTAGAAGTATATGTTATAAAGGTATGGGTTAGGTGTAAAGCCTAATAGCCTGAGATTAAACTGAGATGAAAGTAAGGTTTACTCTGGCCATATAGGATAAAATTACTAGTTTATTTTGCTTAATTAATCAAATAGCAACTTCAAGTTACTTTGAGACTTAAGGATTAAATCCCTTGAGAAATCTTACTTAATTTTGTTTGAATGTTGCTTGTAAATGAAAGATACTGGGCACTTTGTAAAATAATATTCTTTAAATATGGAATAAATGTCATCTAACCAACATGTTTGAAAACTAATTCATGTACTATTGATTTCATTTACTCACTCAACTCTGTGCCAGGTCCTGTGTTATGTGGTTTTATAGATATTCATCTGGAAAGAAAAGAGATGTACCTCATTATGTAGTAATGGAGGTTTGCCATACTAAGTTTAGAATAACGTAGGGGTGATTTGATATTCAGTTCCAAAAGATGAATAGTGAAGGAGTTCATCTTAGAATTAGAATATTCATTACGTGATGAGAATACCTATTAGTATATGTTCTTGCTGGATTGATGCTTTGTGTAATTCCCACTTCCCTCTTTTTCCAGCAAGGCCCACTTCATTAGGAGCACCCTCTCTGACTTTTCAGATTAGGTTAGGTCTCTTGAATATGCACGTATTTTTTGTTAATGTTTCATAGTTGTAATTTAATTTTTTTTTTTTTTAATTTTTTAATTTTTTATTTATTCATTTATCCCCTCCTTGCTGCTCGCGCTCGCCGGGTCAGCCAACCACGCCGTGCGGGCAGGCCTGCCCTCACCAGGAGGCCCCGGGAACCGAACCCGGGGCCTCCCACCTGGTAAACGGGAGCCCCACTGATTGAGCCACAGCCGCTTCCCTATAGTTGTAATTTTAAAATTATTTGTTTAATATGTCTCTTCTTCATTCCCTTTTCGGCCATAAACTCCCTGAGGCTCTCTGTGGCTGGAAATGCTAGGCACTCAAATGCTTTCAAATGCTTATTCATGAATTTTGATTTTTTTTTTTTTTGGGGGGGTGTCATTGCTATCTGCTAGGTATTGTCCATCATGTTTCTGCTCATCCCATATCCCAGGACAAACATTCATGATAATAATGGGCAGCGTTCTGTGCAGTGGAGAACTTGGGAGCCCTTTCATGAAGACTGCACTGAGGGGGGTGGGGGGAAATACCCTGAAGGTGAAGGCCGCAACATATGCCAGCTATGATGATCTCTTTAGCAGGCAAAGTCCACTGCCCCTTAATCTGGATTTTGTCCACCTGCCTCATTTCTTGTTAAAATCTTTACAATGTAGTTTTATTTTGAGTCTCACACCCCCTCTCCCCTAAGAAATTATTTGTAAGAAAAGTAGTTTCAGCCTTTGGAGTGGATAGTTGTGAATGTTCCATTTAGGAGTTGTAACATTGAATCAATTTAAGATGTTGGAGTGGGGAATTAACATTAACTGACTTTTTATTTTAGAAAAATATTCTGATTTCAATGCATAGACATGCTATTAGTACTAGAAGAAATAGGAGCTAAATGATCACTCATTTATTCAGCCAACATTTATTGCACACCTACCGTGTGTGTGTCTGGCTTATACAAAGACAGTGGAAATACAGGGATGGAGACATGGTCCCTGCCCTCTAGGACCTTACAGTCAATTGGGAGAAGAAAGATAGTTACATTACATCATAATTTTATTTAATTAGTGATTTGTTAAGGGAAAAACAGTATAAATGGAAACAGAAGAGAGGCCCCCACTTGAAGCTAGTTGTTTCAGGGAAGGTGTCTTCAAAGAAATAATAAATGAGACCTTTCTAAAAAGCAAGTAGGCATTAATCAGGGAAGTGGATAGGGAAGCTCTTTCCAGGCAGAAAAGAGCACATGTGTAAATACTATTTAAGGATTCATTTTAATTATCAAGGTGAGAATTCATTAGTGACATTCTAAGAAGCAGAGTGCATATCACTTGGTGGCTGAACATTGACAGATGATACACTCTGATAATAAGGTTTTGTGCCCGCCATCGTGACTGAAGAATAATGGTGTCATGGCAGGAATAGTGGACACACTAGGGGGTAGAGGCAGGCAAGTGAGGTTCAGTTTGGGATCTGTGGGTTTTGATGTTCAGTGGGATTTCCATGTGAATGTATGTTTGGGTGCTGGAAATTGATGTCAGAAATTCAGGAACGAGGTTAGGATTAAAGATTGAGATTCAGGATTCTCTATAAAAGTACTATAGTAGCTAAAGCTGAGTACTTGGGTAAGATGTCAAGAGAGACTGCAAAATAGAGGAGAAGAGAAATAGGGTCAGAATTTTAGAGCATAAGCCAATACCTTTTTTCATAATAAGCTGGGCTCTCACTAAGGTGTTTCAAATTGTTTAAGCTCTAACTAAGGAGCTTTTTTCCTCCTCATTTTACTTCAAGGACAGAAAAGGATAAATTAGAAGGAAATAAGCATTTGTTAGGAGTTTATTTATTGAAATCCCCAGGCACTAAAAAAATGCCTACAGTCAAAGACAAATTTAGTTTCATGTTTTAATTATGAAGGTAGGAAGATTTTCAGCAAGGAGGGCTGAAACAAGAAAAGATTTTCTGATTAACCCTCAAATGAATAGGAAAATGAATGAGAACCCCCTGGGAATTCCAAGTAATTAAGATTTTACTTTGTAAACTGTTTTGCTTTGCATCAGTTTTATTTTGCATATTTAAACTTTTTGTTAAGTGCCGTTGACGTATAAGTTACCCATTTTTCTCATATGGAATGTTATATAAAAGATTAAATACATACTTAAAATAGAACATGTAATGCTATCATAATCAAGGAGATGTGGACTTATTTATTACAGACCTAATTTGGTTTCATATCTCTTTCAGACTAAGTACATGCAATGCTTGAAGTCAGAGAGAAAAAGTCAGATTGTTCATTGTAAAGTGAACAATAACTTTCATGTAGGCATAATATTATTTTAGAATCTACTAATGAAGTGTTTCAGGGACTTTGATAAAGAAATAGTATGGCATTGCCTATTGCAGGGTGTCTCTAGTAAGTATCTGACTGCCTGGAGGAGTAAGCTTTTTTCATGTAAGTACAACAACAATAACAGCTATTGTTTATCAAAAACATATTGCTTGCAAGGCATGCTACATATATTATCTCATTTAGTCTTCACAGAATTTTAGCAAATGTTGATAGTTCTATTAAGTGTAATTACTATAATTTATCACGTACTTAATATGTTCCAAGCATTGGTGTAATGCACTTAATGTACTTCCATACATTCAATCCTTACAAAAACTATGTATGCTGCGAATATTCTCGCTGTCCTGATTTTGTGATAATCAGGGTAGGCTAAATATTCACTATATTAGAAACCATGCATGTGTCTCCAGACCTAGTTTTTCTCCCTAGGTCTGGTTTTTAGAATGCTGGTGATGAACTAAGCCTGATTTATTATATGACCATCCTGTATGGAAACTGACTGTAACTCTAGGTATCTTTGGTCAATCTTAAGAGATATAGCAGGGGGACGGATGTGGCTCAAATGGTTGGGCATCCGTCTCCCATATGGAGGGACCTGGGTTCGATCCCTGGGACCTCCCGGTAAAAATTAAAAAAAAAAAAAAAAAAATATATATATATATATATATATAGAAGGGTGGCCCCGCAAGCGGGTGAGTCCCCCAGGCCCTGTGTGCAGGTGCGCCATTAGGCCCTGCGAGCCACGCAGCAAGATGATGATGTAACAGGAGAGTGACACAAAGGAGAGCCAAAACGAGACACGCCAAAAAACCAGGAACTAAGGTGGCGCCAGTGGTAGGACACCTTTCTCCCACTTTGGAGGTTCCACGGATCGAATCCCAGTGAAGACAGGAGGAGAAGGATGAGAAGAGAGGGCAGGAAATGGACACATAGAGTTGCCCAGCGATTGGACACAAAAACAGCAAAAACGTGGGGGGGAGGGCAGGGGGTGTAAAAATGGATAAAAGTAAATAAATAAATAAATCCTTAAAAAAAAAAAAAGTATAGTGGAGTAAGATACCGACCATAGTAGTAATACTTTGATGATGCTCTTTCATAATTTGTTAACAAATGTTTCACAACAATGAAAGTATATGTGGTGGGGTGATGTGTAGGAGTCCTGTATGATGTTATGCATGTTTGTTTTGTGAGTTCACTGTGTTTACTGAACACTTATAGTTTATGTATGTTCATATATGAATGATATACTTCAATAAATTGTTTTTTAAAAACTATGTATGTGAGTATATATTTTTATTATTCCATGAGACGCAGGTTAATTAAGCAACTTGCTTTATGTTATACAGCTAGTAAGTTTTGTGTCACATAGCTAGTTAGTAGTCAGGACTCAAATTCAGATCTCTGAATTCTAAAACCAGTACTTTCTGCATTATACCTGCTGCCTGCCTGTCATTTCTCCTGGGTGGCAGTGGGGAACATTGATCTTGACGCAAGCTTATGACCGGTGCCTAAGCAGTATCACTGAAATAAAGTGAAAATTTAAGGCCATCTTGGACCAGGTGCTCAACTCTGAGTACCATCTGAGTTACTATCTTTACAGACACCTTTTCAGAGTATGAGTGCCACCTGCTGGAAGGCTATACTGCAAATGAAAAGCTTGTAAAGACCAGCTCCAAAAACCCTGTCAGAGATATGAAAGGGTCAAGTTTCAAAATGCTGATTCTGAAATTTCCACTTTAGGAAAACTGGAACATTTTTGAGTTAGGTGTATCCTCTAAGAGCCATAAAATGTACTGCTTCATTTATCTTCAGTTCTTTCTTTCTTTTTTTTTTTTTGATGGCGGAGGAGAGTGGTGAGACATTTTAAAAATGATATCAATGCTTTCTAAAATAAAGTCACTGACACTATTTTTACCAGTGGGACAGATCTATGGTCAAACGAATCATACTTATAGCAGATCAAATAAGAATATAAAATTGGATTTACTTTGAGATAACTGTTGTTGAAGACTATGAGGACTCATGCCATTCAAGTGTTCTCTTCAGATGTTAATGGTGCTTGTACCCTCGAAACGGATTCTGGGACCCATGGCAGTATCAGATACTTAGAGAACAGAAAGTAGAGACAAAAATAGAAGAAAAATATGTGGATAAAAATACAAATAGATTCTGGAATTTTCAGTCTAGCAAAAGTTTAGGATTTATATTTTATGTTTTGGACAGTGGAAAGTAGACACTTTTTGCACTCACATACTTGAGGGAGATCAGATAAAATATTGGCATATCTGTTGCACACTCTTTTTTAGGTTCCTTTTGAATCATAATACTATTCTGTGAGTATCTGGCACAGGAAATGTCACCATTTAGTGTGGGTTACAGGAAAATCAAGGTATACTTAACTGCCATTTAGAAACGATTAAAGTATATTTGTAGTTGCATAATGTAATGCTGAACAAATATTTGTGAGACAAGAGATTAAAGTCCATTGTTAAAAATCTTATTTTGCCAAGCGTTTAGGAAAAGTACAAGTCGACCATTTCCTTCTTTCATTAAGTCCCTTCTCAAATCAACCAAAGAAGAAGAAACTGAGATAGTACGATAGTACGCCCTCTTGGTAGATAGATTTCTATAGAGAAAGGGCTGTCTTTTAGTATTGCTGCTTTTTGTTTTTAATTTTAAGAGTAATGCTTTTTGTAGAGAACACATGTAAAATAGAAAAATAAAAACAGGTATATTTCCTGTTTTTTAAACATTTTATATTTTGTAGCCTTCGTTTTATATTACAACACATCATTATAGCATTAATAATTAAAAACTCTTAGCAAATATCATATATAAGGCTATGTTTGGCTATACCATAATTTACTTGTCAGTATTTTTATTACTGGACATTTAGGTGGTTTACTGTTTTTGTTTATTTGTTGTAGTGCATAGAGGTAGAGACATTTACATTTCTGCCCCCCCCCCCCATTAAATAGGTATAGAAAAAAATACTCTTTTGTTGACTTTATCTAGGGCCTAGCATTTTATAAGTAAATTAACCTTGAAAATAACTACTGATTGAATTAATCTCTGCTTTAATTCCTCATCTGAGTCCCCTTGTCCATGTTACTATGCTTCTCTTTCTTTTGGATTATATAGCATAAACTGCATTTATAGCTTCTTTAAGAAACAATCTCATAGCACCCCTTTGCTTTTAAGGTTATACCCAGGTTAAATACATCCTGAGATATTAAGAGCTATGTTTCTGCTCTTTACATTAAGCCAGCACTCTCATACTTCTAGAAGAGTAGGTACTAGTTGAGAGAACTGTTCCTTTTTAAGTAAGTGTAGTGTGTGGAAAGTTAGTGTCCCTGGAATAAGTAATTTAGATATAGCCTATTCAATTTATTAAAACCAAAATCATTTAATACACCTTTAGAAAGGGAATAATTTATAAAAGGGTAGCAGAATTTTATGCTACAAGCTATTTACTGGTTGATGTGTAAGAACAGATGAGTTCAGTGGACATTTAATTCATTTGGCAAATAATTTCAGGTGCTCAGTATGTGCTAGGTACTGTTTTAAGCACTGGAGATATAAAACTAACAAAAATTTTTGTCTTCATGGTATGCATATATTAGTGGAGAAAGATAATAAACAAGATAAAGTAAATGAAAAAAAAAATTAGTAAATGATAGCTAAGTCCACAAGTCCTTAAACAAATTCTTAGGAACAGATATGTTTTGGATTAAAGCAAATTTTTGACTTTAGAAAGGCAATACTATATTACCTAATGCCCAGGGAAGTCTGAGGTAGTAATCAAACCTATTTATATTTCTCTTGTAATGAAAGTATAAACATTCACATTTAGTGTGATAAATAAAGACTACAAATAGCCTCATGTCAGGTTAGGTCAGATATTGCTGCAAAATGAGTATTAAAGGATAATTTTCAAAAAAAGATAAAATCATGACTGTCATACAGATATAAAATGAACATGTTTAAGATTTTATTTAACTTAATTAGATTAAGGAACCATCAGATGCTGTGTAAGTCATTCAAAAGAGACTCCTTAGACCAGACAAATGTATAGATCAGGAGTATTGAAATTAATATGCACATTGAGGCAAAACTAACTTCTTCCAAGATGGGGTAGGAAAGTCAATGTCTATAGATAAGAATTGTTCTGCATTACTATCAGTTATCTACAATATACAGAGTTGTAAAATAGCTTCCCTAGAATCAGATTCAGATAATCTGAAAGAGTGTACCTGGGAGCAGATGTGGCTCAAGAAGTTGAGCGCCTGCTTCCTGGGTTGTTCCCTGGTGCCTCCCCAAAACAAAAAGCAAAAAACAACAAGCAAACAAATGAAAAACCAACACAAGGGAGCTGATGTGGCTCAGTGGTTGTGCACGGGCTTCACACATATGAGGTGCCAAGTTCAATCCCTGGCCCTGATACCGCAAAAAAAAAAAAAAAAAAAAAAAAGTGCCCTTGACAATGCATGTTTTTCCAATGTAGAACAAATAAGTTACTAGAAAGCGTCTCATTTTCTGAGCTCTTCAGAACTGTAGACAATTCTGGGTAAGAAATATAGATCTTGTAGCATGTTTGATAGTGATAGGACTTTGCAAAAAATAAAAGGTGGGGAAGGCAGGTTGCAATTTTAAATAGAAGGGCTAGGGGAAACTCTGAGGGGATGATATTTGAATATAGAGGTAAAGCAGATGTGGTGTTTTTTTTTTTTTTTTTGCCTGGGGAACTGGAATAGTGGAGTTCCTGTTAAATGAGATGGGGAAGAGCAGTTAGGTGGCAGGGAGGGGAGATGGAGATGATGATCTGGATTTTGGCCCTTAGACATCCAAATAGAGTTGTTGAGGAGGCAATTGGATACACATATCTGGAGTTCAGGATAAATATGTGGGGTAGACATCACTCTCAAACTCAAGTGTTCAGTGGTCCAACCATGAGATAAGTAAAGGAGGCAGTAAAAGTGTGGTACCTTTTTTTGTAAGAGTTGGCTTCTCCACCAACCTCCTGTCCCTGGAATCTTCCAAGTGATATTAGAGAACTCACTGGTAACACTTACACATGGTTTACAAGACTCCCTCTTTTAGTTTGCTTAAAGCTGCTGGGAGCAATATATGAGAAATGGCTTGGGTTTTATAATGGGAATTTATTAGGTTAAAAGCATATGGTTCTGAGGCTGTGAAAGTGTCCAAATCAAGGCATCATCAGAGATGCTTTCTCACTGAGTTGCAGCCGCAGATCAGGCACATGGCAGGGTCCACACGTTTCTCCCCTTTCCTTTGGCCTCATTGCTTTCAGCTTCGGGCTGCTCTGTCTGTGGATTTTCTCTCTTCCTGGTTCATTGATTTCAACTTCTGGAGGCAACTCTGTCTCTGCGACTTTTTCCCTGTGTCTGTGGCTTTTTATTCCTCCATTTATAAAGGAACTTCAGTAAGAGGATTAAGACCCACCCTTGGTAATGCCCTACTGAAGTGATCTAATCAAAAGGGAAGGTCCTTTATCTGAATCTTATAAAAATGTTCCATCTACAATAGTTTTACATGCACAGGAATGGACTAGCTTTAAGAGCAGGATTTTCAGGCGTCCTCAAAAGACTCAAACTGCCACACTCCCCATTATTTGGCCTTTGCTTTATCTCTTGCTTTGCTTCCTCAGACCTGTCCCTGGTAATAACAGAGATGATAAGTTTTATATTTCTGAAATAGCACTCCGGCTCCAGTTTGAAAAATGAATTATAAGAGGGAACAAAATAGATAACAGTTTATTTGCCATTTTTTTTTTGCCTTAATATGCTTTCCATTGAAATTTCGTGACTTACAGAGATCTGTAGCAGGAAAAGTATAATGGGCATGCAGAAATGGACAATGAATATTACTGTACTCGAAAATGCAGATTTAAGGTTTGGGAAAAAAATTCTACTAAATGCAGGTAGTTGCAAACTTTACACTTTTCCCCTACGTATGTTGTATTAAAAGGTGACCTAAAGTGGGCAGATGTGGCTCAAATGGTTGGGCATCCATCTCCCATATGGAGAGACCTGGATTCGATCCCCGGGAACTCCCAGTAAAATAAAGAAAAATATAGAAGGCGTGCGGGCCACCAGGCCTTGCCAAGCCATGCAGCAAGATGATGACAAAACAGGAGAGTGACACAAGGGAGAGCCAAGACGAGACACACCAAAAAAACCCACAAAAAAACAGGAACTGAGGTGGTGCAGGTGGCAGAACGCCTCTCTCCCACATCGGAGGTCCCCAGGATCGGATCCTGGTGAGGACAGGAGGAGAAGGATGAGAAGAGAGGGCAGGAAACAGACACACAGAATTGCCCAGCGAATGGACACAAAACAGCAAATGGGGGGGGGGGGACGGGGAAGGGGGTTAAAATGGATAAAGTTAAATAAATAAATCTTTTAAAAAAAGGTGACCTAAAAATACCAGGCAGTTGTAAAAAAGAATAAGATTTCTATATACTGATATTGAGAGATTTCCAAAATAAAGTAAAAAAAAAAGCAAGGTACAGAACAGTGTGTACATTATGCTATCTTTTG
Source organism: Tolypeutes matacus (assembly GCA_026826555.1). Classification (NCBI taxonomy): domain Eukaryota; kingdom Metazoa; phylum Chordata; class Mammalia; order Cingulata; family Chlamyphoridae; genus Tolypeutes; species Tolypeutes matacus. Next base: position 7,381,488 of record JAKSZT010053792.1, read on the forward strand.
TATAAGAAAGGAAAAAAATGGAAAAAAAGTAAATAAATCTTTAAAGGTATTAGAGTGGGTAAGCAGTTTATTTCTCTCTGCCTTATTAACCTGTTATCTGTCTTCCCCCACTATATTGTGGGAGTTAAGACAAAGACTTTAGTTGTAGTAGAAAAAGCATGGACTTTGGAATCAGGCAGATCTATTTAAATCCAAACCTCTTCTCTTTCTAGCTGTTTGGCTTTGGTAAAATTATTTTGTCACTCTGATCCTCAGGTTCTGTGCATATCATAGGGTTGTTATAAGGATTAAATGAGAGAAAAAAATTATATATATAATCATCTTGCACATAGAAAGTATTCACTACAAGTTTCCTTCCCTCTGCCTTGTATCTTCCACAGAAGACATTTAAAAGGCATTCAAAATATTTAACAAATTGAGTATGTTTCTCTGTACCTATTAAAGCTGAACCATGTTTAAGGAAAGCCTGAGGCAGGCATATTTATAAGGTTTTTACCTTGAGCAGCTAACGTCATTGTTGTTAAATATTTTATCAGCAACTGTCTGTTATGTCCAAGTGCTAAGGTTTCACTTGTTGATCTGGGCTCTCTCTCCTCCTTATCAGAATCCAGCTTGAAGCTTGTACTTTGGGAAGGCTTATTCCTCTTCTCTATTTACAGAACTTCTTCTCCACACTAATTTTTCTTAGTGGATATAAGAGTCATTTGCTTACACTCACTAATCTTCTAAAAAATCTAAACCACAAACTCTAGACATGGATAGGCATGGGATTGTTAAATATCTTTTCTTTTGTCAAATACTTATAGAGCACCAATATGGTGGTAGGGTGCATATGAACAATATTAATACATGATTCCTACCCCCCAAGAAGCTTTTCCTCTAGTAGAAAAGATATGCACATACCAAGATATAATTCTTTAGTGATAGGATATTGCTTTTGTTTATCCTTTTACAGTTTTCTGAGAACTTTCTCCATTATTTCATTTGAGTCACCCTGTAACCTCTATGAAGTAGAATGAATTGGGTAAATTCCCATTGTAAAGATGAGAAAACTGAATCTCAGAGTGGTTAGATGATTTATCTAACAGTAAACATCTAGTTTAAAGAAAAAAGTGCCTACATGGAACCTCGTATGAACCAAGTAATCTCCCTAGTGTTTGGGACCTAGATTTAAGATACTGTCTTCAGAGATTCCCAGTAGCAAAGAAAGCAAGAGAGATTGTTCTTACCATTTTGGGGGGGGGGGGGGGGAAGCTTTTGAAATTTATATGGTATAAGATCCAGGTAATTTTTCAGGAAAGAAGCTAAAATTGTATTTTTATGATGTGAAGATATTGACTGAGACTGAGAACAGCTGTACATTCTAATTCTGCCTCAGAGTTTCCTAGTGTTTAGGGTATGATGGCTCTGTGCAAGAGTCTCTCTCAATTTTCTGAGGGGATAATTTGACATTATGTTTCAAAAGCCTTAAAAATATGGGTCTTTTGAGACAATAATTTGAAGATATCCTAACTAAGTAATCAAAGATGTGTACAAAGATTTAGCTCCAAGAATGTTTGTTGTGCCCTTGATGTTGACAGTAATGGTAGTATTAACTGAGTGCTTACCATGGGGCAACCACTAAAGCACTTAACAGGCATTTTTTCAGTTAATTGTCTGCAGCAACCTTAAAAAAAGGAGAGCCTTCTTTTTTTTTTTTAACCCACATTTTACAAATGAGGAAACAGGCAAAGTGAGGTGAAGTGACTTGGTCAAGGTTACAGAGTTAAAAAGTGATAGAGCCAAAATTTGAATCCAGATTCAAGTTTCATTCCAGAGCTCACACTTTGAATTATTATGTTGCATCATCGTTTGTTAATGGGACAAAATGGAAATAAGATCTACTATGCGATAGAATCCATGAAATATTTTGTAATCGTTGGGACACTTTGTAATAATTAAAATCCATCTTGTAGATGTGGTTTTTTTTTGTTTTGTTTTGTTTTTTTAAAGATTTTATTTATTTATTCATTTCTCCCCCCCCCTTGCTGCTTGTGCTCGCTGAGTCAGCTAACCACGCCATGCAGGCGGGTTTGCTTTCACCAGGAGGCCTCGGGAACCGAACCCGGGGCCTCCCATATGGTAAACGGGAGCCCTACTGATTGAGCCACAGCCGCTTCCCTGTAGATGTGTTTTTAATGGCTCGAAAAATGATTGAGATATGTTAAGTGAAAAAGCAGGATACAATGCAATAGGTGCATAGAGCAATGGTTTCTAAACTTCTCTGCACATTGGAATCCTTTGAGGGGCTTAAAGAAATATTGATGTCTGTGCTCCATCCCCAGAGATTGTGATTTAATTATTGGTTTTGGGTGTGGACTAAAAGCTTTGAAATACTTCAGAGATCTCCAGGTGATCCTTATATGCAGATTACTTTGGGAACCATTAGCTTAGAGTATGATTTCATTTTAAAAACTACACACATACATATGGAAAAAGGATTGGAAAGATATTGACAGAGCTTTTCTCTGAGTAGTGGTTTTTTTTCCCCACTTATTTTGCTTATCTGGATTTTCTAAATTTTCAAAAATTTCATTTTGAAATGAAATTCACCACCTTTCCCCCCACCCCGATAACAGAGTAGTGACCCCACTCTTCCTCTTGTATTCAGCTTTTGCGAGAATTGAAGCACCCTAATGTGATCGCGTTGCAGAAGGTGTTCCTTTCTCACAGTGACCGGAAGGTGTGGCTACTGTTTGATTATGCAGAACATGATTTGTGGGTAAGTCTAAACTCAACTTAACTTTAAAGTTATTTTGTATATGTGCTGAGACATATATATATGTGATCCATACTGCTAATGCTTGCTCTGTTCACTGTAGTTCAAAATAAATATAGTTAAGGTAAGTGTTGATGTTAAAGTATTGGAGCAATAAACATTAGCATCTTATTTTACTGAGAATATAGCATTTGTAATAGTCAGAAATTTCACTTCAGAAAACTGTAATAAGAGTGGGAGAGTATAATTTTATGGAAGTAATTAATAGCAGCTTACCAGTATGCATAGTGAAAATTACTTTCTTTTGTGGTACACAAAGTAGTTCAAATTTAACCAATTATATATTTGTGAATAGTTTCTCATTCTAAGTTAAGGTCTACCTGTTGCAGCATTTTGCCATTAAAACTGGCTCCATTTAATAGAAGCTTATCTATGGTTTTCAAATTTTAAGGATGTTTTATCAATATATAAAGGAAGGAAATAAAGGAAGCTTAAAACTCTAATTTCTAACTTTGTAAGTTAGTAAACAACTATTTAAACATTTTATCAGAGGAATTGCTAAAATTAAATATTCAAATTTCAAAATTGGCAATAAGTTCAAATTATTTATAAATTTTGATTCAATATTGTATGTTTTGTCATCTATACAAATTACAAAGTGTTTAGAAGTTACTTTAACAACTGATCAATCTTGAATGAACTTTGAGAGTTCATGTTGTGATATTGATAAGAACCTTGAGTATGTTTTTCTTAATTCTTTTCATGGTTATCTGTGAAGAATTGCATTTTCCCCCTTTTTCTTTGTCTTTCTACCAAGGTATACTTGCTAATATATATACTTCATTTTGAACGTCATGTTGTGATAAATCACCTCAAAGAAGATGTAGCACATTGCACTAGTCAGATCCCATAAACCCTTTCTGTCTAATATAGTAGCCACTAGCCACATCACCTATTGAGCCCTTAAAATTTGGTTGGTCCAAAATGAGATGTGCTGTAAATGTAAAATATACTAAATTCAAGGACTTAGTACAAGGAAAAGTCTGTAAAATATCTCATTAATATTTTTATACTGATTATATGATTATATGAGATATGAATATGAGATATGAATATCTCATGAATATTTTTATACTGATTATATGTTGAAATAATCTTTTGGATTACTTAAAATATATTAAAATTAACTTTACATGTCTTTTTAAAAAATATATGGCTGTTAAAAAATTAAAGTTACATATATGGCCCCCATTATGTTTCAGTTGGACAGTTCTGCTATAGTATAAACCTTAATTTTCTATAGTTTCTTAAAATCAAGTGAATGTTGTCAAACAGTTATTTATTTTAAAAAATAGAAAGCTATAAAAAAATAGCTTAATTTTCCAGTGCCATTTAGCTATTTCAGGCTAGTGGAGCACTTTTGACAACTTTACCACTGTTGTCAGAATAGAATTTTGAATGGCCTTTAATACCCACTGTGACATGTTTTGAAATAGCAAAAGGGGTGGGAGAGACAGGTAGCATTTCTTCCCTTTCATTACAGTGTTTTTATTTTTTTATTTTTTGTTTGTTTTTATCCCCTTGAGATGGCTCCCTTGTATGTTTGCTCATTATTTTTTTGCTTGTTGTTTGTGCTCGTTTTTTCACTCATTGTTTTGTTGTTGTTGTTGTTGTTTTTGTTTTGTTTTTTGTTTTTAGGAGGTACTGGGGATTAAACTCAAAACCTCATACATGGGATGCAGGCACTCAACCACTGAGCTACAGCCACTCCCCTGCTTGTTGTTTTTGCTCCTTGTCTGCTCATTGTTGTTTTTTTTTTGCCCATTGTCTGTTTTTTTTTTCTTTTTTTCTTTAGGAGGCACTGGGAATTGAACCCAGGACCTCCCATGTGGGAGGCAAGCACTCAACGGCTTGAGCCACATTCGCTCCCTACAATGTTTTTAATAACCCATAATATAACGTGGACATAAAAATTTGAAGGTCATAATCCAGTTGTATTTATTTTAATGGCATTACTTTCCCTTCTCCTTTCTAATGATTTCCTACTTAATATTAACCAGTACGAATTCTATGCCAAAAGAAGGTACAACTTTCACAGTAATTCTAATACGAACCTAGTTGGTGATGTTACCCAAATACACTAAGTTACATCTAACTTTTTATAGAGTAGTAAAGATTTACAAGTTTGTTGAGGGTTTTTCCCCCTTTCTCTTTCATTCTGTAGGTAGAGAATACTACTGGTAATTTTGATCTTAGGTATTTGATGATTTGTTTATGAAGAGATTACTGGAGAATGCTGATACCTATTTTTCTTGAGGGGAAACAAACACTACTTATTTTGACAATGTTTTGAGAGTATAAAAATATGATTCAATTAAAAAGTCATGAATAACAGGAGAAATTTGTGAAATGTTTTCTTGTCTTAAAATTTCACATCTGAACATATTTCTTTGAACTGAATAGGCATTATGAAAGAACAATATTTGTAGAATGATAAAACTACATGAAATTTGAGTAAGCAGTCTAAAATCTTTAGGCAGACTTTTAAATATCAACCCTTTTACATTGTTTATGTTTAATGAAAGTCTTAATGGTTTCAGTAAATCCTGTCATTTTATCCTCAATAACATGGCCATATTTACTCTAAAAATATTGTTTTTAAAAATGTATTTTTTTGTTTTATTTGCCATTTTAACCATTTTTAAGTGTACAATTCAGTGACATTAATTTATATTTACAGTGTTGTGCTACCATCACCATAAATCAATTTTGGTTGACTTTATTATACAAACTGTTTTTCTTCTATTGGTTTTCAATAAGTAATTTTAAAATATAGAGATTTTATTGCCTTGTTATTTTAGTGACAGATATTTAGCAAAGACTATGTTATTATAGTATGTTTTATTTTTTAATTTCTAGCATATTATTAAGTTTCACCGTGCATCAAAAGCAAATAAAAAGCCCATGCAGTTGCCAAGATCAATGGTTAAATCATTGCTTTACCAGATTCTTGATGGTATCCATTACCTCCATGCAAATTGGGTGCTTCATAGAGATCTGGTAAGTATGTTCCTCTTGTGAAATAATCAATATATTCTTTTTTCTCTTAAAAAATATTTTTACTTCTTGGCACAATAATAATAAAACATTAATTGTAGAAATTTTTGAAAATACATATTTAAAAAAAGAGAGAAGGAAACTATAAACACCCATAAACCTCCCAAGGTCATTAACATTATTTTAGTGGGCGGTCATATGTGAAACAAGTACCTGTTGATCCATTTTGTTTATCTATTACTATTGCTCAACATTAGTAAAAACATTAATATTAAAAGACTGAGTCCTCATTGTTTTTATCCTTAAGATCTAAACTGATCTAAACATTGCATCTGGTAAAAAGAATATTACCAGTATTAGCAATAAAAAAGTGAATAAATAAGTCTAACAGATGGAATATACTTAATAGACAAATTAGCCACAATTCAATGTTTGATTTTACTTTTTAATGCAGTATACATATAATAAACATATATTGCTATCAAACAGTATGCTAGATAGTCATCTTCATATTGTTGTCATTTTAGTTTATATTGATGGGATTATTTTGTTTGTTTTAAAGTAGATAGGGGTACTGATTAGCTGTAATCTGCTGGAGTTTATAATTGAAAGTTTTATTTTGCCTTCCAAAAATGGTTTCATGATCATTTATTTCTTAGACTTTTGGGAATTCTAGGGATATATCTAGGTAGAGTGTGGTTTTATTAACAGAGGAGAAGTATTTATTATAGAAAAGAATGAATGCATAAAGAGACCTCGTCAGGCTAGTTATCTGGCTTGAAGTTAAATTGGGGCCAAAATGACAGTGACCAGAAAAGATGCATTTGCCATTTCAACAGAAGCATTTCGCGTTATAATTTTAAACTGTAGTGTTCTCAAAGACTTCCACCTATACCTTATACTATTAACTATGGATCAGCACGTTTTTAAATGATTCCGGGGTACATGAAGTTGTTATAGGTCAAGAGAAAACATCCTTTCTAAATGGGCTTTTAGAATTTAATTTGCTGTACACTTAATGTAACTTATGTAGGCTATATTTTTGAGGTCACAATCATGTTTGAATCATCGGTCAGAATCTTTTATTGAACATTAACTAATCTGAGCTTTTCTTTTTTTTCACAATATTGTATTTTTGTTCTAAACATCATAGTTTGACACATTTTATCTGAGATGAATGTCTACTGATACTAAAACTCAGTATGACCAGGACTCACTTTTCTCCCATCCAAACTTGCTGCTGTTTTAGTGGCCTCTCTTTTGGTTTTAGCACTATCCTCCTCCCAGTATGGAAACTTCTTGTAGTTGTAGATATTTCTTTTTTCATTTCACATCCACTTTTGCCAAGTCCTGTTAGTTTCACCTCCAAAATATCTCCTCCATTCCTCTTTTACCATGCCTAGTGCCTCATTCCTACTTAAGGCCTTTATTACCTCTTTCTTGGATTATGGTACTAGTCTCTTTTTTTTTTTTTTTTTTAAAGATTTTATTTATTCATTCATTTACCCGACCCCCTTGCTGCTTGTGCTCGCTGTGTCCATTTGCTGTGCGTTTTTCTGTGTCTGCTTATCTCCCATTGCTGGGTCGTCCTGCTGCGTCAGCTCACCGTGCCACGTGGGCTGGCTTGCCTTCACCAGGAGGCCCCAGGAATCGAACCCGGGGCCTCCCATATGGTAAACGGGAGCCCCACTGATTGAGCCACATCCGCTTCCCCTGGTACTAATCTCTTAACTTGTCTCCTTGTCAGAAAACTCTTTCCCCTCCAGTCCACTTTAGGCTTCTGACTAATTACTCAGCTCCTGTTCAAGAACTTTTAAATAGTTCCTTATTGTTTACAAACTAAAATTAGTTCCTTATTTGACTTTCAGGGTCTTGCCAGATATAGCTCCAACTGTCTTTTCTAATTTTGTTTATCCCATCATCTTTCCTTTTTTAAAAAAATACAGATTTATTGAGATATAATTCACAATTCACCCATTTAAAGCATACCATTCACTGGTTTTTAGTGTATTCACAGAAATGTGCAGCCATCACCACAGTCAATTTTGGAACATTTTCATAGCCTCAAAAAAGAAACCCTATACCCTTTAGCTATCACCTCTCTATCCTCCCATCACCACTACCCCCCAGCCCTAAGTAATCACTAATCTACTTTCTCTATAGATTTCCCTATTCTGGACTTTAGTACTAATGGAATCATATAATACGTTGACTTTTGTGTCTGACTTCTTTCACTTAGCGTAATAGTCTCAAGGTTCACCCAAGTTATAGCCCATATCATTCCATTTTATGGCTGAATATCCCATTGTAAGGATATACCATATTTTATTTATCCATTTATCCATTGGTAGACATTTGGATTGTTTCCACTTTTTAAATATTATGATTAATGCTGCCATAAATATTTTGTGTTCAAATTTTTGGATAGGCCTGTCTTTTCATTTCTCTTGGTTATATACCTAGGAATGGAATTGCTGGGTCATATGGTAACTCTTATGTTTAATCATTTGAGGAATTGCCCAACTGTTTTCCAAAGCAGCTGCACCATTTTACATTCCCACCAGCATTCTATGAGGGTTTCAGTTTCTCCACATCCCCACCAACACTTGTTGACTTTTTGATTCTGGCCATCCAAGTGGGTGTGAAGTAGTATCCCATGTGGTTTCAATTTGCATTTCCTTGATGACTAATGATGTTGAGCATCTGTTCATGTGTTTATTGCTTATTTGCATATCTTCTTTGTAGAAATGTCTATTCAGATCCTTTGCTCATTTTTTAATTGAGTGGTCTTTTTATTATTGAATTGTAAGCATTCTTTATTCTGAATACAAGTCCTTTATCAGATAAATGATTTGCAAATGTTTTTTCCCATTCTGTGAGTTGTCTTTTGTAGTAGTAAATCTTGATACCTGGAAGTGTCAGTATTTCAACTTTATTCTTCTTCGGTATTGTGTTGGCTATTCTGGGTCTTTTGTCTTTCCATATAAACTTTAGAATCTGTCAACATCCACAAAATAACTTGCTGGGATTATGATTGAGATTGCATTGAATCTACATATCAATGTTAAGCAACTGACATCTTAATTATATTGAGGCTTCCTATCCATGAATATGGAATATCTGTCCATTTATTTATATCTTATTTGATTACTTTTGATAGAATTTTGTAGTTTTCCTCATATATATCTCATCCATATTTTATTATATTTATACTTGAGTTTTTCTTTTTCTTTTGGTGCTAATGTAAGTGGAAGTTTTGTTTTGTTTTTTAATTTCAGATTCCAATTGTTCGTTGCTGATATATAGGAAAGCAATTAGCTTTTTTTTACATTACGCTTGTATGCTTCAACCTTGCTATAATTGCTTATTAGTTCTGGGAGATTTTTGTCAATTCTTCAGGATTTTCTACATAGATAATGATATCATCAGGGATTGTCTTTTCAATTTCTTGAAGTTCTCTTTTTTTTCCTAATAAAATTATTTTATTTAGTGATAATATCCATATCCAATAGCTTGAAATAAAAATTTACATGGTCTTCAATTGAATTGTAGGTCACTTTAATTTAGAATGTCCCTCTTTTCATTGAAATAATTTCTAAATTTCAATGAAATTTAGGTTGTGTTCAACCTTCTGTTTAATACTCAGATATGGGTTTTTGGACAGGCCACGGGTCACCAGCTCCATGAAGTGACAAATTGGACCTTGTTTTGGAAACTCCTCCAGGTATTTATACAGAAATAGTATTCATGAAATTCTGAGCCATCATTATTGAAGTGTACTTCATTGTTAATTGGGAACTCCCACAGTTTCCCCTCTTTGGTCTACTGGATCATCTCTTCAAAACCATTCTTAAAGGGCTGTTGATTGACAACGGTAACTGTGTAGCAAATTCCATGACCCATAGCAAACGTGATGTCTCTGTTTCAGGTGCTGCTTCAGAAACTGCTTTATATAAAAAATATTGTCTCTTCTCCTTGAATATATTTTTCTTAAAACTTTTTCTAAGATCAAGGGTCATTTCCTCATCAACATAATTTTCTGATCCTTCGTCAAATTGAATCTGATGCTCTGGTGTTGTACTAACTCTAGCTGTAGCTGATCTAGAAACTTTCATATCTGATATTATGTTACTGAAATTAACTTTCCATCTTTCTCCATCTTTCTGTGCCCTTGAGTCTTCCTTATGCTGTCTAGGTGTCTGAGTAGCTCTGAGTTAATTGTCTGCTTGTCAAAAGGGAGAGACTCTGCAATAGCAAATGCAGCTGTCACTAACTCAGGACTCAGAGACTCATTTCTCTTCTTTGCAGTATCTTTGGTAGCTTTTTGAAGCCTACCAATTGTAGCCTCCAAACTTTTAAGTGGTCTTCTGTTGGGTGGCTTTGTTGTGGTTGTTTATATGTTTAGTGTGCTTAATTCAACTTTCATGCCCTTAATAATATTTAACAAGTCTTTTTTTTTTTTTTTTTTTCCATATTCTCTTTTACATTGTCATGGCTCTTTGTAGTTTCCTTGGATATATCATTAATTGGAACAGACTGCTCATCTCTTGCTATAGATCATGCTGTTAGTGCCAAAATATCTTTGGATATTATTTTTTTGTCCCTTGGGAGGAACCTGAGGACATTGCTGGGCAGATGAGCCTTCCTCATAGTCTTTGAGGTGCCACTCCACTGGTCCGGAACACACCCAGGTGACAGAAGAGGTCTGGGGAGGCTGTGCCCAGCTGCTTCAGCTGGAGTAAATGGTTTCAAGCCTCCCGTGGAGAATGCAACCAGGCCAGTGCAGAACAGAGTGTGAGACTTGTGCTGGGTGTGTCTCCTGATCAGCAGGCATCCCTGCCGAGATCCTGTGTTGTTCTAGAAGGTGTTCTTTGATGTACAAAATTTTTAATTTTGATGAAGTCAAATTTATCTTTTTTTTTCTTTTGTTGCTTACACTTTTGGTATAACATCTAAGGCTACAAGGTCCTGAAAATATTGCCCTATGTTTTAGTCTAAGAGTTTTGTAGTTTTAGCTCTTATATTTAGATCACTGATCCAGTTTTATTTTTGTATAATGTGTCGAGGTGAGGGTCCAATTTCATGTTTTTGCGGATATCCAATTGTTCCAGTACCCTTTGTTGGAAAGACTATACTTTCTCTGTTGAATGTTCTTGGCACTCTATGTCACTTAGACATAGATGTACGGTTTTATTTCTGGGCTCTCAATTCTATCCCATTGAACAATATGTCTATCCTTGTGCCAGTACTACACTGTCTTGATTACTCTTGCTTCCTAGTAAGTTTTGAAATCAGAGAATATGAGTCCTCCTGCTTTGTTCTTCCTTTTCAGGATTGTTTTGGCTATTCTGGGTCACTTAGAATTCCATTTAAATTTTAGAATCACCTTATCAATTTCTACATAGAAGTCAGCTGGGATTCTGAAAGTGATTGCACTAAATCTTTAAATTAGTTTGGGGAGTTTTGGCCAAGGTTAAGATGATGAACATGAGATGTTTTTCTATTTATTTGTATCTTTTATAATTTCTTTCAACAATGTTTTACAGTTTTCAGAGTATAAGTCTTGCTAACCCCATCATCTTTCACATACAGTTTAGGCTATTGAACTGTTGGTTTTTTCCTGTATGTCCCTGAGATTTCCTGCCTCTGTGGTCTTTAATTTCCATCTTAAAACCCTTTACCCCTGTCTCTGCATATTCAAATACTACCTGTCCTTCCAGATCCAGCACACATGTTAAAACTTGATATTCATCCCTAATTTGGAAATAATCTCTCCTCCTTATTTACTCCTGTCACACTTCATCTTTACTTCTCTTGTGGCATTTATCTCTTAGTATTATAGCAATTTATACAGAGGTCTTAGACCATAAACTTGAGAAAGCAGGTGCTATGTCTGATTGATTTTTGTATACTATTACCCATGTACACAATAGGTGCTAAGTAAATATTTCTTCAGTGAATTAATACCAATAAAAATATTGATTGAATATTGTCATTGTTTGCCAGCTTCTGTAACAAAGTATTACAGTTGTTGGCTTAAACAACAGGAAGTTATTGTCCCACAGTTTTGGTGACTAGAAGTCCCAAATGAAGATGTCGGTAGAATCATGATTTCTCTAAAGTCTGTAGTATTCTGGTGGTGGCTTGCCAGCAGTCCATAACTCAGTCTCTGCCTCTGTCACATGGCCAGCTTCTCCTGCCTCCTTCTGTGTCTAAATTTCCTCTGCTTATAATTACTCCAGTCATATTGTATTAAGACCCACCCTGAATCAGTTTGGCCTCACCTTAACTAATAACATCTTCAAAGATCCTATTTACAAATGGGTTCACATCATAGGACTGAGGGTTAGGACTTGAACTTGTCTTTGTTGAGGACATGATTTGATCCCTAACAAATACTATGGCTTTTTTTTTTTTTTTTAATCAAGTAAACATATATATTTGAACAAACTGTCCCCAATAAACATTTATTATATGCTTGCATGTACAAAGCACAAAGGATGGAGACAGTACAAATATGACTGCATCAAAAACCATCTCCTCAAGGAGCTTATAGTCCAGGACAAGAACTTTGATGTATATAAAAATAATTATACTATAAGATAAATGAGAGAGAATATCATGGCTACATGAGAGGTCAGAAGAGGTTCTGAATGGGGAAAGGGAAAGCTGGACTTTGAAGGATGAGTAGAATTTAAATAGAGATTTGGGGAATGAGGGAAACCTGGGGGAGTGCTAGATGTAAAACTTCTAAAGCGAGAAGGAACTTGGCTTATTCCAGAAAGGATATATAATTCTATCTGGCTCAATATGTGTACACATAATTAGGGCAGTGTGAGGTAAGACTGGAAAGATTTGGATTGGAGCCCAATTGAGAAGGCCCTGAATATCAAGTTAGAGAATTTTTTTTTAAGTACTGAATGTCTGTGAGCAATAAAATGAAATTTTTTCCCCACTAAAGCCAGCTCTGATTATTATTACCTCATCCATAGCATAAACATTGTTGAAATTGTGTTCTGCATATGGTTCTGACCTAGTATATTCTAAGCATATTCTACCCACACATTTACCAAATATCTTCCCTCCTCATATAAGTAACTCTCAATAAGATATGAACCTTTAAACTGATAGGAATCTAGACTGACAGCCCCCTCGATTCTTTTCACTGGTTGTAACCCTGATATCTGTACCATATTGTCATCATTTTGTCAATATTTTTAGGAGTAGAAGATTTAAACTGTGTTTTTACTTTGTAGGTATATTCTGTGGTAGATACAAAATGTAAAGTACATAAAATATGAATATAGTGCTAAAAGGATGATGTTGGAAACTTTTGAAAAATCATTTTTTTATGAGTTTAAGAGTGGATTTGCTATTTGTCAATGAGTAGATTTTTTATGTTTCATTTCCTATTGCTGTAAGAAATGTGGCTTTGGGGGGCGGATGTGGCTCAAATGGTTGGACGTCCGTCTGCCATATGGAGGGAACTGGGTTCGATCCCCAGGACCTCCCGGTAAAATAAAAAACATATATATATAGAAGGCACATGGGCTGCCAGGCTCTGTGTGCCGCTGAGCCGTCAGGCCCCGGGAGCCATGCAGCAGGATGATGACGTAACAGGGGAGAGACAAGACGAGATGCTCTGAAAGCTCTGAAAACCAGGAACTGAGGTGGCGCAGGTGGCAGAACACCTCTCTCCTACATCGGGGGTCTCCAGGATTGAATCCTGGTGAAGACTGGAGGAGAAGGATGAGAAGGGATGGCAGGAAACAGACACAGAGAATTGCCCAGCAAATGGACACAAAACAGCAAATGGGGAAGGGGGCATTTAAAATGGATAAAGTATAAATCTTTAAAAAAAAAAAAAAAAATGTGGCTTTACACTGTTTGTTAGTCACAACTGTTTCAGAGTAGTCATCATCTCTAATTTTCATTTGATGTGTAAAACCTGGAAAATCCATACAATTAAAGGTGTTAGAGTAAATATAAATTTGTAATGTGATAGTATTAATCGCACTCCCTATCCTCCTACCCCGCCACCAGAAAAAAAAAATAGAAGCCAGTGTTTTAGACTTCACACACAGAAGCATTACATCATCATGAAGGTTGGTGGTTTTCATTATGATTGATATCACATAACATATCTGGAATAGTAATTATGTCATTTGGATCCTAGAATTTAATACAGAAATAGAGAATTTAAATAAAGTCACCAAAAAGATTACTTACATTGAGGAATTGCTTTAAAAGGAAAGGAGAAAATGAGCTAAATATATTCATTTTGTCTGAGAGACAGTCAAGTAAGACATAAGTCTATAAATGTTTCAAACTTGTAAACACCAAGGGACAAAAGATATATTTTAGTTTTATAGCAGGATATAGCAAAGAGTAAGAAGATGAAATACAGAATGACTCATTTTTATGAGATTACTGTTCTGGTAGACTGGAGGAATGCCAAGATATAGTTTATTTCTTTTTCTAAATTATGAGCTTCTGGGAGGCGGCTGTGGCTCAATCAGTGGGGCTCCCGTTTACCATATGGGAGGCCCTGGGTTCGGTTCCCGGGGCCTTCTGGTGAAGGCAAGCCCGCCCGCACGGCGTGGTTAGCTGACCCAGCGAGCACAGGCAGCAAGGGGGGGATGAACGAATAAATAAATAAAATCTTAAAAAAAAAAAAAAATAAATAAATAAATAAATAAATAAATAAATTATGAGCTTCTTGAGAGCAGGGATCATGTCCTACTAATTTTTGAATCCCTAGCATTGGCGTATTGTTTATGCTCATAAGTTACTTGAATTTAAGCAAAGCATCTGACAATTTCACATTATTATTTAGCAAAGATGGAGAAAGGTTGAATAAATAATAGTATTGTTAGGTAGATTTATTGCTCCTCAGTTACAGAATATTGCTACTGGATCATTGACATAAACTGAACTATAAATTCATGTATCTTTTTTTGACTACCGTATCCCAGTACCTAATACATGGTATGTGCTAAGTCTTTATTGAGTGAGACTACAGAACACTGTCCTTTGTTCTCTAGGAATCCCCTCCCCACCCACTGCCCCTACACACGCACTCCCCAACTTAGCTCCAGAGTTCCTGAATACCTCCAAGTTCCTTTCTGTAGAAGCTTCTGTACATTCTTTCTTGGTCCCATTAGCAATCCAAGGATGCCATTCTTTTAACCTCTTTCTTCCCCAGAAATCCTTTAGCCTGATACTCTTCTTAGCTGCTTCTGCTTTGCAAACTAGAACCCTAGTATAAATATGTGAATCATGCCTCCGGGTGTTTAAAAAAAAAAAAAAAAAAAAAAGAAGGCCATGTTTCATCCCTGTTTGTATTTAAATATTGCTATCTTTTTTCCAGGTATTCATATTTAAAAATATGAAAGTTAAAAAAAAAAAAACTTGCTTAAGTGAGATCAGAATTAATAAGTGCATCATATAACTTTTCATTTCTTTCTTACTGAAGGAGACATAACTAAGAGAGGCTTTGCATGCTAGTCAAATGATTTTCTGTTTATTATTTTTCATTTCATTTATTAACATTCTACTTAAAAGAGTTACAAGAGAAAGTAGTATTTATTTTTAAATGACTTATTCAAATTTTTTTCAAAATACAGAGCAAACAAAAAAGTAAAGTGTCACTAGGATATCTTCTAATCTGCAATTTTAGGTAATTTTGGACCATTACAAATCTTGTCACCATGAAGAACCACGCTTGGGTTCTTGCCTGTGATCTTCGGTTCCTAACTGGTTCCTTAGAGGTGGGTTCTCAGTAGTCTGTGGCTCCACCACTCATGTCTGCAGTCTGGGGCCTCTGCTGGTAATGCTGTCATCATGCACAGTGATTCCGATCCTGCCTCTTCACAAGGCCTTGGGTAGATCAGATGGGATTGTGTGTCTTAGGGTGCTCTGGACACTACACACATCTTATAGATGCCCAAGGTACTGTTGAGGTGCTGTGGGTTTTTGTCATGACAGGTTTTCTCTCTTCCATCCTCATAGCCCAGTAACTGGAGCTTTCATCAGTCCTCAGTTTGGGTTAGAGTGTAATGCTCTTCCATCTGTACCATAGATAGAGTATACACACTAAAAATCATACTTCCAGCAGGGTCAACTTCAAAGGTTGTGGTTTGACCCCACAGTGCCATAGGAAGCCTCTTAAGGTCCAGCTCTGGGTCAGGCCTCTCTCTTTTGAATGATCCCTGATTTTGGCATAAAGTTTTGGTAGCTGGTGGCGACAAACACATGAATCCAGAAGGCTGTTTACCTGACTACCTTCAAGGTTACTAAGAGGCTATAATCAAGATATACTGCATGTCTACAATAATGGCAGGAACTGGTTAGGAACCAAAAGGCACAGACAGGAGCCCCAGTACATGGAAGCCTGTAGTTAAAATAAAAAAATAAATACAGGCATGCTGCTATTTTTTTTTTTTTTAATTGATTCTATTGAGGTAGAATTTACATACAGTAAAATGCACCCATTTTAAGTTTATGAATTGATGAGTTTTGATAAATGCATATATTTGGGTAATCCCCACCACAGACATTCTATTTGGCTAGCAATATGGGATGATTCTAGATTCCTTATTGAGAATGACAAGAGTATTTTGCATGAAAAGACTGATGATACGTTCATTTTACCAGGAAATTACCTATGACGGTTATTTTGTGGGATCATAATCTCAACTAAGCACACGTCTGGGTAGAAGTCTTCTAGAGGTGAGAGCTATAAATCAATTAAGTACTGTGCATTTTCCAAGTGTGGGACAGCTTTGTACTCGTAACCCTGGTGGAGTGCATCCCTAGAGACTTGGGTTCTAATCCTGGGTCTCCTGCTGTCCAGGTGGTCTTTCACCACTCTGGGCCTCAGTTTCTTCATCAGTAGAATGAGAGGGCTTATTTGATAATCTCTACCTCTGACACTCTTATTTTCTAGTGCTATAAAAATGAGTAGTTTGATTTGAATGTGAATATCACAAAAGTAAATAGAAAACTACTTTCTACCAGTATTGATTCTCTGAGGATGGATTGTACTCATTAATGAATAGGAGAGATCTGCATGCCTTCATAGCATTATTCCTGCCATTGCTGTCCATGTGGAATATATCTTGATTATACCCTTTGAGTGACCTTGAAGTTAGTTAGGTAAATAGCCTAATATGTATTTTTCTTGAATTAAGCTGCATAATGGTTGCTTTTTAGTGGTTCATGTCAGAGCAAAGAAAACCTTATCTCTGCTGCTCAGGCCTGTAACCACTCCTAAAAGGCAAAGACAAAGAAGCCCATTGTTAACTGTGCTGCATTGCCAGGCTTTGTTGACTGTGAATACCAGAGTTGGATTAACATAAATGCTGTGTTACAGATACCACTGGACCATTTTAAAGTAAAATGAAGTCAATGACAGCATTTGATTTTATAGATTGCTCCCATTTTATAGATAGCCTGATTCTAGTTTTAAATAGGGAATGGAACTGGGAAGGCATTATCTCTCAAAACCAACATTTTAAGCATTTCTCTCAATAGAAATGCCTAACTTGTTTAACCTACAATGTACCTGAAGTGTAGCATTAATAGAACTATGGAGCCCAACTGTTTTTTTAATCCAGATTATTTATAACTACATTTCTCTGGGGGATGTGCTGGTTTATGTCCCAGGCATTGTACTGGGCACAGGGACTAATCAAGTATAATCCCTTCCCTTGCAAGTGCATGATGGGGAAGGTACACATAAACAGATAACCCTGAAACAACTAGGCTTAAAAATGAAATGATGGGTGCGAATATTCTCACTGTCCTGATTTTGTGGTAATCAGGGTAGGCTAAACATTCTCTATATTAGAAACCATGCATGTGTCCCCAGACCTAGTTTTTTTCCCTAGGTCTGGTCTTTGGAATACTGGTGATAAACTAAGCCTGATTTATTATATGACCATCCTGTATGGGAAATGACTGTAACTGTGGGTATCTTTGGTCAACCTTAAGAGATATAACAGGGGGACAGATTTGACTCAAATGGTTGGGCATCCATTTCCCATATGGAGGGACCTGGGTTCCATCCCCAGGACCTCCCGGTAAAAATAAAAAAGAGAAAAATATAGAAGGCGCATGGGCCACCAGGCCCCGTGTGTGGGTGCGGCGCCAGGCCCTGTGAGCCACGCAGCAACATGATGACATAACAGGAGAGTGACACAAGGGAGAGCCAACACGAGACACGCTGAAAAACCAGGAACTAAGGTGGCTCAGGCAGTAGGACGCCTCTCTCCTACATTGGAGGTTCTGAGGATTGAATTCCAGTGAAGACAGGAGGAGAAGGATGAGAAGAGAGGGCAGGAAATGGACACAGAGTCGCCCAGCGAATGGATACAGAAACAGCAAAAACGAGGGGAGGGGAGGTATAAAAATGGGTAAAAGTAAATAAATAAATCCTTTAAAATATATATATATATATGGGAGGAAGATACAGACTATAGTTAGTAGTAATACTTTGACGATGCTCTTTCATGATATGTTAACAGATGTTTCACAGCAATGCGGGGTGTTTGTGGAGGGATGATGTGTGGGAGCCCTGTATGATGTTATGTATGTTTGTTTTAAAGTTCATGATGTTTGCTGAACACTTATAGTTTATGTATGTTCATGTATGAATGATATACTTCAATAAAAATTTTTTTTTCAAAAAAATATTATCATGCAAATATTCTTGCTGTCCTGATTTTGTGAAAATCAGGGTAGACTAAACATTCGCTATATTAGAAACCATGCATGTGTCCCCAGACCTAGTTTTTCTCTCTAGGTCTGGTTTTTAGAATGCTGGTGATAAACTAAGCCGGGGGGGTGGGGGGTGGGGGAGAGTAAAATGATGGGGAGTAGATGTGGCTCAAGTGGTTGAGTGCCTGCCTCTCACATGGGTGCTTCCGGGTTCTGTTTCCTGGTGCCTCCTGAAAAAAACAAAAACAAACAATAAGCAAGACAAATGAAAACCCAACTCAGTGAAGCTGATGTGGCTCAGTGGTGGAGCACCAGCTTCCCACATACGAGGTCCCAGGTTCAATCCCTGGCCCCCAGTACCTCAAAAAAAAAAAGAAATGATGTACATTCAGGGATCAACTATGTATAAGGTCCTGAGAGCACCAGAGAACACCTCACCAGTTGGGATGGGTACTCTCCTGGAGGACTCACACTGAGCTGAGTCTAAAAGGATGAGGGAGGGATTAATAAAATGAAGGGAACAGGGGCTGAGGAGAGCATTCCAGGCAGAGATGTGTGACTAAGCGCATAGGTAAGAAACAACAAGAACATCAATATTATGAGACAAAGCAAGAAGTGATGAAAGAAGAGTCAGAAGAGAGAGACATGGACCAGATTTGCCTCCTTTAACTGTAAGGATTTTATCCTGTGGTTAGTTGGAGCTGAGCTGGTCAGATTTTTGTTTAAGATAAGCCATTCAGACAGGGATATGGAAAAATGTGTTTGAGGGGCCAGGAATACCAGCTTTATCAGGATGTTGTTACAGGCTGATTGAGAAATGTGAGGGACTGAACTAGGGCAGAGGTGACCAAGATAGAGAGGAGATAATAGATAAATATTTAGGATTGGGATTAGATTTGAGGGATAAAGGAAAGGTGGAGTCCAGACTTTGGTCCTTGGTAACTGAATGATTTAGAAAAGAACACCAGAAAAAGAGGCAGACTGGGCAGGGAAAAGTAAAAATTGAGTTTTGGATGTGTTAGTTTGAGGTGATTATAGAGATGGCCAGCATGCAGTTGATGTATCTCTAAGAGATATAGACGTTTAGGGACATAGAGGTATAGGTTTGGGAATCATCAGCTTATGGGTAATTGTTGAAACACTGAAATAAGCTGAAATCAGGATTTCTAAAAATCTGTATTCATAAGTGACTTAGTATATTTGAGGGGCAAGTGCTTATTCTAGTTTCTTGTAAGTTATTACATTGGGAACTTGCCTAAGATGCTTATGCCCTACCACCATAGTGGATGGGCCATAAATGCTAACCATTAGGAATTTTCATTCATTCATTCAACAGATATTTATTATTAAACACTTACTATGTGGATTTCAGCAGAAATATAAAGTGGTGCTGGAAATATACTCATTGCCTTCTAGAAGGCTGTGCAATATAATGACCAGAATATAAAGCATCTTCATGACTGCTGCAATTCTCTGTATTTTAAAATCCTCTAGTAACATTTATGTAATTTAAGTATCTTTTAAAAAATAAAAAAAATTATTTAAAAAGAAAATAAAAAGGGAAACATTTGGAAATTGAAAACAAAAAATGTCTACTATCTAATCAATGTGGTTGTTTTAAGGAGTAAGCAGCCTTGGTAGACTAATGTTATTAGCAAATGACTGTTACGTTTGCTATAAAAGCATAGATCTTACTTTCAGATAGTTCTTTGCCCTATTTCTTAAAACACAGAATCTTATTTGTTCAGGGTAAACAATGGAGAACAGGAACATGAACTGAGGGTTTCCTCCTGGAAATGTACTTCTTTACCAAATGGTAGGAGAGTTTTACCCCCACTGTATTTAAATGAAAGAATAGTTGTAGCATTAATATTAGGCCATCACTGTTCATTTTTTCAGAAACTAATACAATTGATATTCTGATTGTTTTTGTTCCCATTATTCAGGATTGCAGACAACTGTGGTTGTGTTTTCTGCTTTGTTTATTAGTAGGGATAGGAATCATATTTTGGGTTTCATATTTGTGTTCCAAATGTCCTGGGGTGGGGAGTATAAAACAAATGTAGTAGAAAGATTTTATATCATTAAACTGTTCTATTGGTGATATGCCAATTAACTGGAATAAATGTAACCCTGTGAGAAAATTGATTCTATAAAAGGAAAAAGCAAATCTAGAATACATGTAGAACATCAGGAATATAAATTCAAGAATTAACTAAATTCTGCTAAAATGCAGATATTTCAAGAATAGTTTCTTAGGAATTATATTTGTCACATTATTTCCCCAACTATTGCCTTAAAATACAGTCTAACTAAAATAAATCTTGCAGCATTGATTTGTCTATCCAGTTTTATTGTTGATAACTTGAATGTGAGGCATCCAACTCCTGCCATTTCTACTGTTTCTATGGAAACCAAAGTGTGCAAACCCAGCAGTATCACTTTCTTTCACAGCTGGCATTTTGTGTTCACAGTAAGAAGAGGAGTTTTAGTAAAGCATAGTCTGTTAATTGGATGTAACTAGGTCAGAACAATTTTGGTATCCTTCATCCTTTTAGGTTTGTGTGTGGGTTCAGGTGTGCACGTATGATCTGCAGTTTCCTTTTTTCTTTTTAACTTATGGCTTTCACTTAAATTCATCACCGTAAAGTTAGTCTTTTGAAAACTAAGCATACTGCAAATATTCTCTCTGTCCTGATTTTGTGATAATCAGGGTAGGCTAAACATTCACTATATTTAGAAACCATGTGTGTGTCCCCAGACCTAGTTTTTCTCCCTAGATCTGGTTTTTAGAATGCTGATGATAAACTAAGACTGATTTATTGTATGACCATTCTGTATGGGAGGAGACTGTAACTTTGGGTATCTTTGGTCAACCTTGAGAGATATAGCAGGGGGGATGGATGTGGCTCGGATGGTTGGGCATCTGTCTCCCTTATGGAGGGAACTGGGTTTGATCCCCGGGACCTCCTGGTAAAAATAAAAAAAGAAGAATATAGAATGTGCGTGGGCTGCCAGGCCCCATGCGCGGTTGCGCCACCAGGCCCGGGGTGAGCCACTAGGCCTCATGCGCAGGTGAGCTGCCGCCCCACGAGCCATGCAGCAAGATGATGACCTAACAGGAGAGTGACACAAGGGAGAGCCAGGACGAGACCCGCCAAAAAACCAGGAACTAAGGTGGCGCAGGCAGTAGGACACCTCTCTCCCACATTGGAGGTTCCGAGGATCGAATCCCAGTGAAGACAGGAGGAAAAGGATGAGAAGAGAGGGCAGGAAAAACGGACACAGAGAGTTGCCCAGTGAATGGACACAGAAACAGCAAAAATGGGGGGGGGAGGGGGTAAAAATGGATCAAAGTAAATAAATAAATAAATCCTTTAAAAAAATGTATAGGGGAGGAAGATACAGACTATAGTTAGCAGTAATACTTTGACAATGCTCTTTTATGATTTGTTAACAAATGTTTCACAACAGTGCAGGGTGTTTGTATTGGGGGGTGATGTGTGGGACCTGATGATGTTATGCGTGTTTGTTTTGTAAGTTCACGATGTTTACTGAACACTCATAGTTTATGTATGTTCATGTATGAATGATATACTTCAATAAATTGTTTAATAAAAAAAAAAGAAAACTAAGCATAACATCTGTAAACACAAGTCAATGTAGAATCTTGAGGATTGGATGAACTTGCTCTGAGACACCCTCCTTTGTGGATACTGACCAAGCTCTGGGTTCCTTTCTCAGACAATACACAAGAGCCGTGTCTCAGGCTCTACATGGTGACCCGACACTTAAAACTTTCACAAGCTTCAAATATGTTCCATCAAAGGTATTCTCTACGAATTTCAATACTAACTAGTTACTCTTTTTTCCTCTCTTTGTATCTTCTTTCCATTCTGGTGCTCATGTTCTCTGTTTCAACATAGCGTGGCTGCAAGAACTTCTAACAAGAGTTGCCTAGCAGTGATCTAAAACCAGTTTCCTTTATTTCTCCCATTCAGCAGCTCATAGTCTGTTTTCATTTCTTATGTGAAGCAACTTTTGCTCCCATGTTTCATACTGTGTTTTTATCTCACTGTCTTTATTTTGCAAGGATTTAAGCTCAAAATTTAGGTGTTACAAATAATGTAACAAATGATATGTAAGACGGTTTATTTGATAATATTACAATTTCAGTTTTGTCTCAGAGAGTCCATTATCACTAAGGCCTTCAAAAGTGTACTCTTCACTTGCCTTGACCTTCTTTCTACTTATTTGGGGCTCATTTACTGGCTTCTGTAAATGCACAGAAATAATCTTTTTCTAATATGTCACCAATGGCCTTATAATTGTCCAATCCAATCACCTCTCAGTTTTCATTCTATTGTACCTGATGACCACCTCTTCCTTTTTAAATTCACTTGGCTTCTAGTACCCTGTGCGTCTTAGGTTTTCTTACCTTTGGTATTACTTCAAGGCTCTTTCATTGTTCTTTTTCAAGTCATAATAATACAGTAAACACTTAATAGTGTTAATATTAATAAACCTTCCTTTATTCTCCTTAGGATTATTTATTTTTTTATTATATTTTTAAAATAACATTTTACTGGGTAAAAAATACCAAAATATACAAAACAGAACATTATAGAAATATATAATGTAGTAGAAAATAACAGTCTCTCTAAGCTCCACAATCAGATATCAAGAATACCAAACTCTCTATATATTATGCAACTATGTAAAAATTATGGGTAAGACAGAAAGATAATATACCAAAATGAAGCTAGTTCTAGTCACGGAAAACCTAAAAGTCCCTCCAAGTTCCTATAAGATTCTGCGTGATCAGAACCCCATTCCCCAACCTTTGTCTTAACCTCTCTGACTGCTTCTCCCACTACTTTCCTCCCCCCACATTGATTCTAGCCACACTGGCCTCTGATCTTTCTCCAGTTTGCAGCCCGCTAGCTCACCACAGTTTTTCATAACTGTTCCATTACTTTGCTCTTCTGCAAAACTTGCATTAGCCCTCATCAACATTCAGAGTACAGGGCAGACAGTGCTTAAGAACTTATCCAGTTCTGATACTAAAATAACTTATGCCCAAAGTAGAACCATCTGAAATAGCAAGCAGTCCCTCTGTTGGGTTGCCTTCCCTCTGGTCCTGTCACCGCTTCATCACTCCATTCTTCCTAACCTGTTCTTCCTGTCCTCTCTGGTGTCCTTACCAGAGGTACATTGCTGCCTCAAGCCTTTCATCTTGCTCTTTTTTCTGCTTCTTCCTGGAGTTCTCTTCCCTTAGCTCTTCACCTGACTTCTTTCAGGGCTTATCTCAAATGTGACCTTCTCAAGGAGACTTTCTCTGAGGAACTTAAAATAATGCTTGAAATATCCTCCTACCTCACCTCCACCAGTACCTATCCCTATTCCTTGTGCATTTTTGGTCTTTATTATTTTTAATATAATATATGATACATACAAAAGAACATTTGGAACATTTATGTATGTTGTAAGTCATAATAATACAGTAAACACTTAAGAGCCTATTACTTGGTTCTGGTTGACTAACATGGTGATGTAAGACACTCCAGGGTGCTGTTCATCCACAGAATCTTTGAATGGGTAGCACAAACTCCCCCTCTTCCTCAAAACCCCAGAAAAAGAGATAAAGGTTTTCCATAACAGGCAAGGAGGGCCAAATCAAGAAAATGCAAACTTGAAAAACAGTAGCAGGAGCCAATGTGGCTCAGTGGTTGAGTGCTGTCTTCCTACCTACGAGGTCCTGGGTTCAATTCCCAGCTCTGGTACCTCAAAAAAACAAATAAACAAACAAAAAACAGTAGACAAAGCTTGTGGCACCCTTGCAAGCTCCTCTCCACCCTCACCAGAGCAGGGTAGAGCCAGCCTGCATTCCTACTGTGGACCCTGGCCTGTTCCAGAGGGAGCAGAGTAATCCCTTTGTGCATGCTGGGGTGCCTGTATGTTGTGCTAAACTGCCTGATGGAAGCCTGAAAGACTGAACCAGGAAACTTGTCTGGGGATTCCCTCCCAGAACTTATCCTGCAGGCAGAAGCAGCTTTCAAGACTACTAAAGCAGTGTAAGAATAATTAAGTCAGGGAAGCGGCTGTGGCTCAATCAGTAGGGCTCCCGTTTACCATATGGGAGGCCCCGGGTTCGGTTCCTGGGGCCTCCTGGTGAAGGCAAGCCCGCCCGCACGGCGTGGTTAGCTGACCCAGCGAGCACAAGCAGCAAGGGGGGGATAAATGAATAAATAAATTTTAAAAAAATCTTTAAAAAAAAAAAGAAAGAATAATTAAGTCAAAACTGCCTGGGGCAAAGGATTAACTGCATTAACTCATACAATAGGCACCCAGGAGAGTAGGGGGGCATTTGAATTTCTGTAAACTAGGGGATTTGTAAGGCCCACAAACCAAGCATAAGCCTAGGATAAGAAGCAGTCTCCATGCAAGCTCAGATAAGCCTGAACGAACAATATGAGAATCTCAATGAAGAGACAGAAATTGTAAAAGGAATGAAACAAAATTACTGGAGTTGAAGGCCATAATAACTGAAATGAAAAATTCCCTAGAGGGTTTTAACAGCAGATTGGCTCTGGCAGAGAAAAGAATCAGTGATCTCAAAGACAAGACAATTGAAATGATTCAGGCTGACAAGCAGAAAGAAAAAAAAAAGAATTAAAAAGAGCAAACAGCCTCAGAGACCTGTGGGACACCATCAAGCATACCAATATAGTCATTATGGGAGTCCCAGAAGGAGAAGAGAGAGAGAAAGGGGCAAAAGGAATATTCAAAGAAATAATGGCAGAAAATTTCCCAAATTTAATGAAAGACATGAATAGACACATTCAAGAAGCCCAGCAAATCCTAAACAGGATTAACTCAAAGAGAACAAAGCCTAGACATGTAGTCAAACTGTTGAAAGCTGAGGACGAGGAGAAAGTTCTGTAAGCTACAGGAGAAAAGCCATGCGTCATGTACAAGGGAGTCCTAATAAGATTAAGTACTGGGAAGCAGATGTAGCTCTAGCTATTGGCCTCCCGCCTCCCACATGGGAAGTCCGTATTTCATTCCTGGTGCCTCCTAAAGAAGATAGCAACCTGCCATGACGGTCAGGCACAGCAAGCTGACACAAGATAACGCAAAAAGAGACACAGGAAGAAAAACATAATGAGAGACACAACAAAGCAGGGAGCAGAGGTTCCTGGTGCCTCCTAAAGAGGATGAGCAGGACAAAGAGCTGGTGCAACAGGCAGGCGCGGCAAGCTGATGTGACAAGATGACACAACAAGATGGCAAGGAACAGAGGTGGCTTAAGCTATTTGGTGCCTCCCTCCCACATCAGAGGTCCTGGGTTCGGTTCCCAGTGCCTCCTAAAGAAACAATGAAGACGGACACACACAGCAAGTGCAAACAACAAGGGAGTGGGGAGAGAAAATAAATAAAATAAATCTTAAAAAGATTAAGTACTTTCTCATCAGAAACCATGCAGGCAAGAAGACAGAGTGACAAAATATTTGAAGTGTTGAAAGCAAAAATTACCGGTCAATAACTTTATATCAAAGATATTCTTTCAAAAATGAGGGAGAGATTCATACATTCCCAGATAATCAAAAACTGAGGGAGTTCATCACTACTAGACCTGTCCTACAAGCAATACTAAACAGAGTTCTTCAAACTGAAAGGAAAAAATACTAGACAGTGGATCAAAGTGACATAAAGAAATAAAGACCTATGGCAAAGGTAACCTTATGGGAAATTATAAATCCAGTACAATTGCATTGTATATTTTGGTATGTAACTCTACTTTTTATGTTTTACAGGTTTTAAAACCCAAACCAATAAAACCTATGATTTTGCATATATAACATATAAAGATATAATCTGTAACAAGCACAAAAAAAAGGTGGGGGACAGAAGGGTATAGGAAGAGTGTTTGTGTATGCTATTTAAGTTAAGTTGGTATCGAAGCGTAATTGTTATATATTTAGGACATTAAATGTATGTCCCATGGTAACCACAAAGAAAATATAAGAGAAACATATACTGAAAGAAATGAGAAGAGACTCAAAATAGTACAATACAAAAAATGAAATGTAAATGACAGTAGTTCTTAATGGAAGAATTGAAGGACAAAATGGTATAAGACATACAAAGACCCAAATAGCATTCTTCCTGCTAGAGTGTAAGCTCCATGAGGGCAACGATTTTTAAAAGGTTCTGTTTCCTGCTGTATCTTCAGCATCTAAACATCTAATCTGCTGCTCAATAAATATTTGTTGAATGAATCACTATGGGGTGTGTGTGTAAAAAAGTGATGCTAAGTCTGAACTTTTGTATTGAAATATTCTTTATATATTCCTCCATAACCATTGTCACAAGTTAGGGCCCCTTTACTTTTCCCTGGACTATTGTGGTCCACTGCCAACTGGTCTCTCTGTCTCTATTTTGTGGTTCATTTATCCTTTCTAATCCATTCTTCATGTAGTTTCTTTCTAAATATAAATCTCATTATCTCATCACCTCATCTCAGTTTTTCCTATAGAATAAATTTGTCTCCTTTATGTGACATTTTACTCCCAAAAGTTTCCCAGTCTTATTTCTATGCTGAATGTCCTGTGCTCTAATCACATCAGAATACTCATGGGCTCTCCTAATAGCTGTTTGTTTTTTTCCTGGTTGGTATATATATTTTTTGTAATAATTTTTTTTTTTTTTAAAAGATACTTAGATTACATAAATGTTACACAAAAATAATAAGGATTCCCATATGCCCTACCTCCCACACCTCCCACAACCTCCCACATAAACATCCTTCATTAGTGTGGCACATCACCTGCAATAGATATACACATCTTGGGGCTTTGTCACTAAGCATGGACCATAGTTCACATTGTAGACCATACTCTCTTCCACACAGTTCTGCATGTTATATGATGACATAAAATGGCCTATATCTGTCATTGCAGTGTCACTCAGGACAATTCCCAAGTCCCGAAAAAAACCCTGTATTACAACTGCTTTTCTCTCTCCCTGCCCCCAGAGCATCCAGTGGCCACTGGCTCCACGTTATTGTAATTTCTTCCATTGTCTGAATCACAATATGTCTGTAACAGAATACCATTAAGTCCACTCTAGTCCATAGCTCTTCCCCCAGTCCTGAGGAGTCTGGGATGGTGATGTCCACTCCACCTCCAAGTGAGAGTGGGCTTATATCCCATGGATAAGATGGATGGCATTATTCTGCCTGCAACTGCAGACTCTCCATTCCCTGGGATGGCCGTTGTCCATCATCATCTCCCCACCAGGTGTCCTGGGTGAGTCCATTGAGCTGTAGAGTAGGAGTTGCAGCTCCACCAAGATTCTGGGCCCAGCTGGCACATGGACAGTCCAAAGACTTCAGTCTCTGGAAGTATACCTACAAACTCCAGCACCACATATAGGTTTGAATAGAAGGGACAGATGGACCATGTGCAAGGAAGACATATTTGGGTCCAACTCTGTCACTCTCAGGAGCAAGGATTCCAAAGTAGGGCCCACTGATAAGGCACCAAACTCTGGGGCTATCCCCCCTGATATAGGACCTGGGTGTCTCCAGAGCCCTCAGGAGCCTCTCTGTTTGGGGTGATATCCATATTGGAAGCCTATGAGATCCTACTGAGATGTGCATAAGCGTTACCTCTGGGATGACCTCCCAACTCACTTTGAAGTCTCTAAGCCATATGAACTCATTTGTCTTTACTTTTTCTCCCTTTTATTCGAGGTCTTTTTCCAGTCATATTGCCCTTTGACACTTGTTAGTAATCCCTTGTTGCCAGGGAGGCTCATCCCCAGGAGTCATGTCCCATGCTGGGAGGAAGGTAATGCATTCATATGCTGAGTTTGGCTTAGAGAAAGATCACATTTGAGCAACAAGGAGGCTCTCAGGAGGCAACCTTAGGCACCCCATAACAATAGGCTAAGTTTTACTTTCAAGAGCAAAGACTCATAAGGCTAGTCATCAATAACAAGAGCCCATCAGTGGATCATCCTCCTTTGCCAGACACTGCCCCTGCACTTGGGGGACTGTTGCTGCCTCCCTTGGAGAATATGGCAGAGCTCCTAGGATGGGAATTCAGTATTCTCTCATTTATTGAGTGATTCCCCGCACACTGTGACTATGCCTCATGAGCATTTGAACAATTTTACGTACATTTTATGTATGTTCAGGTGAACTTCCTCCCATGCACCCCCCATCCCTGACAGCCCCCAACGATCCTCTCCTGCCCCAGTTGTAACCCTTCTGTGATCCAAAGCTTATGCAAAGATGAAGCCAATACAATAGCCAAATACAATTAATAGGAAAATGAAATAATGATGTTTAAATGTAAGAGAAAAAATACATGAAAACTTAAAAAAAAAAAAAAAAGAAAAAAAAAACCTAAAAATAAAATTAAAGGATTGGATTATTCAAAAAAGGAGAAAAAAATTTTTTTTTAATTATTGTTTTAAGTACAGAGGTGGGAATGCTCTTATGGCAATATGACAAGGAAGTGTCACTCCTTTAGGGTATTGGTTGGGGGCGCATTCGGTACAGGGCGCATCTGGAGCAGGCTTCCAGGGAGTATGTTGAGTGTTCATGCTGTCATAATGTGTTGTATCAGTAGGTGGAGACCCACACAATGAGAGGGAAGGAGTTGGACTCCCATCTTTGGGAGGATCAATTCGCTCAGACAGGTGGGTGTCTCTTAAGAGCAAGGGCAGTACCTAATAGTGGAGGACAAACCAGTGTGTCAAGACCTCTTGTTGCATGTAACTATGAATCTTGTCATCCAATGAGTCAAGCCAGGGGGTCATCGTGGGTCCCAGGGGGATGGGGAGGGAGGAATAGAATAGGTCAAACGGGATATTTAGTGGTCAGTGGAAATGTTTTTCATTACCTTACAGTGATAGACACAGGACATGGTAAATATCATCAAAACTTGTAAAAGTGTACAATCTAAAATGTAGACCATACTGTAAACCATTGACAATGTTTAGTAGCTATGTTTCACTATCTGTATATCAGTTATAACAATGCTACCTCCACATACAAAAAGGTTTTAATATGGGGTGAGGAAAGGGGGAGGAGGTTGGGTATATGAGAGTGTCTTGTATTATGTGTGTGACTTTCCTGTGACCTAAAACTTCTTTGAAAATTAAATGAAAAATAGTGAGACACTGGGGAGTGAGAGGGGGAAGGTGCCACAGGCTGGACACCAGATATTGCAGTGATAAAAGGCAAAATGTCAAAAATAATAATAATAATGATAATAAATGATTTTTTTTAATTAAAATTGTTTTTTCTTCTAATAGCTGTTTTTATTTGTATATGACTATATTCCTTATCTATATGATTTCGTGAGCCTGGAAATTCATTCTTCTGTTTTGCTTACCGAATTCTTAGTCATTCTTTTTTTTTTTTTTTTTTTTAAGATTTTATTTATTTATTCATTTATCCCCCCCTTGCTGCTCGTGCTCGCCAGGCCAGCAAACCACGCCGTGCGGGCGGGCCTGCCCTCACCAGGAGGCCCCGGGAACCGAACCCAGGGGCCCCCATATGGCAAACGGGAGCCCCACTGATTGAGCCACAGCCGCCTCCCTAGTCATTCTTAAAGTTATCAAAGTCTCTCCTTCCTAAAGACTGTTCTGAAGTTCACTAAAAAAAAAAAATCACTTGTTCCTAGCATTTTATTTTGCTGTTTTGGTATTTTTCATAATCTGCCTTATATTCTAAAAGCTGTCTTTCTTTCTTTACTAGATTTTGAGCTCCTTGAAGTCAAGGTCTTCATGTTTTATTTGTCTTTGTCTCCTGAAAGTTTCCAGTACAATGTTTTATATATGATAGATCTCTCATAAATAGTTGTAAACTTGTAAATAGTTGACTGCTGTCTCTTTGTGCTATGATGAACTAATCCTGTCTTATGTCTTTAGTTATCACACTCTAATGACAACAGCTTTCAAATCCAAATTTTCCTATTCTCTTAGACATCACATTACTCAAACTCAGTATGTCATCTCCCTCTCTGCATTGTCTTCTATCCCAGACCAGTGCCTGTCATAACGTCTCTATTGCCATAAAAGGCACCATCATTCTGCCAGTCACATAAATTGAAAATCTTGGTGACATCTTTATCTCCCACTTTCTTAATCTTTTGACTTCAACCAGTCACAAAGTCCTGTTAATTGCTTCTTTAAACTCTCTCTCAACTCCATACCTTCCTCTCCATTTCAGATGATGAGACATTGAATAAAGCCCTTATCACATAACTCAGTTCCCTTGCCTCCCCCTCTCCTGTAATCACTGCCTGTAATATCAAGGTCAGATTATTTCCCCTGGCTTTGAAGACCAAACTGAATCTAGGTTCATTCTACTACCCCCAACATGAGTCCTCTCATTTCTGTCAAGTCAGACTTCTCTCTGTCTCCTTCACATACCACAGTCATAGCCCTTTCCACCTCCTGTAGTAACCTCGCCCTTCTCCTCTACCATGCTAGTTCGTATTCATTCTTCTTCAGGATCTGACTCATGGACAACTCCTCTCCCTTTCCTACAATGAACACTTCCATTAACAGTGGAATTCCTGGTTAATCACATCTTCCTTTGAACTTTATTTTTTCACTTGTTGTTTTCATAGATACATTTTTAAAAGCAAATTAATTGGGTGGGGGGGTGAGGACTGGGTGGCAGCAGGAAGACTTTTCATTGTATAGAAACTTTTGTACCTTTCAAGTTTTGTGCCAAGTCCAAAAAAAGTCCTCATAATAATAAAATTAAAGTAAATAACAAAACAAACATACAAAAAAAGCAAATTAGTGGAGCGGTTGTAGCTCAAGTAGTTGAGCACCTGCTTCCCATGTACGAGGTTCTGGAGGTTAGGCACTTTGTTTACTTTTGTTTTTCTCTCAGTGCCTAGAAGACAATAAAATATACTCATTGTCAATAAGTTAAAAACACAAATTTTCTCTCCAAAGCATTTACAAAGGAGACTTACTTACCCAAAAAGGGAAAATAAAACAAAACCAAAAATCCTCTGCTTCCAAATATCTACAAATGAGGGTGACTTAAAAGATGGTGGATATTTTTGCATCCTGTTCTTTTCTTTATATAGCTCTGGATTAGCCTTGGATTTTATATTTACAACTTATCACTTTTGCATGCACTATAGCTTAAAAGATATATGAATTTTAATGGGTTCTATGGAATATTGGTCATGTTTCCCTGTAGTAATTAAAAAATATTTAGTGGGGAATATTCCATTGCTTCACTTAAATGAAGGTAATTATGTTGTGGTTTGAAATTTTATATAAAAATTTTCAGCCACATAAATTCTTTGTTGTGGGCAATAAGCAGTTTATAATTTGTGCAGGGTCGTTTATTATTATTATTAAAATAATTATTATTAGTTTCTTCTAAGGGATGAATAGAAAATAGCTTTAATTACTTTGTAATTATTTGTATGATATAATTTTGAAACTAAGGTATAATTCCATAGCAATAATGTTTATATAAAGTTAGTGTTAACTTCCAGTATGTCAAATGCTTTAACTACACAGAGGGTGCTTAATATTTGATTATAGTTTTGATAAAAATATAGAAGTGGTAATTTCATATTACAAGAATTCTTTTTTTCTTCATTTTAGAGCATGTCAAAAGAATAAGCATAGTAATTTGAATGCTCTATTTTTATTTCTAGAAACCAGCAAATATCCTAGTAATGGGAGAAGGTCCTGAGAGGGGGAGAGTCAAAATAGGTAGGTAATTATTCCTAAGATAATTTATTAAAACACTAAAGTGACTGCAAAGACGGTTTCCCTTGTTTAAGTAGTTAATTTTAAAATTACTTCCTCACAATATTTCTAGAAAAGATGTTGGGAAATAGATAGTTTATAACCCCTCAGGTTTATTCCTGAAATAAGATTCTGTGCTTCTCAGCTGAGGCATTGATACTGAGCAAAAGCAGGTTGTTTTCCTCTGGATATACTTTAAAGACCAATTCCTGAGACATTTAGAAAGAGTTTATTTGTTTACACAAACAAAGGAGGTCAGTGGCCTAGTGGCCCCAAAAACTACCTCCTGGAACTTGTCTTAATTTTGATATTTTATAACATTAGGATGCTAATGAATAATTGGGGTGGAGCTGGCATGGTTTCCTTTATTAATAAACATTTAGGGACTGAACAGGATGGGGGTGGGTACCAAACCAGGGTGAGTCTCAAGGATCTGGGATCAGTTACAAGGTTTTTCATATGGATATTAAACAGAGGAGGGTAGAGTAGTTACCTTTACAATAGTAAGTATACACAAGGGTTAGCCTAGCTTTGGAATAACTATAAACAAGGGCAAGGTCAGTCTAGAATAACCATGAATAGTAAGCATACACAAGGGTTAGGCTAAGTCTAGAGTAACAATAAACGGGTGAGAACTGTTTTGAATGACCATCACAATAGAAGATCTAGGCTAAGTCTAGCCAGTTTCAGTAATTTCAGATATTAACCTTTGGCTATTTTATAACATAAAGACATCTATATAATGATTTAGTAATCATAATTATTTGTTAATTCTTAATTCTTGGTTACAGCATTACTGGGAATTAATAAGCAAACCCACAAAAACATTCCTTTCCACATCATATTCCAAGCATGTGTTTATGCCACCACTCCTGCCCTGCACAGTCACCCTAAATATAATCCCCTAAATCTTACTTTTGTCTCAGCTTTGCCAAATGTTCCCTTTCTTGAATACATCTCTCCCCATCATGACCTGTCATATAGATCCTCACAGGTACCCCCTTTCCTCAGGCCTGTATGTCCTGTGCCATGTTTCAACATAGCTTTTCAGAATGAGTATATATGTAAACATATAAAGTCTTTCTTTAAGGCACTGGCAGGGGTCATATGTGTTTATTAAAATTTCCTTTGGGGAACAGTTAGCTCAAGTGGTTGAGTGCCCACTTCCAGTATACAAGGTCCCGGGTTCAATCCCTGGTACCTCCTAAAACACAAAAACAAAACAAATGAACCAAAAAAACAATTCTTATTGGGGAGCGGTTTGGTTGAGTGCCTGCTTCCCATGTATGTGGTCCTGGGTTCATTCCCTAGTACCTCCTTTAAAATTTTTTTTTCCTTTGCAACTCTAAAGGTTTTAAAAGAAAGCAGCGTCATTTATACCTGTGATATATGTGGGGAGAAAATGAACTAAGAAATGCTTTCTTCTAATTGCTTTTTATAGAAATTACATTTATTGAATATTCAGTGATTTTAGGAAGATTTTTTTTTTTCTTTTTTTTAAAGATTTTATTTATTTATTCATTTCTCCCCCCCCCTTGCTGCTTGTGCTCGCTGGGTCAGCTAACCACGCCGTGTGGGCGGGCTTTCCTTCACCAGGAGGCCCCGAACCCCGGGGCCTCCCATATGGTAAACAGGAGCCCCACTGATTGAGCCACAGCCGCTTCCCAAGGAGGATTTTTAAATATTGTTTCATCAGCCTGCTCTCTTTGCTATTAGAATATATCATGCTAAAGTGATGCAAAATTGTGCTAACTTCACCTGCTATGAATTCAAGCTGTCTTACTTTGACCAAGCCTGTCCTGCTGCTTGGTTTTTCAGTAGGATTTCTCCACCTCTCCCCAGATAGCTCCCTTGTCTGTTTGCTCGTTGTTTTTGCTCATTGTCTGCTTGTTGTCTGTTTTTTCTTCAGGAGGCACCGGGAACCGAACCCGGGACCTCCCATGTGGGAGGCAGGTGCACAATTGCTTGAGCCACATCTGCTCCCTGCCTATTTGTTTTTGCTCATTGTCTTGCTCATTGTCTTGCTCATTGTCTGCTTATTGTCTTGTTTTTTGCTTGTTGTCTGCTCATTGTTTTTTTGTTTTTTTTGTTTTGATAAGTGTCTGTTTTTTGTTTGTCTTCTTTAGGAGGCACCAGGAACAGAACCTGGGACCTGCCGTGTGGGAGGCAGGTGCTCAACTGCTTGAGCCACATCTGTTCCCCATCTGCTTGGTTTTTACTTCATCTAATTCCCTAGCCTAGTCCGTGAAGAAGACCAGCTTCCCTTTCTTTAAGCCTCTACTCTGAATTTACTGAGATTCTCGCTCATTCAAAAATTTGTTGATATTAATTTTGTCCTCTTTTCCTCCCCTTCCCTTCCCCTTGCTTTCTACCATTCTTCACTAGCTCCTGTTCCTGTTTTCTCTCTCACATTCTTTTTCTTATAGGCATTTTTTTTGAGTACTTACTCTTTGCCACAGACACTGGTGAAAGGAGATAAAGGATGGTTCTTCTCTGTGAGGGGGACAGTAAAACAAACAATTTATTACACAGTGTGATTTGTGCTTTTATTTGTTTCCTCATTTATTTTACACAGTGCTCCCCTAAGATAGTTACTGATAAGGAAGCCCAATTTAGAGAGCTTGTAGCTTACTCAGCCTTTCAAAGGTGAGACTAGAATTCCAAGTCTGCCTAGTGACAGCAAAGCTAGGCCTGCTTGTGACTGCATTGACATCCCAGTCTTTCCACATCTCAGTCTTTGAAACATTCTCAGAGAACAAGCGACTCTTCCTTTCCTAAGCCCTATTTACTCATGGGGTTCCTGGCTTGTAATTATCTTCCCACTGTACTTAAGCCTTATATTACAGTATCTCCATTCTACCCCTCTCAAGTTTTTCTTCACCTTTAAATATTCATAGTCCTCTTCCCAACTTGAAATAAAACTTCTCCTACCCATTTTGTCTTCTTTAGCATTTGCTCTATTTCATTTTTCCCCTCTTGTTCCTATACTTCTAGAACTTTCGGCATCTAATTCCATCCCCTCTTGCCCTCTAACAGGATACCGGTGATGGACCTCTCTCTCACCAAGTCAAGAGGCCTGTGTTTCGGTATTTAGTCTCCATTCTTCTTACTGCCTTAAGCCATTTGTTCTTCTTACCAACCTGGCCTTGAGACTGTCTTCTCCATTCTGCCTGCCACTCTTGCTGTTATTTCTGAATTTTATTAGTCATTTCTTCTTATTCCTGTTATCCTCGTTTCCAGACACGCTAGGCACTGCTTGGCACATGGTCTCCTCCACAATGACATCTTTAGGGAACTGATAAATTCTTATGGCCTCGAAATCTTAATGCTACAGAGATGATTCAGAGATCTAGATCTCGGAGACTATTCTCTCATCCTAGCTAAGGTCTTTTTTTTTTTTTTTTTTTTTTTTTCCATTTATCCCCCCCTTGCTGCTTGCGCTCGCTGGGTCAGCCAACCACGCCGTGCGGGCGGGCCTGCCTTCACCAGGAGGCCCCGGGAACCGAACCCAGGGCCTCCCATATGGTAAACGGGAACCCTACTGATTGAGCCACAGCCGCTTCCCCTAGCTAAGGTCTTTATCTCTGTCTTGATGCTCTGTGGGCCCCTATCCTCATTGTCCCAAGCCAAATTCATCATCTTTTCACACTCTCCTTTGTTTGTACAGTCACCACATTTATTCCTATCACACAGGCTTAGTGCCGTCTCCTTACTATTCCCCAAAATTTCTTCTGCTCTTCAACATAAACCCTATACTCTAGCCAGGCCAGTTGGTTGCCTTACTGTTAATAGTTTTAAGATTGTAATATTCTAAAGATTAAGGATAAAACCAGGAATAAAAGTAAATAATGATTAATGATAAAGGTCTAATGGACAACCAAACTAGTTAATTAAATTTTTTTAATAGCACATTCTTTTTTGTTTTGTTTTTGTTTTTTCTTTAAGGTACCAGGGCCAGGGATGGAACCTGGACCTTGTATGTGGGAAGCCAGCATTCAACCACCGAGTTACATCAGTTCCCCTGAGTTGGTTTTTTCATCTGTTTGCTTGCTGTTTGTTTTTGTTTTGTTTTTAGGAGACACAGGGACTGAACCTGGGACTTCCCATGTGGGAAGCAGATGCTCAACAGCTTGAGCCATATCTGCCCCCCACATTCTTTTTTATTATTATTTTTTTCCCACATTCTTTTTTTAAAAAGTAGTAACATTAATACTAATGCTTAGGGAAGCGGCTGTGGCTCAATCAGTAGGGCTCCCGTTTACCATATGGGAGGCCCCGGGTTCGGTTCCCGAGGCCTCCTGGTCAAGGCAAGCCCGCCCGCCCGCACGGCGAGGTTAGCTGACCCAGCGAGCACAAGCAGCAAGGGGGGATAAATGAATAAATAAATAAAATCTTTAAAAAAAAAAAAAAAAAAAATACTAATGCTTACACTTTAATACACGTCTTTTTTGGCTCAAAAGAAAAGTAAAGTTGAGTGGAAGAACATATTATGCCCTTTTGTGTCTGAGCCTTCCCCTCTCCAGCAACCCTTTCCCCATACTTTACCTAAACTGTCTGTTGTCTTCTTTTTTACTGTTAAAATGTTTTCATCCTTCAAGAATCAGCTCAAGTTCCATTTTCAATTTAGTACACTTCTAAGGGTATTTATTAAACATTGTTGAAAAAAAAAAAAATCATGAAAGACACAAAGACCCTTCCCCCTAAAGAACTTAGAATCTAGTAGAAACATATCTTTATTCTTATAGTACTTATCCCCTTTTTATTTCATCAACTCCATTTATTTTGTAATCTTGCCTTCTTATAAACATCTTGGTGGTTAGGCAATGTTTTTTGCTGCTTTTCTGTCTTTTGATACTGCCTACTGAGCACCCATATCAGAATTTTACTATCCCTATTCATTGAATTAAACAGTTTCACCCATATCTAATTTTAGGAAAATAACTGTTGGTAATATTTAGGCTAGTTACATTTGTCTGATTTGTAATCATTTGAAAAATAGTTTGAAACTCTTTTAAAGTTCATAAAGTAGACAGGAATTTTTTTTTCTTTTTTCTTTTTTTGAGGTACCAGGGCCGGGGATTGAACCCAGGATCTCATATGTGAGAAGCTGGCACTCAACCACTGAGCCACATCAGTCCCCTGAGCTGGTTTTTTTTTTTTTTTTTCCTTTCAGAAGGCACTGGTGACCAAACCTGGGACCTGCTATATGGAAAGCAGGCGCTCAACAGCTTGAGCCACATCCGCTCCCAGGAATTGCTTTTAAGAATATTTATTGTTTCCTCGTGGCCTTGATTTCATGTGACAATGAATAGATGGGGCCTAGAATAAACTAAGGAAATAGACAATAAGGGCAGAAATACTGGCTTTAGAAACATAAAATGCTTTTCAGTGGATGAAACAGCATTCCATCATATTACTTTACCATCAACAATATCAGTATCTATTAAATATATAAAGCAGTGCTTTAAAGTAGATGCAATATTGGTGCAATAATTTTGAATATCTTTACTACAGGGAAATTTAGTTAAGAGTAGCATTAGCATAGGCTTCCTTGGACGGCTTATTTATTTATTTATTTATTTTAAAATTTTTTATTGTGATAGCACATTTACAACATAGCATTTCACATTTTAACCACTTTCAAGGATACAATTGAGAGGTGTTAATCACATTCCCAGTGTTGTGTTATGCTGCTATCACCACCATCCATTACAAAAAATTTTCCATCACCCCATACAGAAAGGACACCTTTATTATTTTTTTTTTTTTAAAGATTTTATTTATTTATTCATTTATTTATCCCTCCCTTGCTGCTTGTGCTCTCTGGGTCAGCTAACCACGCCGTGCGGGTGGGCTTGCCTTCACCAGGAGGCCTCGGGAACCAAACCCGGGGCCTCCCATATGGTAAACGGGAGCCCCACTGATTGAGCCACAGCCGCTTCCCAACACCTTTATTTTTGAGACCTGGCTATTCTAAAGTATTCTCAGAATGATTTATAAATTATTCAAACTCTAAAGAAATAAAATCACTATAAATTAAAATTTTAATGTGTGTTATATCATAGCATATTAGTTTTAGATTAAAAGATGCTCTATAGTTGAAATTTTTATGTGCTATATGTGCATTGGGGCCCCTTATACATTATCAAAATATACCGTGTATATTTCAAATTAGAGAGGCTTATCCTTCTTGTGACTTTGTCTTTGTGACTTGCAATTATTCTATTTCTAATTTATTGAATGCCAGATCCATGGTTAAGAATGCAGATCCTAAATTACAACATGGTTTCTGTTCAAGTGCTAGCATCTCTAACTTTTAACTGCTTTGGGCATTAGAGCCTTCATCTCAGAAATCAGGTGCAAAATACTTACTAAAGCAGTGTTCTCATGAGGATTAAATAAGGCGATACATAATGTTTGTGAAAAACATTTACCTAGAAAGTGCTTTGTATTTATGAAGTCTTAAGAAAATTAGATCATCTCCAGGACTTATAGTAACAGAGATTCCTTTTTACTACTCTTTTAATACTGTAATATTAAATCAGTTAGCTTTGGTATAGGCCCTTGTTGGATGCTGAATATAACAAATGATCTCACGTATTCTATACATGTTACTAAGGTCCTTAACAGTGTTGTGCCTGTAAATGTTCAATACCTGGCTTTCTTTGGGGGGTGGGGAGCCCCAATTGGTAGAATTTGCCGTTTTCCATGAGGTAAATACTCCTACCACAGCCAGTTTCAAACCACCAACATGATGTCCCTGAACATAGAGTTGGGAAGGGAAGTGCCCTATCAGCTCTTGGTGTGGGAGCCATCTCCAGCTCACACCAAACTAAAATGTGGTCAGGCTTTAGATGAATAGGAATACAGAAGTCATAATTAATCATGGAGACTTTTAGACTATTTTAGATTTTTAAAGCATTTAAGGATATTATTTTTAATAGAATCCAATCAGACCTGGATTCTAATTCTGACTTTGTATTACTAGCTCTATGACCCTAGGCAAGTCAGAGTATCTTTAAGCTTCATTTACTTCATCAATAAAATAGGCACTGTAATAGTATTTATCTCAAAGGGGGGATACTAAAGAGAAATGAACTATTCCTCCCCAGTGCTTGGTGCAGACCTCTGGTTAAGAAGGGAAGACAAGAGTTGCTTTAAAGCAGGGATTCTTAACCAGGGGTCCATGAGCTTGAATTAAAATGCAAAAAAACATTATTCTTGTGGGGACGTGTTGGTGCAGGTGTGATATATTTATTAAATAATACACAGTATAGTGTGGACTTAGTAAGGGGTCCATGGTTTTCACCTGAATGGCAAAGGGGTCCATGGAACAAAAAAGGTTATGAACCCCTGCTTTAAAGGTTATCGGCTATTGTCAAATTTGTATGACTGAATGGCTCTAATATCATACCAAACTGGCTTTTATGTTAATTTATTTTATTTTTTAGCCGACATGGGTTTTGCCAGATTATTCAATTCTCCTCTAAAGCCTCTGGCAGATTTGGATCCAGTAGTGGTGACATTCTGGTATCGGGCTCCGGAACTTTTGCTTGGTGCAAGGCATTATACAAAGGCCATTGGTAAGTTAGTTTAAAATGATTTACTATGTTGGTACCATACTGTCATAAATACCAAATGGTATAATAATCAAGCTACTTGGCAAAATATTACTTCATGTCTCTTTATAAAAGTCTTGTTTCTATATTCTGAGACTTTATGTTCTGGTAGATTTGGATTTCTAATTATACAGGAGAACATGGTTCTTTCAAAAGAAGAAAGCATTTTCTTTCAGAGAATAGAAGTATCTGATCCTATCCTGTTGAGTTGCTTTGGAAACAGTATCATGCAAATTTTATTTTGCCCTTACCTAGCTATTGACCAGAATAGCTGAAAGAGGTTTAGAATTGTTTTCTTTGCAAGAAGAAAAACAGAAGTAGTTGGTGTTGGAGAAAGCCTCTTCTATTTAAGGAAAAGTTTGTCAGTTCCATCCTTTCCTAAACAAGGAACAATATGACTAGTCTTTTTATCTTACCATTTGTTAGAACTGCTGTCTCTTCATTAAGGTAAGAAACAGACTGAGTCTTGGCAAAGTAGTGGTACTCAGCGTCTTGCCATCTAACCAACAACAACAACAAAAACAAGAAAACCTGTTATAAACACACTCTCTGTAGGATTTAAAGCCCCAAGAACCAGAGGCTTCAGAGATAATGCTATCCGGTCAGTGTGGAATCCTCAGAGGGCCCATCTGTGAATTGAGGGCCTTCCTCAAGTCTAGAGATTTCCTTAAAGATGGTAAAAGGCTAGGGAGAGTCAACAGTAGCTGTTAACAGAGAAGGGCTAGCTCTGTAAATTACCTAAATTTGCTAGGTGTGTTTCTTTGAAATTTTTTTGCTGAATATTCTGTTTAGTGGTATTAGCTTAATATCAGTTTTGACAACATTTAGTTACGTTTGTTGAGTTCTATTTAATAAAGGCACTAAAAGTATGAAATTACTAGAAATAGACAAGTAAGCATAATCCTTTTTTTGTTATACAAGCTTATGAAAAAATTGGTGGCACCCAAAGTAACTAAGGAAGAAGTTCTTATATTTGTAAAGATTCTGATAATTAACCTGCTCAAGGGTAAAAAAGGCAAACAAGAATTAAAATAATGTTCTCCTTTATCAGGTTGTTTGATTTCTGCAAAATTTAGACACCCAGAACATACTTATGCTTTGTCCAGGG
Organism: Tolypeutes matacus; assembly: GCA_026826555.1. Classification (NCBI taxonomy): domain Eukaryota; kingdom Metazoa; phylum Chordata; class Mammalia; order Cingulata; family Chlamyphoridae; genus Tolypeutes; species Tolypeutes matacus. The sequence goes on from JAKSZT010053792.1 coordinate 7,422,553, forward strand.
ACTGAGACTCTTGCACAGTGCCAGAATATTGTAAATACTTCATACATATTGTTAAATGATTTCGTTGAATTAAAGAAAAAGCCTCTGAATAGTCTCAGGACTGTGAGGAAAACCAGTTTGTGTTTGACGTAGAGGAATGTGAGACTGACCTTAGACCACCTCCCACCCCACAGTTGAGCCATTAGTATGGCAGCAGATCAAAGGCTGCCAAGGACATGTTATCAGCAATGGACTGTGGCAGCTGTGGGCGAAGAGTGAAGAAAGGAGAACTACCAAAAGCAAATGGAAGGAACTGAGTGGCCCTAAGAACAATGAGAGCTAAAATCAGAGCCTCATTCTATTTACATTCCAATAAGTGGCTTTTACTGGGAGGCTGTATTTTTGAGCCTTTTAGTCTTCCCTACTATTGAGAACAGTATAATCCCATAGACAATCTGAGAAAGCAATTGAGGATAGGAAGAGACTGCAAGTCATAGGTGGTACCCTAGAACAGCCATCCATGGTGCAATATCCCAGGGCAAGAGGTAGGGAGTAGAGGATGTTGTAACAGTAGAAATCCGTATGCCGTGGGCTCTCACCAAACATTGGTACAGTCTTTAGCTAAAAGGGAGATTTCCATTAAGAAAAGACAAATTCAGCTAAAACCTTCTGTTAAAAGAAATAACTCAGGGACCGGATGTAGCTCAAGTGGTTGAGTGCCTGCTTCCCATGTACAAGGTCCTGGGTTTGATCCCTGGTACCTCCTAAAAACAAACAAACCAACCAACAAGAAAACCAACTCTCTTTGGGGAATGGATGTAGCTCAGTGGTTGAACACCTGTTTCCCATGTCCTGGGTTCAATCCTTGAAAAAAAGAAAAGAAAAAAGAACTCCCCACTGAAGTCTGGGTATAAGACCCATTTTAAATATGTACCCTTAGGTAATTCTGTTGTGAGTGGTCCTAGAGCTTTTTTTTTTTTTCTTAAAGATTTATTTTATTTATTTATCCCCACCCCGCCCAATTGTCCTGCGCTCACTATCTGCTCTCTGCATCTATTTGCTGTGTGCTCTCTGTGTCTGCTTGTATTCTCTTTAGGAGGCACCAGGAACCAAACCCGGGATCTCCCATGTGGGAGAGAGGCGCCCAGTCGCCTGAGCCACCTCAGCTCCCACTAGAGCTTTTGAAAACCACAATTTTATGAATATTCTCTGATTAAGTGCTTTGGTATTGAAAGAAAAATAGATATGATTTATTTGGACAGAAAGGTTTTTGTGAATGAATTGAAAATAAACTATATTTCATATTTCCTCAACATAAGGAACTGAAATTTTAACCAGCTTGCAACTTAGTTGCTCAGTAAATGAGAGTTTATATATTTATTTATTTATTTTAGGAGGTACCGGGGATTGAACCCAGGACCTTGTTCATGGGAAGCAGGCGCTCGACCAACTGGGCTACAACCACTCCCCAGATTTTTAAAATTTTATTATTTAATTATTTTTATGAGAGAAGTTACAGGTTTACTGAAAAATCATGCATAAAATACAGAGTTCCCACATACCACCCTATTATTAATACCTTGCGTTATGTGGTATTAATGAAAGAACATTTTTATAATTGTACTATTAACTATAGTCCATCATTTTCAATAGGGTTCACTGTGAGTAAATGAGATTTAACACAAGATAAAAACGTTATCTCCAATTTCTAATTTTAGTCAAGTTCCAATTATCCATTGTGGATAGAAGTTAGGAGAAGAGTGAAAACATAGAAAAAGAATAATCCCCAAATCTGTTATCTTTGGGCTTGAAATATATTTGTATTCATAGCAGTGTGTATACACATTACATTCTCATTCTTTCTATACCTGGTCTGTGTCAGAAATGAGTTATTTCTATTTAGAGCATAGAAAAAGAGAGATGACAATTTGCTATCAGTGGACATTTATGGAGTAACATTTCAGGTGGTGTGTGTGTGCACTGAAACAAGTCATTGATAGAGTAAGAGCGTTGAAAGGTAGGTGTAGATGGTGCAGGAGCCAGATGACCATTTAAAATTAGAGCTGATTAGAGTCAGGAAACCCTAGAATGTAACCCTACTTGCTACACTGAGGTTCCTTTTCTTAGCAATTCACAGGGAAATATAGATGCTTTTTCCCATCCTTTGAATAGAGGACAAACCAGAAATCAGCATGACTGGCAGCATATCAGAGAGTCCATCATAGTCCCAGTCACCTGCGGAGTAGAGACAGCCAGCAGGAAGAAAAATGAGACTGTCAGAGGCATCTATATCAGGGGCGAGAGTGACAGTCAGTATGAGGTGGGAACATGGTGGGGTAAGAATTAAAAAGTAGACACTTAACAGTATTACTACCCTCCTCTTTAGTGGTGGATATTTATGATTATGATGACCCTGCTATGTCATTAAGAATGACTAAACTATGTTTTATGGTCTCTTAAGATATCAAGTAATGTAATGAAAAATGGCTATTGAAGGGATATGTTCCCATTATCTAGAAGGCAAACTTATATGGAAGGGAACCATTTCTGAATGAGTTCAGATAAATGAGACATTACTATTTAGTTTTTCCATTTGGCAGTTTGTTTTACAAAATAGCACATCCACACTAATTCTAGCTAATGGATACAATTAAACTTTTTATCTTATTTAGCTGTTTACAGATATGATTCTTACATAGGCTGCTAAACACTGTACTTTTTTATACTATAAAAAAGTCCTTTTTTAAAAATTAATTTGTTTACTTTTATCCGTACCCGGCCCCCCCCCCCCCCGCCGTTTTTGCTGTTTTTGTGTCCATTTGCTGGGCAGTTCTCTGTGTCTGTTTCCTGCCCTCTCTTCTCATCCTTCTCCTTCTGTCTTCACCTGGATTCAATCCTGGAAACCTCCGATGTGGGAGAGAGGCATCCTACCACCTACGCCACCTTAGTTCCTGGTTTTTCAGCGTATCTCATCTTGGCTTTCCCTTGTGTCACTCTCCTGTTATGTCATTATCTTGCTGCATGACTCAGCGGGACCTGATAGCACACCCACTTATGGGGCCTGACAGCACACCCACGTATCTTCTATATTTTTCTTTATTTTTACCGGGAGGTCCCGGTGATCGAACCCAGGTCCCTCCATGTGGGAGATGGACGCCCAACCAGTTGAGCCACGTCTGCCCCGCCTTCCATTATTATCTTTAAGAAAATACTTTCTAAATAGTATTTATTTAAATGGGCAAATGTGACTATGTATTTCACAAAGATTAATTCACTTGTACATTTGGCATTGTAAATACAATATTATAGTCTCAATATAAATTACAGTCTTTTGATGTGTAAAATTCAAATAGAGTATGTATAACTAGTGATTTGATATAATTAATAAAATTTTCAAAGATACTTAACTTTATTTGGGGGCTGGGGGAGGGCAGCATCTATGTAAATATGTTTAGGTAAGCCCTATCTCTATGGTTTCATGCAGTGTATTTATCAGCTTCTAGACTTTAAAATTTGCTGAATAAACTGCAGTTGACAATCTTTCATACAAAAATTGAGTTTCTCCAAATCATCTTATTTGATTTGTACTGTCTATATCAGAAACTCATAAGTTCTTCTCTATCACTATTCATTTGATTGCCTTAAAAAGGAATTGCATCCTTAAAAAGGATGATGTTTTTGTTTCACTTCATCAAAATCCTTGATTATTATGCCCTGTATTAGATTTTTAGTTGAATGCTTCATTGGTTAAATTATTAATAGTGGTTAGAGAGGCCCTAAGAAATTCATTGGTTACTAAAATGAGTTTCCCAAGCTTAATTTCCTCAGGACATTTACAGGTAAACATTTTTTGGCTTTCAATCTGATATGTGGAGATTCTGCTTTTCCATGCTATGTATTTTTTTTTTTTTCTTAATGCACTTATTGTGTTTTGTATATTGCCTCACTGTAAAGTATTTTTATATGTAGGTTGTGATCAGAGCCCGGAATTATAACCAAGGAAATATAATAAATATGTACAAAAACTTGCTTTTCTTCTTTCATAGATATATGGGCAATAGGTTGCATATTTGCTGAATTGTTGACTTCAGAACCTATTTTTCACTGTCGTCAGGAAGATATAAAAACAAGCAATCCATTTCATCATGATCAACTAGATCGGATATTTAGTGTCATGGGATTTCCTGCAGGTAATTTAGTTTTCTTTTGCTTATATTCTAAGTATATTTTTTATTTGAATATTTTTAAAAATTAGGAAACTTTTATAGGCATAACACATTATTTCCTGTAACAATATTCAATATTTTTTTGTAAGATAAAGACTGGGAAGATATTAGAAAGATGCCAGAATACCCCACACTTCAGAAAGACTTTAGAAGAACAACGTAAGTAATTCCTTATTACATATAGGACATAACTTTAATCTTTTAAAATGCCAGATAGAGATTATTATTAAAGCCAGAAACTTAGATTTTAGTACACAAATTATGCTTATGATTTAAAGAAGATCTTCCAGGGACTATTAATGTGCATGTCAGGTTTAGGTTATAGTATTTTTAACTTTTCAGTATTTAAGGTTCAATAGGTAGTTTAAATGTCTATTCTGTTTTTACCATGTCTTAGTTAAAGGCCACAGCTGTGATTTTTTTTTTTAATTAAAAAAAAAAAGTTTTTTCTTTATTAGAAAAGTTGTGGGTTTACAGATCATTCTTTCATAAAAAACAGGATTCCCATACACCATCCTACCACCAGCATCTTTGCAGCTGTGATTTTATCTTTATCTGAGTCATAACTGGTAACTAAAATGGTGGACTAGGAAACCAGGAAGTATGGCAGAGGGAAAACACATGGGCCTGGGATGTGAGAATAACAAACTAGTGGAGACATATACATTGAGTAGAACTGAGAGGAGAGTAAAAGTGATGGCATGATAGGAATTTGTTATATACACGTCCACCTAGAGGAAAAAGCAAGAGGCTCCCTTTGGGCAACTTAACAGAAGAATTTCAGGACAGGTTCACTTTTAAGAATGAAGCCCGACATCTTAAAAAAAAGTAGAGAATGCTACTATCATTGCTGACCTATCTTTCATACTATACTTGGTAGGGTCTTTTGCCTCTATCCATGTCTTAAGGATAGCTCTGGTATTGCTCAAGGTTCTGTCCTGAAAGGCTGTTTTCTCACTCTAGACATTTTCCCAGTCACTCTCCCCAGTTTTGAATGAGGAGTTATCAATTATGCTGATAACTCCCAATCTATATATCCTGCTCAGCTCTCTTTCCCAAGCCCCATTTATCTACGTGTCTTATGGAATCCCAAATTGAATGTTCATAAATACTTCAAATTAAACATCCAAAACTGAACTTACCATCTATCCCCCCAAACCCCTCTTCCCACTGTATTTCCTATCTTAGGAAATGGTCTGATGATTAGCCTAATTGCTCAAGCCAAAGACTTGAGTCCCCTCTTCTGTCTTACCCCCAACGTCTAAACAGTTACCAAATCTAGTCAGTTATTTATTCTAAGTATCCTTTGAATCTTCCTATTTCTTTCCATCTACCTTGCCACTCTTGTTGTCCAGACCACCATGTCTCACCTAGCATCCTGCAGTGGCCTCCCAAGTGGTGATTCTACCTCTTCTCTTTATTCCAGCTTACTGTTGATATAAGTGTTTATAAGCCTTAATATGGCTTATAAAGCGTTGGCTGTTCCTTCTCCAAATTTACCTCCGACCACTCTCCACTTTGTATTCTATAGCCCAAATGTCATGGATTTCTTTAAGTACTACAAATACTCTGAGCTTTCTATGACCTCTGGATTTTTAGACATGCTGTTCCTTCATCTAGTATGTACTTTCCTTCTGCCCTTTTCATCAGATTAACTCCTTCTTATCCTTTAGGTCTTGGCTTAGGCATCATTTCCCTGATGAGGCTCCCCTGAACTTCTAGGACTGAATTAGGTGCTCCTCCTCTGCAAGTCCTGTTGTATCCTCTGCTGCTTCTTCCAGCACTGATCACCTCACATAACAGTTAGTTCTTAGATACTCATCAGTCTTTCCCTCTAGATAGTATGGATCATGTCTACCTCATATACCATTGTATCCCCAGGGCCTGGCACACAGTACATGCTCATCATTACTTGTCAAGTAGGTACTGGATGAAAGTGGTTCAAGTAATTGAAGACACTCTAATAATATAAAAGATGGAGAAAATTAATGAAGACACTTAACAGTTAGCTTAGTATTTAAAGTCTAAACGGTAATTTTCACCAGAGAATTCATGATAGCATTTATAATAACCAGAAATAAAAAGAGAGAAATTGTAAAAGATAAATGAGATTCAGTTAGAAGAATTAATGGAAAGGTCCAAAGATAAGAGTCCATAGTTCCTAAGCAAACAGTTCTACCCACATAAAAGCAGGCTTACTAATACAAACAGGGATTTATTAAAAACTACCTAAATCTAAAGCTATCCAGAAACTTAAAATGCAATATATGTAAGACACTAAGTAAAATATAATTAAGAAAAAATTACAGAAAGTTCTCTTTCAAATGACCTGAAAAGTAAAAGGATAATAATTTGTTTTCATTAATATCAGATAAAAGAACTAAAAAATGTTACTCTCAAAGTGAAAATGAGAAGGTTAATAATAGAGGTTTCTGTAATCTTTCCAAAATGTCAACTCTCATTAGCTCATTAGAAGGTGAAGTGAAAATAGAATTAAAAGGAAATCATAAAGTTGATGTTAAAAATTTTAATTTGTTCAAATAAACATAAAATAAGGCATAAAATGCTTCATGAAGTATGTAAAGAGTTTAAATTACTTTGAAAACCATTCAGCTCCTAAACTCTAACAAACATAGAAGAAAATGATACAAAATTCAGCTTAACTTTAATACTAGGAAGTATAAGAAGAAACCAAAATGAGTATTAAGCATAGGACATCTCAGAGTCAAGACCTTTTACATTATGATAGAAACAAATAAACTAAAATCTAGAATTAACCCAAGTTAGTAAAGGGCTTCCTAGGGCTGCTGTCACAAAGTAAAACAAACTTTACCAGTGCCAGTAAAACAACAATTCATTGTCTTATAGTTCTGGAAGCTAGAAGTCCGAAGTCAAAGTGTTGGAAGGGTCATGCTCCCTCTAAAGTCTATGGGGAACAATCAATTCCATGCCCCTAGTGTCTGGTGGTAGCCAACAAAGGTGTTCTCTGTCTCAGTCATCAAATGGCATTCTCCCTTCATCTGCTTCTCCTTTCCTCTTCTTATATGGACACCAGTCATATTGGATTAAGGACCCACTCTATTCCAGGATGACCTCTTTTTAACTTTTCCAAGTCCATCTGTAATGACCTTGTTTCCAAATAAGGTTATGTATTAGTCTGCCAAAGGGGTGCCAATGCAAAGTACCAGAAATCTGTTGGCTTTTATAAAGGGTATTTTTTTAATTGACTTCTTTTTTTTCTTTCCTTCTTTCTTTTTTTGGTGTGTCATCCCCCCACCCCTGCTTGTCGTCTATGTTCATTCGCTGGGTGATCTTCTGTGTCTGTTTCTTGCCTTCTCTTCTCATTTTTCTCCTCCTGGCTTCACCAGGATTCGTTCTTAGGGACTTCCAATGTGGGAGAGAGGCACCCTGTCACTTGCGCCACTTCAGTTCCTGGTTTCTGGCGCGTCTCGCCTTGGCTCTTTCCTTCGTCTCTCTTTTGTTGTGTCATCATCTTGGTGCGTGGCTCACCACACATCCGTGTGGGCCTGGCTTGCCACACATCCGCATGGGCCTGGCTCGCCTGCTCACCTTTTTATTTTACCAGGAAGCCCTGGGGATCGAACCCAGGTCCTTCTGTATGGTAGACGGATGCCCAACCACTTAAAGCCACATCCACTTCCCAAGGGTATTTATTTTGGGTAAAAGCTTACAGTCCCAAGGCTGTGGAAAGTCCAACTCAAGATACCTTAAGAGGCATTTTCTCACCAAGTCAGCTGCCATGTGTTGAAGCAAGATGGCAGGTGATCTCTTCCAGGTCTCCTCCTTCCCCTCTGGGCTTCCTCTTCCTCTTGAGCTCTGTGGGCCCAGCCTCTTGAGGCTTTATGCTTAAGAGATCCTGTAGTCCTCTCTCTCCTGTCATAGGGCTTGTTTCTTTCCAGGCCTTCTATATCAGTCTCAGCTGTTCTACTCTCTTCCCAAGATCAGCTGTAAAATATCAGGCGAATGGCTCATTCTCTTCCCAGGACTTCAGCTGTTTGAGCTTTTCCTTTCTGTCACATGACAGGATCAAACATGACAGAGCTCACTCTTCCTGTGTGTCTGTCTGTGAGAGTGTCCATTTCTCTCAGACCCAGAAAGGGGGCAGGGACTCAACCTGAGTCACACCCACTGATGTAGTCAAATCAAAATCCCTAATCTTTAAAAGCCCTAATCTTAGGGCTGATCAAATTGAACCTGAATTTAATACAATCAAAGGCTATCACATCCAGAGGAATGGATTAGTTTCAAACATAATCTTTCTCTTTTGGAGATTCATAAAATAATCTCAAACTGCCACAGGTCACTTCTGAGGTACTGGGGATGAGGATTTCAACCTTTTTTTTTTGTGGAACACAATTCAACCCATAACACCAAGTAAACAGTTGATTCAACATGAAGACCAAAGACATGCAGACTCCTAAACACTTAACACTTAGCACTACTTAAACACTAAGATTTCTTCCCATTACCACACCCAACAGCTACTTTAAAAAAAAAAAAAAAAGCACCTAGTCTTGGCAAGAATCCAAAATGGGCACTCTTACTCATATGCCATGGTGAGAATGAGTGCTTCTCAAACTCCAGTATACCTACAGATCACCTGCAACCGTGTTAAAATGTATATTCTGATATAGAATCTGGGCTGGGGCCTGAGAATCTTCATTTTTAATAGGCTCTCAGGTAATGCCCATGCTGCTGATCTGAGTGCCACATTTATGTAAGCAAGGTTCTAGAAAACATTTTTTAAAAGGCTTTAAAATATGTGTACTCTTTGGCCTGATAATTTTAGTAATTTATCCTGTAGACATAATCAGAGCAGCCACAAATAGCTAACTGAGTACTTACTACGTGCCAGGCATGGTGTCAAGCCCTTTATCAGCATTTTCCTGTACGATCCTCATAACAACTCTATGAGGTAAGTATAATTATAACCCCCATTTTTCAGATGAGAACTCTTAAGTCCTACATTGAGATAAACCTGCTTGCTCAAGATCATACAGCTGGTAAATGATTGAGTCAGGGCCCAGTAGGGGCTTTCTGATTCTTCTGCAGTATTGCCTCCCTATAATGTACCCCAGATTTACAAGGACCTACAGGGACCCTCATTTCACAGTCTTTATAAAACAAACTATAAGTAACAATAGAAGATATACAACCATTAAAAATAATAAGTTGAAAGAGTATTTGACAGGGGAACATGTGTATGAAACAAAATCAAGTTAAAAATGTTACAAGCCTGTTTATATAGTATGGTTCCAATTTTATTTTTAAAAAATCCCTGTGTTTGTGTGTATAATATATATATTATATAAATGCCAAAGGAAATTATCATAATTTTGACAGTGATTATTTTAATCACTGACTGGTTTGATTATAAGTGGATTTTAATTTTCTTCTTTATACTTACCTATAGCATCTAAAAATGTTCTACCATGAACATATTTTTTGACCCTTTTGATTAGAAATATTTCTTATATGGGAGAGAATATATATAGTGAAACTATATGTAGTATATTTAGAATAATAATCTACTCACCCCTCAACCTAAGAAATAGGACATTACAAAGATCACTGAGGTACTCTGGGGACTCCTCTTTCCCTCCCTGACCACATCCCTCTTTCCCTCCCTGACTACATCCCTCCCAAAGGATAGAAATTATTCTGAATTTGTGTTTGTCACTCCCATTCCCCCTGCCCCCCTGCCAGATGGTTTCTTTGTCTGTTTGCTCATTGTCTGCTTGTTGTTTTTGCTTTTTGTCTGCTCATTTTTCTTTAGGAGGCACCAGGAACCAAACCCAGCACCTCCTGTGTGGGAGGCAAGTTCCCAACTGCCTGAGCCACATCCACTCCCCCCCCATTTTTCATTATAGTTTTACTACATATGTATGTATCTCTAAATAAATTATCATTCAGTTTAATGTCTTTGAACTTTATATAAATGGTATCCTGCCTTGTATTTTCTTCAGCAACTTGCTTTTTTCCCACTCAACCCTTATGTATGTAACTATAGTTCATTTTTACTATTATATAACATTTCTTTCTGTGATATTTAAAATTTATTTACCCATTCTTCAGTTGATGAACATTTGTGTTTCCGGTTTTTTTTTTTTTACTTTCAATTATTATGGTTATTGCAAAATTATTTTCCAAAGTGATTGTAACCATATAAATTCTCACATGCAGTTGTGTAACAGTTCCTATTTATTCATGTATTTGCCAACATTGGGTAAGGCGTTCCTTTTTAATCAGAGAAAATGATGGCTTAAATACATATACCTTATAGGAAAACCCATCTTGGAACTTTTCATAAAGAAATATAAATTGTGTGAGTTTTCCCAATGACGTGTGATTGTCTATGTCCTTGCAGGTATGCCAATAGTAGCCTCATAAAGTACATGGAGAAACACAAGGTCAAGCCTGACAGCAAAGTATTCCTCTTGGTAGGTGCATCTCTCTCAGACTGTGAAGTCTGATCCTTAGCAGAGTTCTTCCTTCATCCCATTTACCATGGAATTGTCCCAGCTATTCCTCCTCTTTAGAAAGAAAAGAAATTGGTGTATGCTGAGGCAAATTTAAATATTTTTTTTCTGTTGAGACATCACCCTTGGCTTCTGGCCTGAAATTCTTTCAATGGTTTATCAGCAGGAAAAAAAGAAAATTCTAAAAGGGATTTAATGCTGATGATTTCTACCAGTTTCACATAAATGTGTTTAGCAGTCCAATCATGCAATGAACTGTACAAAATATATTTGATATTAATCCTGCTAGACACTGAGGCACAAGTCCCAACTTGTTCATGTGCTGTCAATTTCTTGTGTTATTCTAGCTTCAGAAACTCCTTACTATGGATCCAACCAAGAGAATTACCTCAGAACAGGCTCTACAGGATCCCTATTTTCAGGAGGATCCCTTGCCAACATTAGAGTATGTATCTTACCTTTTCTGTGACCTCTGCTTCAGGTTGAGGATACAGGATGGCTGCTGAAAGCAAAAGAGGCAACTTGTTACTAAATATTTTACTCTCTTTATTGATACTACCTCAGAAAACAACTACCAAGGAAAAAATGACCTGCATTTAGAAACAAGCAAAGCTGCAGAGAGGTGTGAATGAGAACAACTGTTTTAGGAATGATCATTTATCTATTTTACAGATAAAAACTAAAGTTGAAAACAGATGGGATCTCTCAGCCAGATAAGAGATAAAACCAAACTGGGGAGAAATGAGAATTTAAAATTCTTTTTTCCATAGTGTGTCCACTGAAACAAACCTCTATTTCTTTATCCTTATTACACTCAAGTATGTAATTTGTGGTTGGATTTATTAGAAGTACAGCTTTTCTTAGAAAAAAATTTTTTCATTGTTGAAGCAAATGTAAATTCAGTTGTTTTTGGTATTGATGAAGTTAGTTTGGAGAAACTTCTATATCATATAATGTCAACTACCTAACAGCTGTTAAAATTTGTTATTGAAAGTGACAATTATGTAAAATTTCAGAAAACTAATTCTTCTTATTGCTTAAGTTGTGTTGGAAGGCATCCAGCAAACACTAGCCATACATGAGGAGTAAGAGAGCATAAATCTGTTAAGAAAAAGAAGTGGAATTTTAAATTAACAAGGTCAATATTTTAGGCCATGACATGTATTCCTTTTTTTTTTATTATTTATTTATTTTTTTATTTTTAGTGTGTTTGCTGGCTGCCAGATTCCATATCCCAAACGAGAATTCCTTAATGAAGATGAACCTGAAGAGAAAGGTGACAAGGTATAAAACTGCATGGTATACTTTGCCCCTTGCAGAGAAGAAGGGAGGCATGAAGAGAATTTAGGGAAGTATAATCTAATAATTCTTATACTTTTAATTGCCTTTTATTTAATTATGTTTTTACTTTAGTTTCTGTGGAAGATTAGGGATTGTAGGTGTACCTTGAAATTTGAAATAAAATAAGCTTGCAGATAAATGAACTACCTGGTGAACTTCGTAGTTTGTTTTATAGCCCATTCTATGGCTGATTCCTAATTCTCGCCGCTTTGTTCAGTGTCAGTACCATCACTTCAAGCAGGCTGGCTTTTCAAAGCATCATTCTGTTCTTGTATCTTAACTGGTTCTATCAGCTTCATCCCCACACTCCTACTTTTCCAAAATCGAGATGGAAAGATTTACTTATAGCTGTTTTAATGAGTGCAAAGCTATTTCCTATGTGCCTTTTGGCCTACAGTGTGATGTCAGTGACTGATTTGGATGATTACTGTGTAGACTAAACGAACTTTAGGGAATGAGATGAGTTCAGAGTTTGGTGCTTTGACCTTTGGGGGATGTTGCATTCCCTGACTGCTCCAGTCAGTTTGTTATCCCATATACGTTCCTCCCCAGGTGGGTCAGCAGTCACATATGCATATCAAATAATGAAATTTACTATAAACTTAGTTTCATGCCAAGCATGCTTGTTTTTTTCCCTTAAAAGAACCAGCCACAGCAGCAGAACCAACATCAGCAGCCGACAGCACCCCCACAGCAGGCAGCAGCCCCTCCACCCGCACCGCCTCCCCCACAGCAGAACAGCACCCAGACCAACGGCACTGCAGGAGGGGCTGCAGCTGCGGGCACTGGGGCAGGAATGCAGCATGGCCAGGATGCTGGCCTCAGCCAGGTGCCTCCCAGCAAGAAACCACGGCTGGGGCCTTCAGGTGCAAGCTCTGGTGGACCTGTTATTCAGTCAGATTATCAGGTACTCCCTGAATTTTGTTCTTTTCTAGGATCATGTTTTATGAAATGGGAAACATTTATCACAGACCCTTTAACTCTAGAGTTTGACTATACAAACTGTACAATCCTATATCTAGGGCATTATATGAAAATGAGGCGTTTTTGTTTTTTTTTAATCATATTTCATGTAATTGAAGATATATTGTTTCCTGACTCATTTATCCTGACACCCTGAGGAGAGAAGTTGAGGAGGCAGAGGCTTCCCTCCTCAATGAAAATTTTATCATTTTACCTTTTACAGCTGCCTAAGAGCTTTGTTTGGGTCAGGAAAAAAATATCTCCAGAAGCAGATAAGCAATTGAAAAGGGAGAGGGGGAGGCAGACCGTAGGCTTCCTTTGGACAAAATAAACAGCATATTTCAGAAAGATTTGCTTTCATTGAGAGGAGATAATCAGTAAGTAACCACATAGGTATAGAAGAGAAAGGGGTAAAATTGTGACTTCTCAGAAATAATTGTTAAGCCTTGTTTTAATTTGCTAAAAGCTGCTGGGAGCAATATACCAGAAATGGGTTGGCTTTTACAATGAGGCTTTATTAGGTTAAAAGCTTATAGTTCTGGGAGTGGATGTGGCTCAAGCAGTGGAGCACCTGCTTCCCAAATGAGAGGTCCCGGGTTTGGATTCCGGTGCCTCCTAAAAAACAAACAAACAAACAACAAGGAAACAAACGAAAGAACCAACTCAGAGGAGCCGATGTGGCTCAGTGGTTGAGTGCTGCCTTTACACATATGAGGTCCCAGGTTCAATCCCTGGCCCCAGTACCTCAAACAAATAAAATGAAAACAACAACAACAACAAAAAGCTTATAGTTCTGAGGCCATTAAAGTATCCAAATCAAAGTATCATCAGGAGACCCTTTCTTCCCAAGCTATGGGTGAGCAGGCACATGGCGGTGTCCTCTCATCTCTTCCCCTTTGGCAGGAAGCTGTCATTTTTATATAGTTCCTTGTCATACTTGGGACACATGTCATTGGAGTCCCAGAAGGAGAAGAGAAGGGAAAAGGGGCAGAAAGATATTTGAGGAAATAATGGCTGAAAATTTCCCAACTATTAAGAAAGACATAAATGGCCATATCCAAGAAGCATAACATGCTCAAAACAGAATAAATCCAAATAGACCTACCCCTAGACACATACTAGTCAGAATGTCAAATGCCAAAGATAAAGAGGACTCCTGAAAGCAGCAAGAGAAAAATGATGTGAAACATACAAGGGAAAGGCAATATGATTAAGTGCCAGTTTCTCAGCAGAAACCATGGGGGTGAGAAGGCAGTATGATATATTTAAGGTACTGAAAGAGAAAAACTGCCAGCCAAGAATTCTGTATCCAGAAAAACTGTCCTTCAAGAATGAGGGAGAGTTTAAAATAGTTACAGAGAAACAGAAACTGAAAGAGTTCGTCAACAAGAGACCTGCCCTACAAGAAATACTAAAGAGAGTTCTGCAGGCTGAAGGAAAAGACAAGAGAGAGAGGTTTGGAGGAAAGTGTAGAAATGAAGACTATTACTAAGGGTAACTAAATGGGTAAAAAGAGAGACAAAAATAAGATATTACATATAAAATCCAAAGGATAAAATGGTTGAAGTAAGTACTGCCTTTACAGTAATAACATTTCATGTTAATGGATTAAACTCCCCAATTAAGACATTTGGCAGAATGGATAAAGAAAGTATATCTATCTGTACGTTGTCTTACAGGCACCTTAGACCCAAGGATGCAAACAGATTGAAAGTGAACACTCTTTTTTTTCCCCATGGAAAACTTTTTTTTATTTTTTTATTTGTTAAAAAGATACTTAGATTACATAAATTTTAGACAGAACACAACACACTTTTAAACATTCAGTGGGTCAGAGAAGAAATCGCAGGGGGATGGATGTGGCTCAAATGGTTGGGCATCCATCTCCCATATGGAGGGACCCGGGCTCGATCCCTGGGATCTCCTGGTAAATAAATAAAATAATTTTTTAAAAAAGAAAAAATTGCAAGAGAAATCAGTAAAAATCTTGAGACGAATGAAAACTAGAAGACAACATACAAAACTTATGGGATGCAGTGGAGGCAGTGCTGAGAGGGAATGTATAGCCCTAAATGCCTATATTAAAAAAAGAAGAAAGAGCTAAAATCAAAGCAATAACTGTACTACCTGGAGGAACTAGAAAAAGAACAGCAGCTAATCCTAAAGCAAGCAGAAGGAAAGAAATAACAAAGATTAGAGTAGAAATATATGAACTTCAGAATAATAAATAGAACAAAACCAAAATTTGTTTCTTTGAAAAGATCAATAAAATTGACAAACCTTTAGCTAGACTGACAAAAAGAGATAGGATGCAATAAATATACAAATGAGAAGGGGGACATTACTACTAACCCCACAGAAATAAAAAGGATCATAAGAGGATAGTATGAATAACTGTATGCCAACATATTGTACAACTTAGATTAAATGGACAAATTCCTAGACACACAAACAACCCACAATGACTCTAGAAGAAATAGAAAAAGACCGCAACAGACCAATTACAAGTAGAGATTGAGTCAGTCATCAAAAACCTCCCAACAAAGAAAAGCCCAGGACCAGATGGCTTCACAGGTGAATAAACAAATCATTTAAAGAATTAATACCAATTCTGCCCAAACTCTTCCAGAAAATTGAAGAGGAGGGAACACTACCTAATTCAATCTATGAAGCCAACATCACCCTAATACCAAAGCCAGATAAAGATACTACAAAAAAAAAAAAAAAAAAATACAGACCAAATTTCTCTAATTACTATAGATGCAAACATCCTAAACAAAACACTTGCTAACCTGATCCAAAAGCACATTAAAAAATTTATATACTATGATCAGTTGGAAATTAACCCAGGTGTGTAAGTATGATTTTCAACATAAGAAAATCAATTAATGTAATACACAACATCAATAGAATGAAGGGTAAAATCACACGACCATTTCAGTTGATGCAGAAAAGGCATTTGACAAAATCCATCACCACTTCTTCATAAAAAACACTTAGAAAACTAGGAATAGAAGAAAACTTCCTCCACATGATAAAGGGCATATCAGACAAACCCACATCTAACATCATTCTCAATGGTGAAAGACTAAAAGTTTTCCCTCTAAGATCAGGAACAAGGCAAGGATGCCCACAGTGAACACTGTTATTCAACATTGAACTGGAAGTTCTAGCCAGAGCAGTTGGGCAAGGAAAAGAAATAAAATGCATCCACGTTGAAAAGAAAGAAGTAAAACTTACCCAATTTGAAGATGGCATGATTCTATATATAGAAAAATCCACAATAAATCTACTTGAGCTAATAAATGAATTCAGCAAAGTGGTAGGGTACAAGATCAGCACCCCTAAATTAGTAGTGTTTCTATACAATAAAAATGAATGATCTGAAAAGGAAATCAAGAAAATAATTATATTTACTTCACAACTAAAAGAATCAAATATTTAGGAATAAATTTAACCAAGGTTGTAAAGGAACTGTACTCAGAAAACTACAAAACATTGCTGAAAGAAATCAAAGAAGACCTAAATAAATGGAAGGACATTGTTTATACATGGATTGTTAAGATGTCAATTCTACCCAAATTGATTTACAGAGTCAATGCAATCCCAATCAAATTCCAACAGCCTACTTTGCAGCATTGGAAAAGCCAATTATCAAATTTATTTGGAAGGGTAAGGGGCTCCGAATAGCCAAATATAGCTTGAGGGAGCAGATGTGGCTCAAGCCGTTGGGCGCCCACCTCCCACATGGGAAGTCCTGGATTCGGTTCCTGGTGCCTCCTAAAGAAGACAAGCAAAGAATGAGCAGACACAGTGAGCAGACAGACGATGGAGCCATCTCAGGGGGAGGAGGGATGGATACAGCTTGAGAAAAAAGAATGAAGTTGGAGGACTCACACTTCCTGACTTTAAAGCATATTAAAAGCTACAGTGGTCTGAACAGCATGGTACTGGCATAAAGGTAGATATTTTGACCAAAGAATTGAATTGAGAGTTCAGAAATAAACACATCTTTGGTCAATTGATTTTTGACAAGGCTGCCAAGCCCACTCAACTCAGACAGAATAGTCTCTTTAACAAATGGTGCTGGGAAAACTGGATATCCATATCCAAAAGAATGAAAGAGGACCCCTATCTCACACCTTATATAAAAACTAACTCAAAATGGATCAAAGACCTAAATATAAGAGCCAAGACCATAAAACTCCTAGAAGAAAATACAAGGAAGCATCTTAAAGATCTTGTGATAGGCAATGGCATCTTTAACCTTAAACCCAAAGCACAATCAATAAATAAAATAATAGATAAATGGAATCTCCTCAAAATTGAAAACTTTTGTGCTTCAAAGGACTTTGTCAAGAAGGTGAAAGGGCAGCCTTCTCAATGAGAGAAGATATTTGGAAACCATATATCCAATCATGGTTTAATATCCAGGATATGTAAAGAAATCCAAAAACTCAACAATAAAAAGATAACCCATTTTAAAAATGGGTAAGAGACTTGATTAGGCATTTTTACAAAGAGAAACTACAAATGGTTAAAAAGCACATGAAAAGATTCTCAACATCATTAGCTATTAGGGAAATGCAAATCAAAACCACAATGAAGTACCATTTCACACCTACTAGAAAGGCCACTATTAAAAAATTCAGAAAACTACAAGTGTTGGAGGGAATGTGGAGAAATAGGAACACTCGTATACTGCTGGTAGAGATGTAAAATGGTGCAAACCAACAGTTTGGTGGTTCCTCAGGAAGCTAAATATGAATTGCCATATTATCTTGCATCCCACTACTAGGTATATACACAGAATTGAAAGCAGGGACATGAACAGATCTTTGCACGTTGATGTTCATAGCATCATTATTCATAATTGCCAAATAATGGAAGCAGTCCAAGTGTTCATCAGCTGATGACTGGGTAAACAAAATGAGGTAAATACATAGATGGAAGGAAGTCCTGATGCATGGGACAACATGGATGGACCTTGAGAACATTATGTTGAGTAAAATAAGCCAGACACAAAAGGACAAATATTTTTTAATCTCACTAATATGAACTAATTATAATAAGCAAACTCATAAATTTAGAATCTAATATAGGTTACCAGGAGATAAAGAATGGGGAGGAAAATGGGGAGCTTATAATTAACTTGTGCAGAATTTCTGTTTAGCTTGAGTGTAAACATTTGGAAATGGACAGAGGTGATGGTAGCACATTATTGTGAGTATTTTTAAAAGTACTGAACTATGAATGTGAACATGGTTGAAAGGGGAAGCTTTGGGTCATATATAAGTTACTCATATTAAAGCTAGAGGATAAAAACGTGGGATGGTATAACACAGTGAACCTTGTTGGGGACGATGACTATGGTTAATACAAATATAAGAATGTTCTTTCATGGACTATAGCAAATGTACATCACTATTACATAGTGTTAATAAAAGGGTGGTATATGGAAAATAATAAAACTGATGCAAACCATGGACCATAGTTAACAGTAAATGTTTGAATATTCTTTCGTCAATTGTAACAAAGGTACCACACCAATGCTAAGCGTCAACAATGGGGGATTATAAGGAATATGAGGTTTTTCTTTTTGGAGTAATGACAGTGTTCTAAAATTTAATGTGGTGATGAATACACAACTCTGTGATTATACTGAGAGCCATTGATTGTACAATTTGGATGGATGGTTTGAATTTGAGTGAATACATCTCAATAAAACTGCTTTAAAAAAGAAATGATTTTAAAACTAGAAAATACTTTTGGGAAGCGGCTGTGGCTCAATCAGTAGGGCTCCCGTTTACCATATGGGAGGCCCCGGGTTCGGTTCCCGGGGCCTCCTGGTGAAGGCAAGCCCGCCCACACGGCGTGGTTAGCTGACCCAGCGAGCACAAGCAGCAAGGGGGGGATAAATGAATAAATAAATAAAATCTTTAAAAAAAGAAAGAAAGAAAATACTTTTTGGTATTAAGATAAAAATAAAGCTACAATTGTACTACTAATTCAGGAAATTAAAAAAAGAAGCTGAGGAATGGTATTTGGAGAGAGAAGTAAAAATATCCATTGTGAAAACAGTAGGGAATCTTGCAAAAACAAAAAATGAAAACATTTTTAAGAGAGTAACAGGCTAAAAGAACATTGAAGAAGAAAAGGGAAATTTTTAATGAAAGGTAAAAGAAAGTTTTGAACCATAATCCCCCAGGGAACTGATTTAGGATGGAGAGAATAGAAAACAAAACCTTGGGCAAGGGAGTCATAAACTCAGTGATAAGCTGGAATAAAGAGAAACATGAACAAAAACAACCTAATAAAGAGCTGCCTAAACTGGTTTCACAGTTTGAATATCTTAAACTCATCTGTTTTTACACACTACTTTTCTGAAAAGTTCTTTTTTATGACCCCAAATAGAAACTCTGTAAGACTTCAGTTTTGATCCACTGAAAACAGCTTGCTGTTTGGGTGGTAGTCATGATCATATTTGAATTTTGTTATAAATTCAGTTTTTTCCCCAAACCTTAAATATTAGTTCATTCCTATTAAGAAACAAACCTTTACTATATAGTGGCTCATCTTTGTGTCTCTGATTATATTATATTAACCTGATTATAGTTAATTATAGACAGATTACTTAAATACTACAACTCCTCTCCCAATTCTTTCAAACTCAATAGTTCTTCTAATGTTTTTTTTTTTTTTTTTTTTGTCCTTCCTGTGTTCTCTGCTTAAGCATAAATCTCATAGCATATGTTTGAAATGGATAGATTTCTGAGCTATTTAGCTAGAGAGACTAACGTGGGGTGAGGTGGGAGAGGCCTATGACACATAATTTTCAACTCTTGTATTACCAACCTGTTTGTTCTATATCTAGTATTGAAGAGCTATTTTTTGCTAATCTGCTGTTTTAGTTTGCTACAAGCTGCCGATACAAAATACCAGAAAGGGGCTGGCTTTTACAATGGGTATTAGATTAAAAGCTTACAGTTCTCAAGCTGTGAAAATGTCCAAATCAAGGCATCAGCAGAGATGCTGTCTCATCAAAGGTTGGCTCCTGGCAATCCTAGACTACTGCCACATGGCAAGGCACAATGACAGCTAGTCTATGTTGGGGTTTCTGCTTTCCATCTAACATCAGGAGTAAATTTTGCCAAGTTCTCTGCTACTTTAAAGCAAGGATCAGCTTCCTCCCAGTTTACAATGACACATCCACCATTTCTAAGCCCTCATCAGAAGTAACTTTAGTGTCCATATTTGTACCAACAGTCTTTTCAAAGCAATCTAGACTTGCTCTATCAAGCATCTCACAATTCCTTCAGAATCTGCTCCTTAGGCATTTGTAAGGTCATTTAAACATTTTTGGTATTTGCATAACAGCACCCCACATCTGGTACCAGTTTCTGTTTTAGTTTGCCACAGGCTGTCAATGCAAAGTACCAGAAATGGGTTAGCTTTTATAATGGAAATTTATTAGGGTAGAAGCTTACAGTTCTGAGGCTGTGAAAATGCCCAAATCATGGCATCATTAAAGATGCTCTCTCACCAAAGGTTGCTGCTGACAGTCCTGGACTTCTGCCACATGGCAAGGCAAAGTGGTGGCTGGTCTCTGCCTTCTCCAGGCTCACTTTCTCCCGGAGCTCAGCTACGGGCAATCAGGCATATGGCTTGTGTTTCGGCCCTTGGGATCCTCTGAGTCTCAGCCTCTGGGCTGCAGGCAATCCTGGAGTCCTCTCACACATGGCAGGGTAAAAATGGCAGCTTTCTTTCTTTGTCCTCTCCTCAGTTTATATAGTACTGCAGTTAAGGATTAAGACCCACCCCGGATCCCACAATTTAATCAAAGGCCCTTAACTGAAGCAGTCTAATCAAAAGCAATCTAATCAAAAGGCCCCATCCACAATGGATTTAATAGGCACAGAAATGGGTTTGCTTTAAGAACAATTTTCTGGGGGCCACAAAAGACTCAAACCAGGACATCTGTTAAAGTAAAAATAATCATAGTCCCCTTTGCCTCATTTGTATCCCTGAAAGCAAGATGGGTCACTAGCAGCTCTGTGGGAGAAAACCATGAAAATTCAGCCAGGGTTCCGCACTCCTGCTGTGTCTGCTCAAACCCACATGGTCCTTATCTGGAAATACAGCCTGAGTATGTACTGCCAGTGCTTCTGCCAGTATGCAAAGGATTCAGGCTTTATCAAGTTGTACTAAAGTGATCTTCCTTGAATGGATTGTCCAAAACATCTACCCTACTAAAGAAACAATGCTAGCTCTTTGTATATAAAATAAAACTAAAATCTTCCTCCCATACCCTTTTAAAAAAAGTAATCATAGCCTTATTATTATCTTGTTTTTCCCCCACATTTCCCAACTCTAG
Organism: Tolypeutes matacus; assembly: GCA_026826555.1. Classification (NCBI taxonomy): domain Eukaryota; kingdom Metazoa; phylum Chordata; class Mammalia; order Cingulata; family Chlamyphoridae; genus Tolypeutes; species Tolypeutes matacus. Next base: position 7,443,936 of record JAKSZT010053792.1, read on the forward strand.
TAGGCCCTTTCAGGAATAAAACACCTTTGGATTTGGATTTCAATTTCATCTTGAATACATATTAAAATGAAAAATTAATAGCCATGTTTCATAATACATGAAATACATTATTAGGCTAATGTAATATTTTGTTTCTTGTTGTTGATTCTCCCTGAGTTACTTTTATCTCAATTTATTTAAGGCTTTTCTTAACTTTTCTAAAGTTATCTTAACTTTTCTATTAAGGAGAACTGTCATTTTTCTAATGGAGTCCCTTAGTAGAATTCCAAAGCTCAGTGAATTATAAACAAGTACAATTAAGTACAATTAAATTAGGGACATTGGCGTTTTTCTCTTTTGAAAAATCTTATTAAAAAGGATGCACTACAACACAATAGATTCTTATATGTCTACGTTATATTTTACAGCAAAATTGCCACTAATACCTTGGGAGTGGAAACACTTTTCATAACAAACTTCAAAATAAAACATGTAGTTAAAATTTGAAATTTTGGAAGGCTTCTTCCACCAACACAAGTTGTCAGAGTTATGTAACTTACTTGTTTTTAACCAAGACTATTTTATAACACTGTTGTCTTAGACCAGATGTTGCAAATCCAGTTTGGCAGCCTTTGCTTACTTAGGAGGGGACCTAGATTGCCTTCCTTAAACCAGTACCACCTCAAGGTCATTGCATTTTTAACCCCAAGCAATACGTTTATTATGTACATTCACTCCTAACTTGCTCAAGAAAAATCCAAAGTTCTGAGCGTGGCAAAGACACTAGCTCCCGCTATGCTTATGTTTAACCAGGCACTATGTTATTATTCTTATACATAAAAAGGAAATTTTTACGTATTGTTTCATATTTGACTTTGGTACTGTGAAGATGAATATCTCATTTAAAGTGATAGAAGCCCATTGAATTGAAATAGTTTTGTCTCTGCCTTCTCTTGAGGTCAGTCATATATGAAAATTGTTTCCTCTAAATATTACTTGAAACTTATAAAATGCACTTACTGCTGCCACACCCTGCTGGGCCTTGCCTTGCTTTGTCTTGCAGATGCTGCTGCTGATGCCACTCTACCTCTACCTTTGAAAACTCCTTTTTCCCCCTCAAAATAATGATGTCTTAATCACAGCTCTGTGTAATTCATAATGAGAAACTTAACAGCATGTCATTCTACATTTTTTTTTTTTTTTTTAAACCGGGATGTCCCAGGGATTGAACCCAGGTCCCTCCATATGGGAGACGGACACCCAACCATTTGAGCCACATCTGTCCCCTCATTCTACATTAATACCATTGATTCAGTGTGCCAAATTGATTACTTTGCAAATCTCCATTATGCAAAGGGTTAAATCGCACCCCAGAATTAGTCATAAAAAGCATGTTTATGCTCTTATAAATACATATTAATACTTATCAATACTTTAAAGAGCCTAAGTTTCTCTTCTGCCTTTCTTTGCCAGTGTAGTTTATCTCCCAAAGAAATCCAGCCAAACTTTGTGCCTGTCAGAACATGTGATTACAGTGGTAGGAGACTGTGATCTCAAATAAGCAAAATGTGTTAACAAGCTAAGGTAGCTCTCCAGCTACCTTGGACCTGAACTGGAAGCCTAATGATGGTTTGCTATTGTGGTTAACATCTTGAGCTATTCTCTTCTTCCATACCTAATTTCCTTGTACTCTTCCTTTCTTCCAGCACTCCAGTTCACGCCTGAATTACCAAAGCAGCGTCCAGGGACCGTCTCAGTCCCAGAGCGCACTGGGGTACTCCTCCTCCTCCCAGCAGAGCGCACAGTACCACCCCTCTCACCAGGCGCACCGGTACTGACCAGTGCAGCCCTCCCTGCGCGGACTCCAGCAATATGACGTCAGCATCGAAAAGAACCAAAAATGCAACCTACGATGCCGGTTTAAAACTCACACATTTAGGAGGAAAACTTGATAAACTGAGCATTTTGCAGGACCGAAAGCTCTTCTTTCTCAAAGAAGATTCTTGTGAAGTTTCCCCACACCCTCTCCCTGCATGTGTTGCATTGTGATTTCTCTGATGAAGCCTCTGATCTAATCCCAGCACTTAACTTCTGTAACCTTCAGCATTTTTTTGAAGGATTTCCTGGTGCACCTTTCTCATGCTGTAGCAATCACTATGATTTAGCTTTTCAAAGCTCTTTTAATAGGATTTTAATATTTTGGAAACAGGATTCCAGTGGTGTATAGTTTTATACTACATGAACTGATTTAGCAACACAGGTAAAAATGCACCTTTTTAAGCACTACGTTGTTTTCACAAGATATAAACTGTTTTGCTCATGGAAGTCTCAAACAGATACTTTTACTGTCCCAAAGTACTTTGCTATTATGTTTTTATTTATCTAGTTTCAGGGAAGGTCTGATAAAAAGACAAGAGGTGGGACAGAGTGAACCTACAACCAAAAACAGCCTAGATCTTTGCAGTTACTATGCTTTATGCTATGAAAAACTGAAGTATGTTGTAATTTTTACATAATCATTCATATGGAACTTAGTTCCCAGAATCACCATCTTATTCTGAATAGTATTCAACAATTAAGAATTATAATTTTAATCTTCATATAGCTAAGTCTACCTTCAAAAAGGGTTTCAAGAGTTTTGATGAAATACAGCCCTCTGGTGACCCACACCAAAAATCTGGAAGAAAATATTAACTGCACTAGGATTTCTTTAAGAAGGAGTAATGCTAATGAAAGGATGTATTACTTCTCTTTGAAAGAAAAGCTTTTAGTGTGTATTTTACATAAAGTTGGCTTCACTAAAGAACTGTTGGCTTCTTAACATCTGGATCAACTTGAGTAACTTTCTTAAATAATCAAGGGTACTCATCTAGAAGCCTGCAAATTAATCTACTTTTAAAATAAAGAGGCAGTGTTTGTTCTCCATTCATATTTGCATTAAACATAGAGTGACTATTTTTAAAGCATGTTAAAAATTTAGGTTTTATTCATGTTTAAAGTATGTATTATGTATGCATAATTTTGCTGTTGTTACTGAAACAATTCTATCAAGAATCTTTTCATTGCACTGAATGCTTTCTTTTGCCCCTAGGAGAAAACTTAATAATTGTGCCTAAAAACTATGGGCAGATAGTATAAGACTATACTTAGATAAAGTGAATTTTTGCATTTCCATTATCTATGAATTAGAGGCTGAGTTCTTTCTTAGCCAGGTTAAGGAGCCCTTTCCTCTCCAGAGTCAGAAGGTAATGTAAAGACTTAGAGCTCCCATTGTAATGTAATGGGCAAGATATTTGTGTTCTGAATGCTACTAGCAGCACCAGGCTTGTTTTAAACATTGTTTTCTTGAGCTAGAAGAATAGCTGATTACTGTATATGCAAATTTTATGCTTTTTTAATTTTTTATTCTTTGTGAACTTATCTACCTGGTTATGATACTCTGGGTCCATATACAAGTAAAATAAGATTTAGACAGAAGCCAGTATACATTTTGCACTATTGATGTCATACCGTAGCCAGCAAGGGACCTTACTGATCTCAGCATAATAATGTTTCTTAATAATAAAGACTGTATAGTGACATATCAATACTGAAGATGAAACAGTTGATATGCTCCATTGGATGGAATTTCTGATTGTTTCCATGATAGTTTACCTTCCATTTTTAAAAATAACTGCATAGTCCAGTGTATAATGCAGCTACCTGTGTAAACTTCTATCCTGTATCCTGAAGCCTCCCTGTCCAGAGCTGTTGTTCATCAGATGCTCATTGCACCTTCACCATGCGCCCAGCACCACGCTGGGTGATAGACACAAAGGAAGGCCAAGACATACTTGCATTAAGGAACTTATGACTGATTTAAGCTGTCCTGGGATGTTTATGCTATAGGATTGGTAAAACCTTTTTGCAATATGAAGGTCCTTTAGTTTACTTCTAAACCTACTTAATGGAGTTATTATCCCAACTCTTCTTTATTGTAAACAATGCCATGGAGGGTTCTCTATGCCTATGCACCTTAGAGAAAGTCAGAGATTAAATAACAAAAAAAGGCATTAATGTATATTTGAAATGTTCATGGCAGCCTTTTAACTGGTTGGCTCTTGTAGGCAGAACTACCAAGTGTTGTAGGAAATTACACTGAAAATAGAAGCTCTGTTCCTGCCCTCGATGGGAATGTACATTTAATAAAAGACAAACCCAAATATATGCATAAACCAAAATACCATGCCCCTTAATACTTTATAAGCAACTTTGATATACAACCCTTGTGATAAGTACTTAAACATTCACAGGACACCCTGATTTCTTTGTATATAATGAATTTTACTGGCAGAACTGATATATAAACTGTTAAGGAGATTTTGTCACTTTCTCACAGAACACTGGGTTCTCAAGGACATAGCCAGAAATCCCAATACAGATGACTGGCTTTCTGGTCACTGTACTGGTACTGCCCCTTTTCTCCTCTGTTCTTGCCTCAGGGCTGGTGTTAAAATTTTTTTAAAATAATTTTGGTAATTTCCTTTTCCCTATAAAGGGGAACAAAGCCTTTAATACACATAAGGGCCCTAAAACTGTAGGACCTCTAAGGAAACTTGTGAAGCATTTTGAGGTTAAAATTTACCTATGTGGTCCCCAAATGACCATATTCCTCTTTGAAAATTTATTCAATAAAGACATATCCCCTGAGGGACATGGAACCTTTTCAATGAATATCTGCCACCCATGGCAAATCCCCAAACCAGGGGAGGCTATGGAAAAGAAGGAATGAATCAAAGTGAAAGTTTTTGGCTCTCCATATTACAACTCCATTTTGGAGTTCGCTTTCTTGTGAGATGTGTGTTTAGGAATAGGGATACTAGAGTTTCAGGATGTACGAGGTCAAGGGTAAGGCAGCCTGGTTGGCAAGGCTGAAAACAGTCCTTGTGATGAAGTAGATCATGCAGTAATATACAAATACCAAGGACATGTCTATTTTTATATCTGTGTGGTTTTGAGACTTTAGGACATAGAATTTTGGCCTTCTGCACTACTTGTTTTTATAAAAAACAATTTAAGAATGGAAACGGGCAGTGTTTACCTGCATGTTTGCTGTCTCATTCACATTCCTGGTGAAACAACTGCTAATTTTATGCCTCTAAAATGATGCTGTTTTTCTCTGCTAAAAGGTAAAAAAAAAAAAGAAATGGAGAATAAGAATTGCAGCTTGAAGTGCTTTGAATAAATTGACATAGCAGAAACTATACAATGAAGGAAGAACTCCATGAAAATTGTAAATCCTAAATTCATTGTAAAGATGATGTCTTCCTAGGTCGTTGAGAGAGGCCCTGCAATGGCAGCTAGACCTGAGGAGGTTTGAAGGATTCAAGTCATCTTTTGTAGAAAACAGAGCAGTTTAGGGTCCCATAATCTTCAAGAATAAACACAAATACCATAAAGCAAAGTTCATTGTTTTCGGATTTTGAAAAAATGTGTTGTACCTAAGGCCATACTTACTCTTCTATGCTTTCACTGCAAAAGAGTGATATGTATTATATGAAAAAAAAACCTTAATGCACTGTATCTCCTAAATATTTAGTAAATTAATACTATTTAATTTTTTTAAAGATTTGTCTGTGTAGACACTAAAAGTATTACACAAAATCTGGACTGAAGATGTCCTTTTTAACAACAATTTAAAGTACTTTTTATATATGTTATGTAGTATATCCTTTCTAAACTGCCCTAATTTGTATTTCCCATAATTCCTATTTGTGAAGTGTGCCTGTCTTCATCTCCTTCTGCGGTAATTTTATGCACGCACCTCTCTTTCTATGATTATACAGACAACTGTGTATTCTTTCCATGCTCCGCTGCGAGGTGCACGCTCTGAGCCGGCTGCACCCACCACGGGCCTGCTCCATGGGGTGCAGGATGAGCTGCCACTTTGGAGCTGAGTGTTTCCGCTTTTGAGTTGTCCTGCCATCCTTCTTGAAATGACTGTTAAAATAAATTACATTGCATTTATTTTATATTCTTGGTTGTAATAAAATTTAATTGACTTTGTTTCTGTGTGAATTTTTAAAGTACTCTTGTAATTAGCTTTGGTGTTAAAATTTTCTCTGTATGCCTAGAAGTTTTTAAGATTACACTTGTCTTGCAGAGAGTACATAGTCTCCCCATGATTTGCAATATGTTAGTTTATTCAGGATGCTTATGATGTCACAAAACCACAGAAGCAAGGCTTACAAAAACCTCAGAAGTAAAATGATAGCTTTAAAAACATCTCTGGAGGAAAATTTTTTTAATTGAATTAGAATGATGTTATAGAAAACACGAAAAAGTTGCATTTTGTGAGTGGGTGGGGGGTTGGAAGTTTCTCCTTTTAGAAGAGCATTCTTTTGTGCCCAGCTGTCTCTTCTATAATTTACCTGAGGAATCTTCTGTGGTTATACCTTATGGGGTGGAAAGAAAGTTTAAGTGACTTAAATACAAAACCTCTATTTCTACTTAAAATAGACATTGTGCATGTCCAGTGTGGCTGCTTCAATGGCAGTGATTGTACATTCAATATTGTGCTATTTGTAGGATAGATCTTCTCGTGGGAAACGGTTCTTTGACCACAGCTGCCTTTCTAACCAGCCACCAGGCTAAGAGAAAGTGGATGCCTGAACAAATGCCTTACCAGTCCTAGAAAAACAACTCAAAAGTGTGTGTCTGTCTGCATAGCAGACTCTTAAGTTTCTTGTGGACAGGGCCTGGGTTTTATTTACCTCTGTACTCCCAGCACCTCATCTGGCAGGATACCTAACAGAGCAGGTGCTCAATAGGGCAAGTTATTAGCATCACCCTTGTACACTGGCATAGAATTCCTAGATCATATAATATGCCATGCTTGTATATGGACAGGGAAGAACATAATTTTTTTCTTAAAATAAGTCTATTCCCTTAACTTTTTGGCTGTGAAGTCATAACAAAATATTACCCCAAAGGGGAAAAAAAACCAAATGATTCATATTACATTTTAATAAAAAATTAAGCAGTTAGGCATGGTCGCCGGTCTTTAGAAGCTTTTCTTCTGTCTGCGTAGATGTAATCATTTTAAAGCCTCGCGTAACATCATTTCATCTGGTAGGCAGTAAGAAGTCAGCTTGGACAAGCGACACAAAAACCTAACAGGAAAATTTGTTCTTTTTAACAGAGAATTCAGTATGGGGAAAGAAATGAAAATGTATTCACCACATTCCTTCTTTGGTGCTCTGACTTTTTTCAGGAAGTGCTGCTGAATTCTCACACAAAGATGCTCACCTCATCTTCAAGCTAGGAAAATCAGTCATCCTTGCTTCATCTCTGACTTTTCTCCTTCCTCTTTAAATTTCAATTGTCCCTGAGCTGGTAATACAGTCCTTTTCTTCAATTTCCTGTCTTTCTCAACATCTCTTTTCCACTGACTTAATTTTAACTGAATTCTGGACCCTTCTTTATCTATATGGGGTGAGTTCAAAGGCCTCAAAAAGTCTCCCACACAAAGATTATCCTCACACTTGAAAACCCACACGTACCTACATACACACGGAGATTATTCTTTTGTCTTCCTAAAAGTTAATGATGCTCCCAGGGAGGAAAACTAAATGGTTCCCCTTCCTCCATTGCCCCAGAAAACTCCCTCATGCTCCTTCCCAGTCTTTATCCCCCATACCAACTGAGGCAACTGTCATTCTGATTTCTATCACTGTCTTTTTGCCTTTTTAGAATTTCATATAAATGGAATCAAAGTTTGTACTCTTGTGTCTAGATCCTTTTGCATAGCATAATGTTTTTGGGTCACCCATGTTGGGCATATCAGTAATTTCTTTTTATTGCTGAAGAATATTCCATTGTATAAATATACCATAATTTGTTTATCCATTCATCTGTTGACAGACAATTGAATTGTTTCCAGTTGGGGGTATTATGAATAAAGCTGCTATGTTGTATGTTTTGTTACGGAGATATGTTTTCATTTTGTTACCAAGTAAATGTAGGTTTTTCTGCCTGATACGCTTCAAATGACCAATTCCTGAGACATTGGAGTTTCAAAGAGAGTTTATTGCTAGTGCATAGTAAGAAGATCAGAGGGCCTATCAGCATAAAATCTGTCTCCCTGAACTGAAGTAATTCTGACAGTTTTATAGTATCCAAGGACAGGCAGGTTTATGCTAATGAGTAATTGAGGTGGATTGGTTCTGGGCTGGCTCAGTTTCCTTATAATAAGCCTTAAGAGGCTCTCTAGTGGTCATAAGACTTCAAAGTTGCAAAACAGCTACAAATGGGGGCTGGTCACAAGGTTTTTACAATCAAACACAAAAAATGGTTATATAATTTTACAATCATTATCAAAGATCAAGGCATCTTCAGCAAGTTTCAGTAATTTCAGGTATTTACTTTTGGCTATTCTACAATATACTAGAAAGTAAAAAAAAAAAAAAAAAAAAGGCATCTATATAATGATTTATTAACATAATCATTTGTTAATCCTTAACCCTCTGTTACAAATTCTCTTGACTATACTTAGAAGTGGAATTGCTGGGTCATAGGATAGTGTGCATTTAACCTATTAAAAAATTGCCAGAGAGTCTTCTAATGTGATTGTACCACTTTACACTCTAGCAAGCAAGGCAGGAGAACTTCAGTTGCTTTATGTTTCAACAACATTTAGTAGCGGGGGGGCGGATGTGGTTCAAATGGTTGGGCGTCCGTCTACCATATGGAGGGACCTGGGTTCAATCCCTGGGACCTCCCGGTAAAATAAAAAAAATATATATAGAAGGCGCATGGGCTGCCAGGCTCTGTGTGCCGGTGAGCCGACGGCCCCGGGAGCCATGCAGCAGGATGATGACGTAACAGGAGAGAGATGCAGGGGAGAGACAAGACGAGATGCTCCGAAAGCTCCAGAAGCCAGGAGCCGAGGTGGCGCAGGTGGCAGAATACCTCTCTCCTACATCAGGAATCTCCAGGATCGAAGACTGGAGGAGGAGGATGAGAAGAGGTGGCAAGAAACAGACACAGAGAATTGCCCGGCGAATGGACACACAAAAAAACACAGCAAAATGGGGAAGGGGGGGGTTAAAATGGATAAAGTAAATAAATAAACCTTTAAAAAAAAAACAATTTAGTAGCATCTTTTGATTTTTAAAGTATAGCCATTTTAATGGGTGTGTAATGGTATCTTATTATGGCTTTAATTTGTATTGAGCACCTTTTCATATGCTTATTGGCATTTGTATTTTTTCTGTTTTAAAATTAATTATTTATATAAGGCATATGTAATATAGTCTGAATATAAGTCCTTTGTCTTTCAAATATTTTTTTTGTTTTAATATCTGTTGGTAATCAGAAATTTAAAAATTGATGAAGTCAAATTTATCGTGTGTGTGTGTGTGCCCACTCGTCCTAAGAAACCTTCAACTAGCACCATGGGATGAAGATATTCACCTTTATTTTCTTCTAGAAGACTTAGAGTTTAAGCTTTTAGGTTTAGGTCTATGACCCGTCTGAAATTTTTTGTGTAAGATATGAAGTAGAGGTCAAGAATCTTTTTTTTTTAATATACAAATATCTTGTTATTCAAGTACCATTTAACGAGACATTACTTTCACTCATTGAATTGCATTTTTGTTTTTGTTGAAAAATCAGTTGACCATGTATGTTTGGGTCTATTTCTGAACTCTTCATTCTATTCCATTTAACTATTATCTGTTCTATGCCAATACCAGGCTATTTTCATTACTATAGATTTTGTTTTTCTTTAAACCAGGCTTAATTAACTTTATTTTTCTTGTATAAAAACCTTACTGGTGCCCATGGTCTGCACCAAGACTCTGGTGTGCATCTTGACAAGATGGGGAGTAATTCCTGAAAGGGAGACTTAGAGAACATGGTCTCTTTCCAGAGGTCAGGGTAAGATAGCTGTAGGTCTTGGAGATGGCCTTGAGGGTGGCGTTGGCAATGTTGCTGCGCCACCTCCACCCCGACCTCTGCCTGGGACCTGCTGCAGAAGCCTCAGCAGAAGCCCCCGCGGAATCCCATTCCAAGGCCCATGGGAGCTCCGGTGTCATCTGCTATTTGGTGTTTTCTTCAAATAGTAGTATAGACTTTTGTTTTTGTGGGTGTTTTTTTTTTTTTTTTTTTTTTTGATAATTTCAAACTTACAGGGCAGTGCAAAAGTAATACAAGCCCCAGAGAACTTCAAACACAACACACCCCACTCCCAGATATCCAGATCTATCAATTTTAACTTTTTGCCACCTTTGCTTTATCATTCTTTATTATCAATTTTATTGAAATGTATTCTAAACCAAGAAGTATAGGTTTTTAATAAGTCTTGAAATGGGGTAGAATAAGCCTTACAGCTTTGTTCCTACTCTACATTCTATTTATTTCCATATACATTTTAGAATTAGCTTGTCAATTTCTAAAAACAAAAGGCCTACTAGATATTTATGGGAATTACATTGCTTCTATAAATCAATTTGGGGAGAAGCAATATCTTAATAATATTAAGTTTTCTCCATGCGCATGGTATATCTCTATATAGGTCTTTAATATTTCTCAGCAATGTTCTGCAAATTTCAGTGTAGAGGTTTTGCACATCTTTTTGTTAAATTAATTCCTAGATATATTGATGCTACTATAAATGCACTTTCAAAATTTCTTTTTTTAATTATTTGTTGCCAGTTTATAGATCTACAATTTTTTGTATATTGCTCTTATATCCTGAAACCTTGTTAAATTCACTTATTGGTTCCAGTAAATTTTGGGGGGGAGGAGTGGCAGATTCCTTCAGATTTTCTACATACACAATAATTTCATCTGTGAATAAAGATGTACTTTTCTGTCTATAAGGTTTTTATTATTTTCTTGTCAAATGCATGGGCGAGGTCTTCCAATACATTGTTGAATAGAACTGATGCAGGCAAACAATTTGTAATGTTTTCACTGTTAGAGGGAAAGTATTCAATATTTCACCATCTAGTGTGGCATTAGATAAAGGTTTTTCAAGGCTTTTATCAAATTAATGAAGTTCCTTCCTATTCCTATTTTGCCAAGTTTTAATCATGACAGTGAATTTGTGTTGTTTCTGCATCTGAGATGATCGTATGAATTTTCTCCTTTATGCCTTTAATGTGGTGAATTACATTGATTTTTTTTTTTTTTTTTTGAGGTACTGGGGCCAGAGATTGAACCCCAGACCTTATGTGTGGGAAGCCAGCGCTCAACCACTGAGCCACATCGGCTCCCCTGAGTTGGTTTTTTTTTTTTTTTTTTTTTTTTTTTAAACCGGGAGGGCCTGGGGATCGAACCCGGGTCTCGCCATATGGGAGACGGACGCCCCACCAGTTGAGCCACATTCGACCCCC